>VXBB01002172.1:310511-356195 GCA_013399915.1 Illadopsis cleaveri | reverse complement strand
TTCTTTTGTGTTTTTTTTGGTTTTTTTTTTTTTTTTTTTTTTTTTTTTTTTTTTTTTTTTTTTTGTGTGTGTGTGAAACAATTGTGCTGAATACTTTGTAATTTCCTTACTTGTTCAGGATTTTACAGCACCTGGAATCAGATTTGTCAAGTGTGATGACGTGCAGGTATTGGAATTTTCGCTACTTGTAAGATTTGATTTTTCTGGCAGAATTTTTCATCTAAGATCCCTTAAATCTATTCTGTAAATGACCTGCCTAAACAAGAACAAAAAATCTTTAATGTTTAAGGGAAATATTTGCCTGACTTTGCCATGATAATTCATAACAATTGTCTCTTCCTGAGAGAGCAGTATGGCTCAGTATTTACATTTATTGTTTAAACACAAATATTTCTGAGAAGCTATTCATAAGACAAAAGATTTAGCTTTTGGATTTGCTACTGTGCTTCTACTGTTTTAGTTAAATTCTTTGTATGTTGCTGTCATGCAAATATTTAGATGACTTTAAGATTAAATTTTGAAGTTCTCATCTTCTATGATTATATTTAGTAAAGTAAATAAGCTTCCATAGTTTAACGTTCAAAGCATCTAAGACCAAACTTGTGTCAGCATTTATATTTATGATTGGAATAGATTTTTAATTGTCTTTAGTTTGAATTTGGCTTATTGTTTTTGGTTAAATAGACAGGCAGCTATACTTAGATGACTTCGAGGTTGAGCTATAAAGTCCTGTAAATCAAGACATTCTGAGTCAGATTTTCAAAACACCCTCCAAAGCTGTGCCCAGACATTGTATAGCTGCATGTCTTTAGTGTATTTTATTTATTTTGTTACTTTTTCTCCAGTATTGAATGGCAATGCTTATGTAGATGTAGGTGCCATTTAAGGGTATCTTTCAACTTCACCCTTCTAATCAAAGATTGCTGTTTTTAATAGCCTAGACAATTTTAGCAACTATCCCATGGTTCCAGCCCACAAAGGTGTTTAGTTCACTAACTTTTTAATAAACAAGATTGAATTGATTGATTATTTTCCTTTAAAGGGTCTAGGGACACAATTAAATTTATCTATGTGCTTAATTTTTCTTATGAATACACAACTGTGTGAAACTGCAAACTACATCTACTGAGTAGCTCATCAAAAAGTGATGTAATATAAGATGGAATTTTGTGACAGTATTTCATGTTTTTGATTTTAAAAAGGAGTACTCTTAAACACTTAGCTTTGTACAAAGAGTTATATAATAAAGAGCTTTTGGGTATAAATTGCTCTCAGCTCTCCACTGAGTCTTTATTTTTGTGCTGTGCAGTTCTTAATTTCTTAATATTATTTATTGCCTACACATATAAGGAAAGGCATATCCTGGAATTTGTTTTGAAGGGTGCCTGAATTTGCTGTAAAAACTCTAAAACAGGTCTGTGCGAGACTTCTATTTTCTCTCAGACAAATATTGTTTATATATTGGACTAATAACTGCCCTACATTTTCAACATGCATGAGTAAGGTACAGATGGGCTTACTACTGTTATTGTAATTATTATAATTTGCTGCACTAGTAATCATTTGGATACTGATATTTTTGCCAACTACAGCAAAAGTATTTGCAGTGTACAAAGCAGTTCACTTTTCCAGGTTAGACAGTGTAATAGGACAGAAATCAATTGTAATACTAACTGCATTGTACATGAGATTAAATAAAAGGGAAATGTTTAAGTTAAGTTAAAGATAATTTTGAAGAAATGTCCAGACTGTCTGGAGGGGGATTTCATGCCCTTAGTGAACTTTCTAAAAAATCAGCTGAATGAATCAGTACTGTTGGTAACATACCCTTTTCGGCTGCTCATGGTTACAGTCTTGAACCTGAACTTCTGTCTGAAGTTTGGTTACTGCACTCATGGCAAGAGTAGAGAACAACAGACTGACTTTTTAAAAATCATTGAAAACCCAGTTAACAGGGCTCCTCTGAAAGGGTAATTGTAATGCTGACAGTTTGAGTACAGTTTCAAGCAGTTTGACAAGTGAGTTGCAACACAATATTTGGTCATTGCCTAGCAAAGAATCCTGAAATTAGAAACAAATCTGTCAAAAATGAGGAAACCTGTGATGGCCTCAGGTAAGTGAAAGTTCCTTCAGACTTGAGTGCCTTAGTTGCTCACTTAGGTATTTCCCACTGATGTATTGTGGTATTATGAGACTAGATCCTTGTTTCTTTCTGTATGGACATTGCTATGCAATAGGAAAGATACCAGGGGCCTGCAGCTGGGCCCACCTAATGCTTTAAAATTGCAAAGCTAATTGTTTCCACAAGAAAAGGTGCAAAGAAAATCACTGGACTACAAAAAGCCTATTTTTCTGGAGAGAGTTGAAGAGATTTATGGAGGTTTTCTTTTCCACAGAGTCTGTTTTTCTAAAGAGCAGTGCAGCTTAAGAGATTAATGTGAGAATTCCTTCATTAAGTCAATACCAAATGAAGTGCAGTTTCTTTTAGCAGGAGCTTGTATATACATCTCCTCTGAAATGTAATATAGCACATGAGAACACAGCAAGTCTTATATATGTTCTATTATTTGAAGATTGTACTATATTATGATGTATATTGCCAACTGCAGTGAGTAGAGAGATCAGTCTCTGTGTTTGCCCCATACCAATAGCTGGTATAATGTTTTACAAAATGTTTTCATTCAGAGGTTAAAAAAAGTCTCTTAATTCCGCTTTGTTTCATGACTGTCAATGTAACAAAGAACTGAGGAATGCCTTACACTCTGCTTTGTGGGTTGTCTCAGAATTTGCTGTGACATCACCGAAAACAGGTAGAAGATGAACAAGTCATGGTATTGAGAGCCTGACCCTTTTTCTTCAAATTTGGTGGCTTCAATAGAAAAAATTGTTTGTGTAAAGTACTTTGTTTTGTTTTTTAATGAAGAGAGCATTCAAAGGCACTCTTAAAATTATTAGCAAAAGATTGCTATTACTGCAGTTAAGGAGCAGCAAAGAGTGATACAAGGCATAACATCATGTTTATGGCCATATCCAAAGCTTTCTGAAATCTATCAAAAAGCTTTTCCTTAACAAGGAACTTTTAACAATACCTGAATATGAGAAATCCTGAAGGATAATGGGAGGTAAGGAACACAGAAAAGATAGGTTGAGAAGAGAGGGCATGCTAAATATGAAACAAATCCAAAAATCAAATCTAAACACATTTTTAGGAATTATGATTAGGTTTTGTAGGCAAGAAAGGGGAATTGTAGCACAGTGGAAAGAATTTAAAAAAAAAAAGAGAACTTTAAAAGATTTTTTTTTTGTGACTAAATGTTGGTTTTCATATTTCCTTGGCAGTTTTCTTGCATAATCATGAGCTTAAGAGAAGTAGATGATTGTCTGTCACTAGGATTCATTCACGCACTTGTCTTCTGCAAGTTAAGATGGGAAGGAAAGGAGCTAGTCTGACTTCTCTGTTATTTGCTGCTGCTTACTTTTAATCTGTGTTGGTGGAGATTAATATTCCATTTTCCTTATGAGTATTTGTAAGATTTCTTGTATTGCTTTTGCTTCCTCACACCAGTTATTTCCTCCACTGCATCAAGTGTTGCCATTCAAAGTGCACACTACAAATATGCCCAGCATTTTGTATTTTTTCTCATGGTTTGGAACTGCTGGCTACTGTTTTCTTTAGCTGGGATGAAATCTTTTTACTGAATACGCTGTAAAATTCCTTTCTCAACACATTTTCTGCCACTTAATGCATTACCGAATCTCCAGTTCTGCAACACAAATTTTTGTACCTAATTTTTTTGTTTAACTGGGAAATCATGATTTTTGTTCAGAACATGGATAGCTTTGAATTTCATACATTCTTTGGATTAGTGCATTATTCCTGGTTTCTCTTCTTTTGTCAGATCTTCGTTGGTTTGTGAGATAGTACACAAATATATGTATTACTTTCTTGGCCTTATAGAATAGTATCTACAAAATGTACATTCT
Organism: Illadopsis cleaveri; assembly: GCA_013399915.1. NCBI lineage: Eukaryota > Metazoa > Chordata > Aves > Passeriformes > Timaliidae > Illadopsis > Illadopsis cleaveri. The sequence continues at coordinate 352,211 of VXBB01002172.1, read as the reverse complement.
GCTGTTGATTCTTTGTTTATTTGTGTTAGATATTAATGGTTTCTATATGTTAATGTCAGTCTTTGAGAACTGTAAACATTTCATGCTGTTCTGATTTCTAATGGGGTGTTACTATGAGAAAAAAAAAAAAGAGAATAAAAGGACAGAGGAGCTCATCAGTATCATAAATATATTATTTGAATGCCTGCTCAACATTCCAAGCCAAGAAGAATTTAGATGCTGCCAGACATATTGAATCCTGATCAGGTTTTCATAGCCTGGGCAACACAGTTGGCAGACAGACACTTTTGGCTTCCACCATCTATCTTTGTATAAAAGAGGTAATTAAATCGAAGGCAGTCAATAGCACAAAACCGAGCCAAACACTCCACTGTAAGATCTCCTCTATGGCTGAAAACCAGTATTGCAAATTTCAGGAAATCCCAAAAACTCATTGACCACTCCAAGGAGGAGGTTTTCTGATGCAGAAACTTGGAATTGTATGACTTATGTTTTATATAAAAGTCAGATTACATTTAGTAAGGGTTACTTCTATCCTAAAACTGTTTCACTACCATTTTTTAGAACCCTAAAGTTAATAGTTTTGTCATCGTTTGATATATCAGATGAGTATTCATTATTTGTTAATTCCAGGATGAGCCTTTAAAATGGTTTTCCAGGTCTTTTTTTCCAGGTTATATAGAATGCCAAGACTCACTTTATAGCTTGTCAACATTGGCCACCAAATGGAGATTAGCTCTAGATCTTTAGGAACTGTTTGCTGGAAAAAAATGACATTGTGGAGGTGTTAGGGGTTATTTTCCAAAATATCTTCTTTTAGAAGTAATTTTAGTGTCTTGCGCCCCTTTCTCCCCTCACCGTTCCAGAAGGCAGCCATCCATATTATGAGCTAATGGCTTAAACGTTCTTTAGAAAAAAGAAAAAAGGACTGTTTTTGAGATACAAGATTGCATGAAAGCACCTGAAACAGCTAAGATCAGTTCTCTCTCCCTGAGGGCTGACTCTGCAACCCCCTGAAAAATAAGGGATTTGAATGGAAACAGTGACTCTCATTTAAAGAACTGCTGACATGCCTCAAAAGAGGGAGCACATTCCCACATGCTCTTTGTTGGAGAGTATTACTGGAACTGCAGATATGTTTTCCATGTCATTTTGTGGAAATTATCAGTGCCATTATAGGCCACTTTAGAGCTTTGCTAGAGCTTTGAATTGTCACCGAATGGATATTATTGGTAATATGGATGATGTATATTGCCAGTTCACATCGTCTTCATTAAATGATGTTGTGAATAGTATTGAAATATTTCTGGGGTTGGAATAGTAATTTTTTTCCTCTTAATTATTAGAATGAAATAGTCAAAATGCTACTGCACCATCAAGATTCTACCATTCACAGCTTTTCTATAGAGGCAATATGATTGCCATGCTTGTACAGGTAGGTGATATTGTGGTGCTGGTGTTGATATGTCTCAGAAGAGGTTTGTACCCCAAATCCCAGTAGTCTATTGTAGGTAAAAATTTTTCTCACTTTGATCTTCTGGAGCAGTACACATTTTGGTCATGCTGGCTGTAGTTCTTAAAACTGGTTACTTAAAATGGACACTGAAATTCTTATTTTACATTTGTATGCTGTAGTATTAAGAGCTCTTCCACAGTTTTTAAATTCTCCACTCACTTCTCCAGAGTGAGCATATGCCTAATCCACATTCTACTTTTAAAAGCAGTATCTTTTGGGGCCCTATTCCTGTGTGCTGCCACAACCATCATAGCTGATGGACTGTCATGAACTCCTTAGTTCTTGAATTGGTTCTCATTGTCTGTGGTTGGGAAATGCAGCACATGTGACTATGTTGTAGCTAATACTTGAATCTATCATATTTTTAACTTCACTGGAGAATTAAATGTAATAGTTTTTGACACTTTTACTGTAGTTAATGCAGATCTCCTGATGTTTACTGATCAAGGGGCAGATCAATTGTAATGGCAAAATTCAAAAGTCAGGCTTCCAGAACTGATTCAAGTTCACCACACTGATGAGGGTGATTGGATGACTTTGTTAAGGAATTGTTTAGTACTCTGGGACCAAACAATATTACACTTAGGAAGATCTCCACAAAAAGGACAAGCAACAGCAGAACAGTAGCCCTTGTTATTAAAATCAACAGTTCCAACAATGCAGTGCTTATGACTTACCCTGAAGTAAGCAGTTATTTTGTCAGCCTCATAAAATATTTATCAGCCATCTCTGCTAAGCAGATTCTAATTCTGAGTTATTTTATATTGGTGTACTCCACAGAGTATCCTCTCAGCTATTTCACTTGTTGAATGATTATGTCTTCCTGTGGTTGGGTGTCACCCTCAGTGATTTAGTATTAACCGTACCGAAATGTTTCCAAAAGTAGGATATGAGGCTGAAGTAGGAACGAATGAAAAACAGGGTAAGTGCTGAATTTTGTAATAACTACTGGAACATACAACCAGATGTACTCCTGCTGCATGAAGCAGTGCATGAAGCAGGTGTGTCTTCCCAGCTGTGTTAGTGTATGTCCGTCCTCATGCGTCAGGGTTACTAAGCAGTTGGTCAGTGCACAAGGCTGAGTAAGTTTAGGATTTTGAAAACATAGGATGGAAGCAAAAATAGTTTGTGTTTCCTAGGACAGATTTTGTTTTCAAAGCTTGATTCTATTCTAAAGGGAAAAATAGAAAGATTTCCAAAATATTTATCAGAACAGGATATTGGATATTAGATATTAGAGTGGTGTTAGAGCTAGGTCTGATTCCTTTGATGGTACCCCGAGAACAAATGTATTATATCACTTAATGAAGACACATTTCTTTTATTAATATCATGTTATTTTATAGCCCACATTGCCTCGCAGGACAAGGTAAACCACAAGAGAAACCCTGTAGTTCCTTAGCTTGCTCAGTTTCTAAGTAGAGTAAAATACTTTGTGGCAGCGGTAGGCTACACAGCTTTTCAGCTCACTGTGTAGTTACTATCTAGCAAATAAGATACTACTTAATAAAACCTGAACTCTTCATTTAGTTGTCTTTAAAATTCCTTTAGGGCCCTTGCTCTGTAGAAGGCCCTTGCCTTCATGTTCATAATTGGATTGAATCAGTGATTTATTTTTTCTAAATGTATTTTGTCTCATAGAAGTCATAAGTGTCTTCTGATCTAATACCTTAAGTGTCATGGACAGAGTGGTGGTCTGTGTAGCACTGTGCTATACCCCAGCTATGTATTAGCACCCTGGAGAATACTACTTTAGAAGTTAGAAGCTAAGTTTGTTTTCTTGAAAATAGCCTTAGCCAAATGTTGTAACTTTGATTTTGATGTGATCTCAATCCCATTCAAGAAAACCTTAAATGGAAAAGTTAGGAGTAAGAAATAGTAAAATTATATGCAGTTAGACAGAGTCAGAGGTCCCCTGTGGCTCTATTTATCAAGAAAATTTTGTTCTTTTCTAGCTTTATTCTGTTGTGTATATTCCAGCAAATATTATACTTTTTTCATGTTTATGAGTGCTTACAATTTGTCACTTTGAGCTTGGCAGCTGCTGTCATTGCTGGTGAGAAAGTCGAAAAAGGAGCAAGGTAAGAACAGGGAACAGAAGACAGTAGCACAGTAGAAATTAAATGTACCACATCACATGGGTATTAGCTCTCTCCCCTGTAGTCATAATTTGGTAAAGCTTTTAATTGTGAAAAGCATGATTAAAAACACGCGCATGCTTTCCTCCGGACTGTAGAGCTGGCAGCATTAAACAAGCAATCACTGCTACTGTTCCTCGGGCCTGTTGCAAAACATGCCTGAAAAGATAACTTCTGCAGAGCTAGGCTGCCAGCAGTACCTGGGGTAGCTTACTCAAAACTAGACTGGTTGTATCCGAACGAGCTACAGCCTAGAGTGGGGAAGTTGCCGTGGCTTTATCTTCTTATCCTCTCAGCCACCAAGTGTTTCTCCATTCACTGGTGCCAGCACCCTTTATAATGACCTGGTGGTAAGGCAGCTTTAGGAAGCTGAACAGATTGAGATTTCAAAATGTGGTTCAGACTGCTTTTTTTTTCTAACCTTAATCTTTATCCATATAGTTAGACCTTCGGAAGAAAAGGTTAGGGTCTTGCGGAGTCAGTGAGCTGTAACTGTGTCCACAGCTGCAAAACTGCTGGTTCTGCTCTGAGAGAGGTTGGTATGTGCATCATAATGCAGGGAGGAGAGCATGAACATCCCTATGGCAGCAGGCCATAGCTGTGTCAAGTTAAGTATAAAATGTAATTGCCGTCTAGCTTTTGACTTAATCAGCTGTGTGAATTATTCACCTCACAGTGGCAGGAGCATGAGTACTGGATCAAGGAATAAGGGAATGGGGAAGCCACAACTGCCCCACCTTATGTTAGCCTATGCTAAAGCACAATCAAGCCCCTAAATAGGAGCATTGAGAAAAGAACCCAGAATGCTAATAGGATATTTTAAATTGTGTGCTATACCTTTTCAAGTGTAATTGTAAAGTTATTCCGAGTTCTCTTACCTAATGAACCAGTGCTAGAAGTACTAGTTTATTTTTATGCCCTAGAAGGTGGTTTGTATATGATGGGGAGCCTCTTCATTCTTGTGTTCACAGTCCATTGTGCCAGAACTCATTTATGCTTTTTCCTGGCAATTTTCTCACAGCTCTAAAATTGTGGACCCAGGACCTGATCCAGCAAAGTTTTTAAGCACGTGCACTGCCAAGCATATGTAGTCTCACTGGATTCACAAGGGAGTTTAGTAGGCAAAGTGAAAACGCCCTCTGGTCTTTCTATATCAGCTGTATTTGGTCCTTCTTGGAGTAAAATTGATTATAAGCCTGAAAGAAATGTCATATTAGGACAGCTGCTTCTCCTGTTCTCCTTAGTTTGGTTTTGTCAAATGGAGAATAGGTCAAGACTTCATCATGAACATGAAGCTAAGCCAACACATAAAATACCCTTGAGCAGCAGTTTTAACATTTTGTAATATTTATAGCTAACAGCTAAATTTTAGGATAACAAACTGTTTGAGGTCTGTGTTAGTTAATTTTCTCTAAAATACAATTTTTATTCCCGACGAATTCCAGATGTCTGAGCAAGGACTAGAGATCAGTCTGGAATGGTCTAAAATTAAATGCAATTTTTTCTTTTCCCTTTGTTAATAGGACTTTTCAGAGGGGCTATCTGATAAACACAGTATAATAATGTGTAATAACAATAAATGGGACTAAACAAAAAAAATTGTGTTTCTTTAGCTTTCTGAAGTACTGTTCGGACAACTATGCACTGACTAAAAGTCATGTGTCACATTCTGTATTTCAGAGTTTCTTTTCTGGATCCTCAATATTTGATATTTATAGTCATGTAATACACCACAGCCTTTATTGTGTTCTCTAACACAAAGACCAACTGGAAAGCAGACTGTTTAGCCAAAATTGGTTCCTTTTCCCATTAGGTGATAACCCTTAAGATCTGTATTTCTGTTTGGATGTGGTTTGTGTTTTTTTTGTTGTTTTTTTTTTTTTTTCCCCCCCCTTTTTTTTTTTTTTTCCCCCCCCTTTTTTTTTTTTTTTCCCCCCCCTTTTTTTTTTTTTTTCCCCCTGTTGATCAGCTTTCTGTTGATCAGGTTTGTTTGGTTTTTTTTTTATCAGCTTTTTGAATTGACCCCCCTTTTCCCCCCCCTTTTTTTTTTTTTTTCCCCCTGTTGATCAGCTTTCTGTTGATCAGGTTTGTTTGGTTTTTTTTTTATCAGCTTTTTGAATTGACCCCCCTTTTCCCCCCCCTTTTTTTTTTTTTTTCCCCCTGTTGATCAGCTTTCTGTTGATCAGGTTTGTTTGGTTTTTTTTTTATCAGCTTTTTGAATTGACCCCCCTTTTCCCCCCCCTTTTTTTTTTTTTTTCCCTCCAATCTTGGAGTCATTTTGCTTATCAGAGAATATAAAATTCTTTTCAGTACTCATCTTGTAATATTCAGTAGAGGTGTCAAAGGTCCTAGCAATTATTGGTAGTTATGAAGGTGATCAGGACTGCTGGATTTCCTGTCCAGATATGATGGCTGCTCTGTAATTCTGTGATTTTGTAGTCTGGATTTCATTCAGATTTAGGTAACCGTTTCTCAGTGTGTTGCGTGTTCCTGAATTTTAAAGAACAGTCATAGGTGGCATGTAAAACTTACTATATTACATTTAGAGAAACACAGTTGAAATAAATGCAAGATTTCAATAGTTTGCTCAGTGATTAGAATATGTTTTCCCCTAGCTGAATTTTGTCTTGTCTGTATTTACTATCCATTTATTTCTTCTTTCAAATTCAGGGTCATTTCTTAAGCAGTTTAGGTCAATGGCAATCAGAGTTCCCTCCAGAGCTGAGCATTGCCACTCAGTTCTTGTTGCTCAAAAGAATGATTCTCTGCCAGGTTACATTCCTGAACTTCTCCAGAAGTGTGAATGAGTACTAATTGTTACAAGCAGGAATTTACATAGGCAGCTACAAATAAGGCAACAAAGGCATTGGCTCAAGCTGTTCCAGAAGCAGCTCTCACAGGTTGTGTGTGAAGCTGATTTACAGAATTACAGAGGTGAGAGTAATACATAATTGTAATAAATAATCAAAAGGTAGCTAACTAGTAGTAAGTATCCATGCAACTCAGTCTAGAAAATCAGAAGGAGTTTCCAAACTTATTTCTGTAAACCAGTAGGGATGCATTTGTGGAAAAGATGGTAACTATTGAGGTTTATACAGGATTTAAAAAATTAATATAAGATAAATTAGGTATTGTAAGCAATTTTCTAATTCTCAAAATCATCTACCTAAATCACTGTTTCAAACACAAATGATTTTTTTTTTCAACAGCTATTTGGTCTTGGAATCATCTGTGGTTTCAGTACTTCTCAAAGTAGCCATCCTTCATGGTTTACCTGCTGAGTGCTCTGTAGTTGTGGGAGAAACAGCCTATAAACGTTGTTTGTTTGTTTGTTTTTGTTTTCTTTTAAAAAATTTTATTTATTTATTTATTTATTTAGTTGCAAAAAGCCACCTGAATGCTAATGTCTCTAATTTTCAGAGTAGAAGCTTTGAGACATACCTAGTTCTTATGTCCTAAAAGAAGGTAAAGATTGTGGAGGGACCTCTTTCTTAACTCCCAGTGACAATTCTGCTAACTCTTTGAAAACAGGTCTTTCATGCTTGTTTGCTCACCATTATCTGCTTGCACAGAAAAATAGATGTTGGATTTGAGTTCCTAAGGTAGGTTTTTAAAAGCCATTTTAGGTTTTTGGAATGTGATTTTGCTAGATATGTATTATTGTCCATATTGCATATCCATGGTGGTGTGCTTTGTTCTCTATTTTTACAGCAAATGGGATGAGTTTTAAAATCTGCAATATACATTAAGCAATACTTGTTGCCTGATTTTGTCATAAGTTTCAGGGGAGACTATTCTTGGCAGGCACTGCTTGAAGTAGAATTAACAGGCTCATCATGATAGAGATCCCAAGAGACCTTCTCTCTTTGTACAGATATAAAATAGCTAACAAAACTTTCCGTAAGAATCTCTGTATAGACATTCCTTTGTTTTGTGAACCTCTTTTCTCCCAGAAAAATATCTGTCTCTCCTACCTGTTCATATCCATTTGCCCCCGTCATATGACACCTCTCTCCACCTGCCATTCAGGTAGAAGCTGGAATCATTATTTTTGAGTTGTTCTGGCAAGAGGAAAATTGCCTCATGTTGAGATGAATTCGAGAAATTTCTAAAATGTTTACTTTGATTTCCAACATAGATTTACAGTCCATAGAAGTGGGAATGCCTTGGTAGTAGATTCACCTTTGCTGAAGTGGCAGAATAATTCTGATACTGGGACAGTGATAAGCAAACTGATTTGTCAGGTATTTTGGTGATATAAACATTGGCACTGGACAAGTCATTTTGGCACAGACTCAAATCTTTTCTCTTGCCAGCTAAGGTTGGGCATATTAATTTTATTTAAGGGTAGTGTGCATTCAGGTGGGATCAGAAATAGTCTATCATGTTGTGACCGAAGGAGCCTTAGTACATACAGGTCAATGTACTGAATAGTGATGCTTTAAAATTATTTGATCATAAATTTATACAGAGATAAAATATACTGAATATTTATGAAGTCCAACAACATTACATGGAAATATTTTTCAAAACCTAAGGAGCAAATCAGTTAAAATTTTAATTTTAATAACAAAATGGAGAAAAATATTTTCAAGTGTCTGCTCCCCCGCACTCCCATTCAGGAAAGTGTATTAAAACAGAGCTACATTACAAATTTGGTGTTCGTCTCTTTATTTCTTCCATGCTGTCTCAAATCATTGCAGTGGTTTTAGATGGTGTGTTAACGACTAGATATTTAATAGAAAAAGCAAAAAAATGATAGCCAAGTACCTGCAGGAGGTTTGACAGGAGTGGAAATACCAGCAATGGCAATGCTATATCAAACACAAGTAGTACAGTTTTGTTTGAGTATAACTGATTAGATTGATCCAACACAAAAAGGATGCCAATAGGAAAGTATAAACTTTTCCACCTTTTGAGGATATGCAGAGGTCTGTAGTATGCTTCAATGGTTTCACTTGAAAACTGAAAGTATGTTTAGCCAAGTGGATTACGAAGCTTGTGGTAAAATAAAGAAAACAATGCTAAACATGTGTGTAAGACACTCCTTATGCTTATGTGACTTGAAATACATGTCCTCCTGCTTACATCCCTTAAATTCTACTGAGCTCACAGCAATGGAATGAAGCAAAGCTGCCAGTATCTTATATTTCATTCATTAAAACTTTAAACAAAAATGTCTTACTAAATTATGAACATTTTAAATCTCTTCTGGAATGAACTTCTGAGTTATTTTAGGTATAATTTATTATTTAAAGATTTGTGCCTGTGTAGTTTTGAATTCAGCATCAGGATCTGTATAAGATTTATGTAGAGCTATTCATATTTAATTGGAATGTTTATCCAAATATTCAGGTTATTTACTTAATCTATTAGATTTGGAAAGAAGCAGACTTTGCCTTCTCCAAAGGTCAACCTTACTAGATACCTAGCATTTTAAAAAGATAAAAAGAGAAGACAAGTTTCTACTGTCTCCAGTGAATCCATAGGTCACAGCTTTGTTCCACTGATTTCACTATTCAGTATAGCGAAAGTAGATGGCATAACATTTTTTAAAATTATTTTGAATATTGCTGTTGGTTAGTATATCATAATACCAATATATTCAAGATCATTCATACCACCGATAGGTTGTCTTTTAAATTAAATGCGCTTTGCATCAAGCACGGAGAGCTGTATTTTGACTACTCACTTTGGGCCCCTAAGAAAGTGTTTCAACATCTGAAAACACAAGTTGAGCTTTGGTTCAAACCTCATCATTCATTCCACCTACATTAGCAGCTTCTGGATAGTTAGTGAAGAAAACAGTTTCCTCTAAAGAGCTAGTGAAGATACCCATATCTACGCCTATCATTCCATGGATTTTGGAGCTTGTCCTGGTGCCTGAATACTCTGCAGGGGGCCACATGGCATTGGGGGAAGCTCTGCTAGGTTCAGCCATTCATGTCTGACAGTGCCTTTGCTTTGGAACTTCTCATGCCATGTTTGCACATTTTGCTAGTCCCACCTCAAGCACTTCTGTCAGCCACATCTCTGTGCAGCTGCAAAAGTGTTTGAGTCAGTCCTGGAAAGTTGAATGATGAGGGCTGGAAAAGGGCTATTGCCCATTTCGGAATGAGTATTGTTTATGCTCTTTGACTACGTTTGTAGAAGTGTAGCATCAGCAGATTATCTGTCTGCCTGGGGCTGTGGAGACCAAGAGCTCCTAAATTCAGATTCTAAAGAGCAGGAATGAGTAACAGGTTCAATGCAGTTTGTACAGTTTACACTGCAGTACTTAAAAGCAAGTACATGTGACAGTAGGCATAATTCGTGGTCTAAAAAGTGATTGTAATGGCTGTGCTGAACAGTGCAGGGCAAAAACCGCTTAACATTTGTGGAAGGAAACAGTTTGTGTGGAGAGCTTGATGTTCACACTATCTATATTTCAGGGTGTTTCACTTCCGACTCTCCCTAATCTGGTCCAATGGACTCCATTAGTGGTTGGAGTACATTTTCTAGCATTGCTGCATCTAAAAGGACTGTCATCTGTATTCTTTTAGTTCTGTGATATATGAACCACAGTACAGAAACTGGGGATGACTTCAAAATCTCACTTCTGTTCCAGATTTAAGGTGCAATGTAGATGCATCCAGTATATGTCACTGATAGTTGCAAAATAATTAACTGAATGTGCTAATTAATTTTTACTCATATTTGAGTAAAGCATTTCAATAATTGGTTTTTAATGATTAAATATTCAAATTCTGCATATGGTATCTAAGTTTTAATTGAAGTGTTTTCTCATGGTAATTGCAATTGTTTTCATCTAGAATATTTTGTCTTTCTGTTGCTACCTGAGTACTTCCTGTTATGGATCATTCAAATATTGATTGTATTTAAGTGTATTCCCACTTTCAAGTAAAAATTGAAAAGTATATTTTAATCTCTAATCTCCTTGTTTTTACCTACATACCTGCAGCTTTTCCCCCCACTTGGAATAGGAAATGTTGCTACATTGTGACATATGACTTAAAGGAATTTTTCTTAGTGCATCTATCACGGCTTTATACTGTTATTAGTTGATTTTGTGTGGAAATTCAGAGCAATACGAGTTAAAAAAAATTGAACATTCTTGTCTGGTAACGGCTATCTTACTGTGTGAGGAACTGGCCAGATGTGTCTTTATCAGTGGAATGAAACATAAGTTGAATATTTAAGTACCTGAGAGATACCCTGCATTATGATCCATGATCAGCTTTTGCAAAACTAAAAGTGTGCCTTTTTGATAAAAATTTACTTCTGACTGTCTTCAATACTAGTTTAGTTTGCCTTTTACTACTGTCCAGAACTACTCCCTTCTAAGGCTATAAAACAGCCTTTGCAAAATTGATCAACTTTTCATTCTGTTTTGTGGATGCCCTGTTAAGCTGATCTTCGTGTAGCAGCCACAATTACATTTGCCATTCAGCGGGTGCATCTTTCATATAAGCAGAATAAAAGTTAACTAGGTTATGTGCTGTGCAGTCTTTTTAATCTGCAACACTTTTTATAAATCCATAAGTAACAATAATCAGGAGATGATGAAATTTTAGAATTCTTCTAGTCTGAGAACTTTAATCAAATGTTATAGGAAGTTTTGAAAGTCTCAATATAATTTTGAAACTAGCTCTTTATTGCTCAGGTGCAAAATTTTGCAATCAGTTTACACTTACTCATCAATGAATTGAACCTTTAGTAACATGCTCAGTGCACTTCAGAATCTGTGTACTGGTTAAGAAAGAATAGCTTGCTCAATACTTGCCAAATATATAGAGAATTACATTTTCATGTGGTTGGGATTTTTTCAAGGGTTCTTTTAAAATGAACCAGCTTGAACTTTGATATGACTTGATCACCTTTATCCTCTCTATGAAAGCTTCCCCTGTACTCAAGGTCAGTCTAAAGGTGTTTGCCATAACCACTTTCCTTATCCTTGCTGCCTCTGTAGACTATTAACTGTACTTTTCTCAGTCTGATTTAAGTGTATTTCAGTGGAGAAAGGAAAAATACAGCTGTACCTTATTAGGTTTATGCATCCAAACCCCTCTGATTCAAACACATTTCCTTTAGAAATTGTCTTGGGAAAAAGTGCTTCTTTGAGGGCACTCTCTCCTAGGCACTGCTGGTCTGACAGGCAAAACCTTTTCTCAGAAGAATGATGTACAAGGAATGGATATCTTTTAACTCAGTTTTTTTCTTAACTGAATTGAAATTTTTAATTTTATATTGTCTCATCTTGTTCTGCAGGATAAAAAAGGAAGTATACTTAAAAAAATAGAACAAAAACTTTGAAGATACAATATAATAGCTTTTAGGCTCAACTATGTATTTGTAGTCAGTTCTAGTTTCACCATTTGTATGAATGTTTTTAATATTACAAATGGAATATTCAAATGTTGCAGCAAAAATTCTGTGCTTGTGTTGGGCCCTGTTCACAAAGCTATGACAATAAGTTAGTGTATAAAGCAGTGGTGCTATTCATAGACAGGTGGTTTGCAAAACTGAGGCCCAAGCTAGTTCAGATCTTTTTGATTTGTCCAGTAAATATTTATCTCTGCTTTTTGGTTTAAATGTACAAGTATTTTGAAGCTAAAGCACTTCACTGCCACTAGAGAGCTGTGCTCTTAAAATATTTTGTTGTAACTATTTTGAATTGCAGCATTCATAGTTGTTCTTATGCAATGTACCATGAATTTGTGGTTCTCTATTATATTTTAGTGAAGTATATAAAACTATTTTTTTGAAATGAAGTGTAGAACAAACCCTGATTTTTTTTTAAGTGTTCTTGTAGTTTAATTTTTATTAGACAGTATGTGAAAAATAAATTATCTTCTCTACAAAAAATACTGTATCTCTTGTCTGTGCTTCTTTTTGCCCATATTCAGTTATCGTAAGGAGTGCTGTAAATTGCAGTGATTCACAGGCTTAACAGGGATGGAAGTTTAGAGACCTACATCAGGAAAAGACCCAGAAAGGAAAAAGCAACCAAATTGACTTAATAATTGGCTCCACTATAAAACTTCACAGTTTTGATTCAACAGAAATGTGGAGGTAGTTACAGAGAGAGGTGTTCTTTTCTCTGCATCCACTTCACATTGGTCAGGTTGGATGGCTTCATGTGTTTGAACTTGTCCGCAGGTTTCTGAAGGCACAAAAGAAAAAAAAAAAAGGTATCATGGCTTTATAAACATGGTGGCTTTAAAGAAGAGCTCCTTACATCTATGCTGGTGTAGTCCAAAGTGATTTAATAACTTGATCCACAGAACAGGAAAACCTCAATTAAAGTTTTGGTTTAATCAAGTTTGTAAATTAATTTGGCTCACTTGGATCAGATCTTTCTAATTATAAATCTGTATCAGAGATTAAACGCATAGCTGTCACTGATGAACCTCCTACAATGTCCCTTTCATTTTAAATTATTTTGTTTATTTCATTCTAACAGAAAAGCCCTTGGGTGCTGATGTATAAGGATCAGTTGCTTTGCAAATCTCAGAGAAAGTATAAGGAACCCTCTTTTTTATTTTTTTTTTTTATTTTTTTTTAAATTCTTTTTACTCTAAGGGGTTGTTTTTGAAAGATGACCTATAATTTTGTAAGCACAAAATTATTTTTGCTGTTTAATTGCAAAGCTGTATTTTGGGATTTAGTCACCTACTCACTTGATTGCACCTGCCTACTAGGTAGTTAGATGACTAACCCTCTTAATTTGATTCTACAGTTAATGGCAAAAAGAACTCTATTAGAGTGAAATACTGAGGACTGAAATAAAAATAAAAAATGGTGCTAGATTTTCTTCCTCTGGTATTTTTCTAAAACATAGTGTAAGGTTGTTTACCAAGATTTTATTGCTGTCTCCTCTGACTGCAACCTTGATGAAATTTAATTTTATTAGTTGATTTCACTGACGTTATGTTTTCTGACATTTCTTATTTTGACTGATAATGTTGCATGAAAAGGTCTCTCTGTGTGGTATATTTAACTGTGGTGGAATTTTACTTTCCATTTGTATTCACATATTTTTGTTTTCTGTCCTACAGGTGGTGTGTTAAGTGGAATAAATGGTTGCAGTGATATTTTCAAAGTTGCAGTCACTGTTTTACTGGTGTGTTTAATACATGTTGGAAACATGTATTTTTTTTTAAAAAAAGGGACCAGCTTGTTTTCAGTGCTCCTGATTCATAACCCATTATGTCCCACACTAAAGATAGCCTTGCTCATTTACGCTGATCTCATTCCAGGAATGTGTTGTGTAACAGCTGGCAGTATGCAACCAGAGGCGTCATCCCAAGCGCCTGCAAATTATTTCAGCAGAGGCTGTAGTCTCTTAGTACCTTGCATGCAGTGTTTGGCAATTCTCAACATATGGCACCTATTGGCTGTCCTCATACCCTCGTGTTTTTATATCCTCTCTTAGCATGGTGCTGAGCCAATATTTTAAATGTTTTATGTTCTTGTTGTTTGCATGTTTGTTGCTGTTATTTAAGTAGGCAGGAAGGGAGGTTTCTCTTGAGGTATGGAAGCAGCAGCAAACCCTGTATCTTCAACTTTCTGCCAGAATTACTTTTCTTCTATTGTCTTTTTCAGTTTTCTTCCTCTGAAACAGTATACCGGGTTATTGTTCACTGGACTGTGTGATTGACAATTGCTGGCTCTTTTTACATAGGCAATACCATGAATAGTGAAGGTGGGGGCTGCAATTACAAATAAATATTCACTGAGATACCATACAAAATTTCATCCTGAGGAAAGTTGTTGGTTTCTCTCTTTTTTTTTCAAGTCCTGTTACTATGCAGAGTATACTCTTTGACAAAGCCATCATGAAAGGATAAAATTGACAATAATTATTTTTTAAGAATAATTTAGATCTTTATTTTTAAAGAACATAAACAGTAGTTTATCTGTTTATTGTATTACATAGTGGTGTAAGATCTTTTCATGGTGGTGTTTTGTACTGAAATTGATTTCACAGTGTCTGTTTTCTAAAGGCAAGATTGGAAACACCTGCTTTGGTGTTTAAAATAGGACTTAGAAGAAGTGGACAAAACTCCTAAGAGAACAGTAGTGAGCTTATGCTCTACTTTAGCCTTAGAAATGCCCTAAATGCACTAAGGAAGTCTGTTGGACTGAAAGTTCCCTTATTTCACTGCCTCTCACCAAGTAAGGCGGGGATGTACCTGAAGATTCCTGGAGTTGCATTCTTCGAGCGTTATTAAAATACACCCACAATGTCTACTTCAGAGCACAACTCAGCATAACAGCTATACACATTCAAAATCAAGAGTGGTTTTTGACCAAGAGACAATGGCTGTCTTCAGTGGAGACTTCTGTCCTTGGTCCTTTTCAACTGGAGAGTCTTGGTAGGCAGTCATACATTTGATAAAGAAGAGAGATGAAGTTCCAACACCTGTTTTTACATGTAATTACAATATTTCCTCCTCACTGTACTTACTGTCTGTAAGCACAGCTTTTTGTGGTTTTGGACCCTTTACTTTGGAGATATTTTTCTGTGTCCATAGACTATGTTAGGCAAGTGACCAGGACTGCAGTCTGGAATCAAATGTCCACTTCTGAGACATTTCAGTCGTGAGATTCCTGAAGAGGTACTTCTGGATCTCTTCCATAACTGCAATTCAACTTTTGACACATTGGCCATCCAGTCTGCAGTATCAAATGTAGAATAAATTAAGCTGCTATGTTGTTGCCTCTTATTTTTGCAGCATGATTTTCTTATCCAGATTTGCAAGTACACTTAGGGACCTAATTTCCCCTGGATTTGATCCTGGTTGTACATATGAGTGCATATGTCTATGGAAATTTTGGAAAGGATCTGAATGACAAGTAGATGGATAATTAGTTCTAAGGAAGAGAAGGATAGAGACAAGCAACTCTGAGATATCTATTGAAGGTGTCAGGAGTACTAGAGAGGTAGATGAATATGATTGGGGGCACAGAAAAGAGCAGTGAGGGCAAGAGGATTTGTCTAGGGGGAAAAATGTGAAAGAATGAAGCCCATATGGATTTCTTTTAGCTGCTTTTTCTGAGTTCTGCCTTGTTTTGGTTTATAATGATTTTCCAAGTACAACATACTTAAAAATAAATCACTGTTTTCATCAGAGTTTATGCACTTGCAGTCCTGATTCTGTTTTTAAAGTGCAGCTGTTGAGAATCACTCAAGATAGCTTACATTTCTTTGTGTTTTCCCTGATAAGTTATAGCTAGTTTTTTTTTGCCTGCTATTTCTCACACAATGTCAGAATTGGACTTGTAAAAACTATTAAAATGGAGTTGACAGGCAGAACTAACAATTCTTGTGGGTTTTAATGCATTTTTAAAAAATTTTGATCTTACTTCAGACTCAGTTTTTAGGCTGACTGATCTGCTCCCTGAAAAGTAGGCCTGTGGACTTATGCTCAAGACACTGAAAGATTCTATGGTCATGTATAATATTCTGGGGGGAAAAAAGACTCATTAACCATACTGGAGGATTAAAACAAGTCCATTAGGGAAATACATAACTATTTTTACAAACTGTCTGTGAAGCAGCATGAATTAGCTTGAAGGTATTGGTCCTGCTCATGTGCAAGCCAATTGAAGGGCTTGTTTGAATTTTTCTAGCAGCTAAAACTATGTTTTTGATACATTAAACACACAATAAAAGCTTTTCTATAACTCTCCATGCATATGTGATACATTACTGAATGGATGCTCTAATTGGCATATTCAAACAAACAAACCCTCCAACCAAACAACAAACAAATTAATTTTCTACTTTCATTTTTTTTCTTAAACTATACTGTCATTAATATTATGAATTCTCGTATCTATGATTTTAGACCAGTAAAAAGGTCTTATGTTCCCATTCATTCAGGAAATGCTGTAGTCAAAACATTCCTTGATGCTATAGCCTTTTGCAAGAGATACTAGAGTTTGAACTATAGGATCTGTATGTTCCTTGACAATTATATTAATGCAAGAAACAGCAACCTTTATGAAAAAACTGACAAATTTATAAATTGTTCTTAAATTTTCTCTGTGTAAGTTAGATATGCTCAGATAATTTTTTAAATTGTTTGTGCATGACTTGGACAGTGCTGACCTTCAGTCTGAAGAACTGATAATATCCTGTCTAAACAAAAGTGGATTGGGCTGATATAATTCTAGCTTATCTCATTATTATGGGTGCCTTCTCTGATTTTATCTATATGTGTTTAACCAATTGTCCTGCATTTTCTGTACGTCTAAGGAGGTTAAAAGGAGAATTATGTTTTAGCATGTGGAATTCTATATTTAAGCAAAAGATGGTTGGATGAAATTGAAGTGAATCAGGAGATGACTGGATCTTTGAGTTACTTGAATAGACTCTGAGATTACTACTTTCTCCTCTTGCTGATCTTTTGCTGATCTCCCTTTTGTTGCCTGTACTGTCTTTCCTTCATTTAGAGATTTTTTTAGGGGTTCACAGTCATTCTGAGAGAAGGGAAATACTTGGAAAAGGCATCAGAGCTCATGTTTAGCATCTTGTGGCACACTTTATATGTCAGATCATGGAGAGGTTATAGTACCACTTCTTAGCTGTATTCCCTTCATATGACCATGGTTATGTCCCTCCTACAAGTTGGAGGTTAAAAAACTCTCCGAAGTTCTTCGGGGGCTGTATCTGTATTTATTGGCAAGAGAAGATTGCCAGTTTCCTCAAAAAGATCTGCCCATTCCCTGTATCTCCTAGAGATATTGTCTACATCTCTAGATATTGTAGAACAGCTTATTCTTTCCTTCATGTTTGATAATGATGTAATTTGAGTGACACATGAACTAGAAAGGAAAAGACTTCCCTCTTGGTACAAAAAATGCCGAGACTTTCAGCCTCTTGCCTCAGAATTTGTTCAGTGTATTTTTGATGAAGTGGAATGCAGTAGAAGAAACTTTCTTAAAATCTTGTCTAATTCTTATGCCATCATGTTTTATAAAATTTAGTACAGATTTTGGTCAGGTTGAATAAATTTTTACTGGTTTATATATTTTATCAGATGTCAGTATATTGAATGTTCTTCATTCCAACCAAAGGAAATACTCCTGAATTGTCTACATTTTGTCATTGCTATGATTCTGTAAGGCTTTGGGTTTTCTTAAAATTACTCCATTTATCTAGTAATTCCTCCTGCACTTGTAAATTTTCTAAATTTATTTTCTACTGTTACTCCAGAGGTTGAAAACAGTAGCAGCCACATAAAGAGAGAACAAGTACCTTTTTACTGTCTAATAATGATGAGAAAATCACATTTTATATTCTAATACTTACTATGCAAATAAATGAGGTCCAGATTTTCAGCTATGTCTCTTCATAATGGCATTTAAATCACTGAAGCTGTTAGGATTTTATGATGGAGTAGCCACATGGGTACCCAATTCATTAGTCACCTATTTTAATGTGATAATTGTGGTGTTCAGACCACTGAAGTGAGTGGTTTCCAGAATGTGTTTTAATATCAGTGGACTGTTATACTGAGTAGGAGTGGATTTATGCATCTGATTATTTCATGAACCAAGCTGGAATTTAAAGCTGTTAACAGTCCTTTTGTATGTGCAGGCTCTCTTATTTCTATTGCTATCACAATATGAATATTAAGTATATTCTCACATTTGCAGGATGCATTATTCCTGGAATTATTGGCTGTAATATAGATAAAAGTAATATTTATTTGATGCTAATCTTCGTGTTACGTTGCTTTTCTGCCGTCTGAAATTTTCAGAGTTCTTTGATTCTTCTGAACTCCAATATTAACTACTTGAACAACTGTGTCACATTCAGCAGGAATTCATACAGACTGAAAAGGTGAGCCTTTAAATTTGATGAGTTTTTTTTCTGTTGATGAGTAAGCACCAGATACCTGTGATTGTGAATTCTTCACTGTGCCTAGTGACAGCTTCGTGATAGAGTTCCAGTCTACTTGCCTGCTGATGATGGGATTTTTTTTGTGTATTACTAGTGTCAACTTTCATTGAAAAAATAATTAAAGCAGGGAAGTATTTAATGGAAATTTAACCTGAGTCACACTGTTCACGACAACACAGTCTGTTTAAATGTCATGAGTGACGGATTAGGAGATTTACACTGGCTGTTTCTTTTCACTCAATGGTCAAAATAGAACCAGCTCAAGAAGAAGGTTAGCAGGAAAAACAATTAAGCTCCTGCTAAAGTCATTGGTTGAACTGAGACTTGCGAGGCAGCTTCTCAGAATTTACCGCATACTTTCATAAATGATATTGTGTTGACATTCAGTTTCTCAGAAGTTCCAAGTGTTCCTTGGCTTTGCTTTAGGCCTCACTGCTATTTGCAGCTCCTGCAGAGCTGTTAAAGCTTTCCATAGGGAATGTGTGTATCTACACTTAATGCATACTGGCTTCAGATTGTGAACTCCTTGTATATACTTTTATCACACTGCAAATTTCATTTCTATTGGAAAACTACTTGCATCCTTGCCTCTTTTTTCTCAGACTTTTTCTGAGTAGAATTCCAGGCTCATGGCACAGTGCTAGCAATGGAAAATTTTTGCATTCTGGGAGAAAAGATAGGTAAGTCTAGAGAAAAGGTCCATCCAGTTATATTATGATACTTACAGCTTTTTCAAAGACAAACATCTTTGTTGAAAAAATGGCTTAAATTTAATTCTTAATTTTTTTCCCAGCATTGAATTCTAAACAACCCATTGCCCTTTTTAAAAAATGTTTCTGTTGATTACAATTTTCATCAATACTGAACAGATCATGAAGTGAGGATGATCAAGGGTCATCTGCTTGATGAACACCCACTTTAAAAAGGTTACTTCTCTACCAAGTCATTTAGAGAGAGGAAAAAACTCAAAGCAACATGATAATTGGAGGAAAAGAACAGGAATCCTGAATATGCAACAGAGACCTCATTTGTACCCATTGAACTCTCAGGAAGGGGAAGAAGACAGAGGCTGTGAAGGTGATATAGATAATTTATTGATTACTTTGGTATGTAAAACTCACTAAACAAATAGTAGTTGTTTTTATAACTCTTCTTGCCATTTTTTTCCCCTTCATTTAGACACTGAAGCTCTTGGAAGACTATACTTTAGTAGATCTGTGGATGCTGAATTTTAGACCTCTGATTCTTTAGAAAGGTTACAATTATCTATGCTCAAGAAATCTGCTAGAAGCAAAAAAGAAAATGGAGCATAAAGGAAAGCCAACAGCAGCTGGGTCCAGTGGTAGGACTTCTTGTAAATTAATGAGCGAGGTACCAGAGAGTGTTTACCTGAGCACTGGCTGTCTTTTTTTGCTACAAATTCTTGCACATCTGACTTACCCATGCCTGTCAGCACTGCCTATGATATTCATTGAATAAAAGTGTTTTCAGCAAAATCTAGCATATTAGATGCAGATGTATATTTGATTAAAAACTATTAATTTCCCTATTTCAGACTAGGCTGGGTTTTTAAAGCAATGATTCTTACAGTGGTTTCACTTTGTTTTTGGGGATCTTTCTGTGTATGACTAGACAATATATTTGGTACTGTCAGTATCTAAATAATGCAGGTACTGATGCATTCAAAGTACAATATATAGGTAAAGAAATACCTCCAACAACTCCACTGTACCTTCAAGCTTTAGTTTACCTTGAGGCTTCATGGGATTTAGAGGTTCTTTTTAGACCTAGATTCACAATTAGGGGATGCCTGGCATCTTTTGCTTCTTTTAGGATGAGATACCTTTATGGCTGTTAGAGAAAAACTAATGCTGGTCTTCTACAAAAACTGCTACAGGGAATTGCAGGTGTGTGGGGGATTTGTGTTTGGTTATAGTAGGGTTTTCTGTTGCTGTTCTTAGGTTGTTTTGTTCATTTAATTCATAATAATCTAGAGATGAGTTTATTAATTGGCAAGTGAAGAATTATATTTTATACTTGTTATTTTATATCCCAGTGTCTTGGAAACTGCTTTTGACATTCTTAAATGCATGGATTTTGATGGCATTTCAACTTCAATGTGTAGTTGGTTACTGTAACAAATTTTGTTGTGAGAGATGAAAAAGTCATTTGTGTGCATTCTTTCTTAGTTATAATTTATTGTCACATTATAAAGCTGTCCTCAATTTGAGATGCAACAGTTTGCTCCTGTCATATTTTGACAGTCTGTTTCTTTCAGTCAGTTGATCTATGGCTAATATAATGTTTTTCAGTCACCAAGGACTTATCATTCTTACAGAGTTTCACTCTCACTCTCTGTGCTAATTTTAATAAGTAATTTTAGCAGATGATGGTGTGTTTTAGCAGATCTACACTTGATTATTAAACGTATCAACTCTTAGATAAATATAACCTGCCCCAGGTAGATTGTTACTTTCTAGCTGAGTGTGTTGCTTTTTATTACTTCTTGCCAAAGTAAAATAATTTCTAAATAAGCCTGCACTTCTCCATCTACAAAGCACAGTGATGCCCTTAAACAGCTTTCTAGCAAGATTCATTCAGGCCAAGTGTAGTTTTAAGATGAATTTTGGTAACTTGTGAAATTGTTGCCAGCAATACCACATAACTGGTGTCTGTAATAACTGGGAAATTTCTTTCAGTAAATCATTCCAAAAATAGATTACTAATGTGCTTCTTTTACTTACTAATTCGTATTTTTGTGTATTTTCAGTCCCTGCTGTTTGAAGGTAGATATTAATTCTGACCAATAAATTACATTCAGTACTAAGAACTACAGCAATTGGTGTCTTTGATACCTTTGATATCTTACATCATATGGTGTCTTTGAATTCAGCACAATTTTTCTCCCCCAGGATTTAGTTGGCCAATATTGCCCTGGATAGTGCAGATTCCTATCAGGTTTAATAGGGTAGCTTCAATTATAAGTAGTATACTTATAATACTAAATATTAACTACTAAGTATTTTGTAGTTTAAGACAATATTTTGTGTTTTATTATAAATATTTTTAGTCCCACCTGATGGGTTGGAAATTTGAACCTGTGTGTTTGCAATGAGCTGAAAAACCTAAATGTGAGGGCGAAAGAACTGATCTGTAAAAGAGCCTCTGAGTAACTCATAAACTATAGCTGAGAGCACCTCAGGGCTAGTCCCAGCACACCACACAGGAACTAGGATTGGCTAAAGTAAGTGTATCCACTTAAGACAACTGGAAACTACTAAAGTGGGGGATAAATAGATAAAATTACACAAGTCATTGCTTAAGACAGCTGATCTGTCAGGCAAAGGCATGTTTATTTTGCTTTTATATTTCTGACAGAGGTGATATGATCATTAATCAATAGTTGTCTTGCTAGATCTAAAGGTAAAGGGTGGCCCTAACAACGTTAAGTGAAGGGCTGTGGTAGAAGCCTCCTTTAATAAATAACAAGATTTTGCACTTACATTGCAAAATGCCTTTCATCTAAGCAGGATAGAGATTTATAGAGGTGGGTATGTTATGGTGCATTCATTTTAGTGCAGGAGGAGCTGAAGTATATTAAGTTTGAAATTTAGCCAAGGTCATGGAGAAAGTCAGGATCAGAAGTAAGTTTTAGGGTTCAAAATATTTTCTTAAAAGTTATGCTTCATGCCAAATAAACATAGCTATTCCTTGAGAATTGAAAAGAGCTGCATGACTAGTAATTCTACCACATCTTGCTGCTCTTGCATAATTGCTGACCAGTGGAACTGCTTATGGAGTAACGCCTCATACCAGGGCTGAGAGCTTCCTTCCCTGATGTAGATTGGAGTACCTTCCCTTTGACTGCAGTATGTCCAGGGTCTCAAAATGTGAGTATTGTTAGGACAATCTACCTGCTCCATGATCTTTGGAAGCAGCTGCTGGATTTTCAATGGAGCAAAAGCTGTTGATAAAGTTAGAAAGCTTATCCCTTGATAAGAAGGTCATTTATAGAACCCCGACATTGTGTTGTTTTCCATGGTACTAGGGGAGCTTTCTCTGCAGAATGCATTCAGGTGAACAGTGATTTTCAGTGCTGTTCTAATGGACTTTTCTCCTAAATTATAAATTTTTTGAAAAGAAAATACAAATTAACAGCATGTATGATAAATTACCCCCATTTATTGACATGCAAGAGCATGTCAGTACTGGATCTTAGAATGGTGTTGCAAATTATCAGTTACTTTAAACTGGATTGCACTAAGCGTTGGGTGTGTGTTGCAAGATCACTTCAATCTGGGGGAAGAGATTTTAAAGGCACCAGCTTAATTTTGTTTTCAAGCTGTTATTGCTTTTAATTTCTTTCATAAATATCATGTACCTTAGGAATTGTAGCAGCTGAAAATATGGTACAACGAAAGTTGAATTTTTTTAATGTAAAAAGCCTGCACACATGAAAAAATAATGAAATCTGGAATGTTTGTCCTTCATACTGGAAGATCACATCATACCACAAATAACATATTCTATTAAGTCATATTCTTATCAGCTGCATTAAATGAGATTTAATTTAAAATGCTTCCAGAAGCTGAATTCCGGATATTTGAGGTTTTCCTGACCTCATGGATACTTTGTAATCAAAGACATTTGCATTAGCATGGCTAGTGATTCTGTTCAGTTGGCTATTTCCAGAACAAGTACAATGCAGAGGATAAAGTCCAAGGACTGAAAGTTCCAAATGTTTTTCTACATTTGGTATTAGCCTCACTTGGCAAACACCTTACTAAGGGCTTTGGTCTGGGTCTCATGGTCTGACACTGATCTTTTCTTATTGGAATCTTGGGTCCTGCTGTTCTAGGCAATCTGAGGAGCTGAATGATGTTGCAGTAGATTTCAGAAATGTCTTTTTTGTTATGTATAGCAGTTCACAATTGTATGGTTTGTCATTATAAAATCTAAATTCACATTTTTTTTGTGGCTAAGTGTGCTAATGCTGGGAATGTTTTCAGAATCATAGAGGGTGGGTGTGAGGGACTATTAGGTTTTCTTTGTCAAGTAAACTTTGAAAATGCACACATTTGCAAATTATAACATAAAATATCCATGTGTCTCTGCTGTCCAGTATTCTTGCACTTCATTTCAGAGCTAGAAATGGTAACGCATGCAGAGGCAGTTGAAAGGTTTTTAAAACAAGCCTGAGTCTTTACTTACCTGGCTGGTCTAATTCTGATGTCAAGAAGTTGAATGCAGTTCTGGTTGTATTACTCCTCTCCATTATACTTCTATTCAGTTTTCTCTTTCTGGCTGCTTAGATTAACTCTTATTCCAAAAAAAACCCATGCATCTTGCTTCTGCATATATGTACACTCAAGATGATTTTTTTTCAGAAAGACTCTTCACTATATGCTTAAATCAATTCAGTAATAATCTCTGCTTGAGAGACCTCTGAGAATTTTATTCCACTTCATGAAAAACTCGATCTTATATATTTTTAGCTAATAGGAGCTTTGCCTTTGATTATTATTGTGAGCAAGATAGTGGTCAAACTTTCTTTTTTTTTCCATACCCAGTTTTATCTGTCTTGGGCCATTGCTTCCCCTTCTCTTTCACCAGTTTTCCATATGTCGTCACAGACTATGAAGCTACTTCCTTGGTTATACTTTATGTTAGTTGCGAAATTCCACTGTTGAGTGTTCACTCTGTGTTATCCGTGTTCTTGTGGAAACATCTTTTAACATACATGTTAA
The DNA here is from genome assembly GCA_013399915.1 of Illadopsis cleaveri. Classification (NCBI taxonomy): domain Eukaryota; kingdom Metazoa; phylum Chordata; class Aves; order Passeriformes; family Timaliidae; genus Illadopsis; species Illadopsis cleaveri. The sequence continues at coordinate 327,896 of VXBB01002172.1, read as the reverse complement.
AATTATTTCCTAGCACTAATAAAGCACCAGGATAGAAGGGGCCTTTGTATGAACTTAGACTAGTTGCAAAGAGCATGCCACAAGGAAAAGTTTAAAAGCCCTATAGGAATCTATAGACGAGAGAGGATATTAATTAAATGTATGTTTTGGAGTAGTGCTTTCTTTGGGGAGTAAGACCAAGGACCAATTCCATCGAGTTACACTAGGGATTAATTTGGCCTGCTGTCTTTGATGTTAAAAAACTGGGGACAAACTCATTTCATTGGTATCTGCTTTGAAGAAGAAAATGTATAAGGGTGAAGCAGCGAGTTTGCATATTGCCAGAGAGTGTGTGGATATGGTTCTGAAACAGTCTGTCTGCTGACACAGTATTAGATTTCTGGTCCTGTTCTGTGCATGAAAGCAGTGAATATTTTAACTACATTTTTTTTCCCTTTTTTTTCACATACATGTCTCTAAGTGCTACAGAATGGGCAATATTTCAAAATGTACAGTATAAAGACAGAAGTACTATTTTTAACAAGTAAATTAGCAGAAATCTAAAATTAAAGTCCGCAATACTGGCCAGATTTCTGAAGAGAAATGAAGCTATTGGAACAGGCAAGAGGAAAATTCTCTGAAACTGGAAAATTACTGTATTCCTAAGGCAAAGCCTTACTGATAAAGGGTTAATCAAACTGACCCCCTTGGTGACAGTGAAAGACCTTGTAAAATTTAGTTGTTTATCTGTAACCTTACTCCCTTTACAGGCAACAGCTCTCCACATTACCTTATATGTTCCTTGTGAAATATTTAACAATAGGCATTGTAAAACAAATACATAATGCTGCAGTGTTTTCCTTCAGGAAGAAAAAAGGATGATGGTTGTAAATAGTTTAACTCTTAAAAATTTTCTGCTGCTTAGGACTATAACAAACATGGTGTGTGTACAGTGACAGCTTAAATAGGTATAAAATCATCTGTGTATTAGGATGAAATTGGAGATGTAGAAGGCAAAGCTTTTCCAATAATAAAGTGAAAAGTGCTTCTATTTGTGCCATGTGTCTATTCAGTCTTAAAGATTTTGTCCAGAATCAGTCTCCCCTGTAGACCTGATAAATAGAAAGTCAGTTTAACAGAGATGTAAGAATGTAATTTTCAGTCATCATTGTATAAACTGGAAGTTTTACAGAAAATGTCTTTGTACTAAATTCCCATGTGCATTAACAATCAACCTGGGAAGGAGCCTTTATGGGAAGATTTGTATTTTTTGTATGGGTTGTGTTTTTCTTCTTGCTGTTAAAAAGTCAAAATGGGGAAGGTAGTTAAGTAGAAACAGGCTCTCTAGGGTTCTTGTTTGTTGGTTTTGGTATTTTTTTGGGGTTTTTTTACTGAAATTCTGCTTTACTGTGCAGTTAAGTTTGCAACATATGAAGGAAGTAAATATAAAGCCTTTTTTTTCTGTGTTTACCTAGCCTTCTTTTTTCCCTTTTTTTTAGGAGGGTTTGTTTGCAGGCTGATCAAAGGAACGAATATACACTTGTGTATTATTTGATGGCTATGTTAGAAATCACTAATAAGCAGGTTAAGAGTGTGAATACTCATCCCAACTAATAATGGGGTTTGAGGCAGTAAAATACAGTCACTTCCTTAGCTGGGAAAATCTGCTAGCTGTCTTACACTTTGGCNNNGCTAGCTGTCTTACACTTTGGTAAGTGTTGTTTATTGTCTTCAGACCACAGAAATGTGTAAGGGGAAATTCTGTTTTATTCAGATACAACCATGCTTAGTATAACTTTCACTATTTCTTTTACTTAGTATTTACTTAGTATTTCTTTTGAGACTTCTACCCAGAAATTTTATCTTTTTTTGTAGATGTGGTACCTGTGGTCATCAGAAATGAGATTTTTCAGGTGTGTCATTGTGTCACCTTGTTGATTGTGCTCCATTTACTGCTTTACTTGGTTCTGGCTGTGTAGGAAAGTATAATTTCAGCTGCAAGTTGTAGCAAGTTTATACTTATATTTCTGTCTTAGCCAAAATAAATTTTTATATTATGATCTATAGCTCAGAGTTTAATTAAAAAAAATTACAAAAATTAATTACAGCAATGCATCACACTCATCTCTTCCAATTCCCTTTTTATTAGCACTGATGATTTCAATCACTGAAGTAATTTTCAATCTTTCTATCAAAGCATCAAAAGTGCCTGATCAAATCAGACGCTTTTAATGAGAAGGGTATTGACTGTAATAGGAGTATTTGGCCGTCTAGAATATCTGCATAAGATAATGGAGCAGTAGTTTCATTCTCCTTAACTCTGATTATGAGAAAGGACCCTTACTGACAGTTTGACCTGATTAGAAACTATTTGTTTGTTATGTTAACCATAGAGATCTACTTTCCTATAAAGTATGGGATTGCATTGATTTCCTTTGGTCTCTCTCTAAAAAAAAAAAAATTGGTGAAAGGAAGTGTCAATGCTATTTGAATGGATTCAAATGGTCCTATTTGATAGTGATATTCATTTTACTTTGAGGTGATTATGAAAGAAAAGTGGTGTTTTGGCTGAGTTTATTACTATGTGTAGGTAAAGAGAGAACTTAGAAGTATTTTCTAAGGTATTATAAATATGCTATCACCTTTTCACAGTTAAAAATCATATTTATTCACATTCAGAAACAATTTCAATTTTGTAATCATGAAGCTTTGAGTTTGCATAACACAGTAGAATCCTGATTGGAATTTAGCCAAATGGCTACTTGGGTGTGAGTCATTGCAGTAATGCAAACTTCAACTGCAGAAGGGATCTCAGCAAAATCTGTGGCTTTTAAGTATTGGATTTACTATTAACTAAATTGTTTAACATCATTGAATAAATTAGTTACTCAGTGTGGTAGTCTATTAAGTAATAAATAATGTAGTTATGGAATTTTAATTTGTGAAAGGTTGTAACGAGTGGTATGTGATCTTGTATGCAGAGTATTGGTTTTCCTAATGGACAGCTAAGCCATAATTGATGGGTCTGTGCTTTACTTGTGTTGGAGGTAACATTTGCATAATTTTCATGAACAGTCTTTTAGAAGATGTGGGTGTAGGGTAGAGAAAAATCCCTTATTTATTATGGGATTTTATGAATTAACTCCAAGTCATAAAGAACTTACTTAGTGGCACTAAATTCACTGAGTACTTACTAAAGAATCCATGTGATTTACTTCATTGTCTATTTACCTGTGTATTCCAAAGAAAAGGGAAATCAGACACAGCAATGGTACAGATTCCTTCATGCCTATATATTGCCATAATATATCTGTAATTTATTTGAGAAACTAAATCAAAGGATATATAATTATTTTAATTTTTGACCTCTGAGGTTGTCAACTCAAAGTTGCTAGTTGTTTTCTAGTGTCCAGGCTTCTAATGCAAAGTTCTTTAAAATTTAATAATAGTTAAGGCCTAAAATTTCCAAAGATCTAATAATTCTGTGTGTTTTAAACATGTCTAAAGACATTAATAGAAGTCAGTGTCAGTTTTGAATCTTCCCATAGAAATCTGAGAGGAATGTAATTAAATATGATAGAAGTATCAGAAAGGTCTGTCAAATTCTTTACATATTTTTTATGGTGTTGATTTCTTGCCCACTGGTACACTGATTAAAGACATCAAGATCCCTATACCAGTGGACCTGAATGCAATTCCATATGAAACGAAGATTTTGAATTATTATAATAATTCTCCAATTCCTGATCTGTTTAATCATCATGGAGATAATGTCATAGTGAAATGTAGAACTTATATAGAATTGCTTATACTTTTTGTATGAAGCTAGTGGGACTTTCAAATATCTGAAGCCTTGATTTTTATAATAATAACAGCCAAATCAACACTTTGAAGCAGATGATTTAATGGTTTTAACTCTTAGATGCTGCAGAGGAAGCAAATGCCTGACAATAATTCTTTCAGTATTTCTTTTTTATTCAGTTAATTTTCCCAGTAAAGCGTTTATGTGGGGAAAAAAAAATGTCTTGTAATGTCTTGTCAGTGCTTTCTGTCATTCAGCTGTTTAAGAAAATTAGTCAATTATTTTTGACAACCTGCAGAACAGGCCTTTGCATGAATGTCTTCTTGGAACTAAGATGATGAATTTGTTATGACTGACCCTGAGAAGTAGGTTTTTTGTGTTAAAATGTTTATAAGGACGAAGGTTGGCTTACCATAGGAACTATGCTTGGGGAGTCAGAGTGAGGAGAACACGTTTTTCTCCTAGCTTGTTTTCTTTGTAACCTCTGGTCAGACCTACCACAGGCGAACAGGAAATGCCAAAATGTAGTAGGTTAGCCAGAAGAAAAGATGAACAGAAGGTTGTTTCTGGATTTGTAATGCATAATTATCACTAGAAGCAATGTAGGATCCAATGATTTACCTCATTAAATTTAGCAGTGAATTTTGTAACAGATTATTTTCAAATCGATACTTTTTTCCCCAAGATTCATAAGGAATGTTGCAGTAATAAATGGAGAGGACACATTTCTCAGTTACTGATTTTAGGAAGCAAGGAAGGGTATTGTTCAAGGGAGCTCTTTCTCATCTGCACTGACGATTCAGTTTTTATTGTGTGTTTAACCAGCTCACTTGTGAAGCAATTTGTCCTGATCAGGCTTTCCTTGGGAATGAGATCCAGCCCTTGAGATGTTTTCAAAGTAGAAACTATTCCATTGCTTTGCTTACAGAGGTAGCCTGTAAGCAGTCTAATTTTACTTAACCTCATTCATAATTGTGTAATTTGCATCAGCACAGAATGAACTTGTGTTACTGATAGTTTGCAATGCTACCTTCAAACTTACTATCAATAGAACATTTTGGTTAAGATCTTGCTGTTTAGTTATTGAAGGTACTTTGGAAAATTAATTCTTCAGATGTACAGAGTAGTTCTGTCTGGAAATCTGTATTAATACATGTCAAGCAAGTTGTATTTTCTGTCATATGAAATCAGTGACAGCTTAGCACTTAGAGTGATAGCAGAGCAACTCTCTGCTCTACTAGTTCCTGTTTGCAAGATGGCATAGATTAAAAAAACTCACCTTAAGTAGACACGCTCAAATGATATACATCTATTTTAAAAGGGTGTGAGATGATTCTTACTCATTACATGAAAAAGCTAATTGCTCTGTCTACCAAGCAAACATGTCCCACAAGCAGGCACTGGGTGAAGAAACATATTTTCTATTGCTATCTTTGTCTTTCAATAGAATATTTACTCTACAGTCTTATTTATATGAGGATGAGGGGTACGGTGATGATGTGACACTACAAAACATGTAGTTACATATACTTTGAAGTTGTGCAAGCCAATGGAAATGCTCTTTGTTAATGCTTGTGCCTGAGGATTCAGACCTTTTCTTACTTTCCACTGCTTTTTCAGTTCCTGCATCTGTAAGAAGCCTTCCTCTGTCACTAAAGAAAGAAGATGACAGTTACTTTGGTGGAATACCTCTCCTTATAGGAAGTCATTATATTGAGGAGTAGGAGCATAAAAGCAAAAAAGAAAGTAAAATATTAGGATCCATCTTTGTGAAAGAGGAACATTTTATTTTAAATATTTATGGCTGATATTTAAGACTAATACTGGCTTTAAAAGAAAACAAAGTCTTCTACAGATTTTTTGCTTTTCTTGTGATCATTCGTTTGTTTGATTTTATTGGTTTTTAATGTTTTCACTCTTTGGAATTTTTGTACAAACATCATTGAGAAGTCAAACATATTCAAATAAAACCTAATAAATCTGACAGGAAAATATTGTATTACAGTTCCATTTAGATGGTGAGAACTCTGCCATTAAAGACTCCTATGGCTTTTTTATGACTTTATTTTTTAATGTTTGGTTCCTAGCTTCTATAAATTATGCATGTTGGCTTTTCATTAACATAGAAGGCAAACATAATTCATTGCAAAGAATTCTTTGGTCACACTTGATTGAGAAGTTCACAAAGATCAAAACCACTTAGCTTTGTGGTAGGAACAAAACTGTATTTCATGTGAAGGCTCCAGCTCCCTGATTTTTAATATTGATTTCCCCTCCCCTGTTTCACAAAACTTCAGGAATGCTGATACATTACACAAGACATTTTGTAACTGCTGGAACTTGACAAGGAGCCCACAGTGCAATGTTAGCCTCTTCCTAACAAATGAAGAAATTGTTGCGTTGCTTTTTGTATATAATGGGACTCATGCATTACAATAATTATTTTTTCCTACAAAAAGATTTAAGGTACTTTTTTTTTTTGCCAAAGACATTATGTTGGTTGAGAGAGAAGATTGAAGATACTGATAAACAGAAAAGATCAAGATGACAGCAAATAAGGCAGGCTTTGTTACTGCACGCTTGGTAGGTTTTTGTGGGGTTTGGTATTTTAGTCTGAAAAAGTTTTATATTCATAAGACTTCCAATGAAAAGAGTGACTTGAGAAAATAATGACTGAGATGTATGAAGGCAAGGATGATGCTTTCTAAAATGCAGCAATGGAGAAGGGTTAAATTTCACGGTGCTGAAACAAAGAGTTTTCTCTACTGTGAATATAGAAAGCAGAGTAGAGCATGAACCTGGTGTATGGGTGGTCCAAAGCAACGAAGAACCCAAGCAGGGGCAGAGAGTGATTTTAGTACTTTGTTTAATAGAATAGTTATAGCAGAAATTAGTCTGCAGATATTGTAAGCTAGAGAAAATGACAAGTAAAATATGAAAAGTTGGTGTGAATTTTAATACTTATATCTGACAATTTCTTTTTTGAATAACAAAACTATTATGAAAACATGTTCTTTACATGCAGGAGATCTATTATTTCTAAACTATACCTGATCTCTGAACAAAATGGTATGGAAATACAGTTCTTGGTTAAATAGACACTCCAAAACCAGTATGTAATGACAAATGTTGATATAAATAGGGTATTAATAAACTGTATACTCAGAAAACGATATGCTTTATCTTAGGAGTTCATAACTGTATCAGGATACAGGCCATGTGATTTGTGTTCTTTTTCATAGTCCATTATATTAATATTTCTGATTAATGGCTACATTTAGATTAACTCAAGTAATTGGGCAAAAAACCCAAACAAAACAAAACCCCAAAAAACATCAAAAAAACCCCAAACAAGCAAAACCACTGTCAAAATCCCAAACAAACATGAAAATATGCACATGGGCAGTACTGTGTTCAGTTTTGGTCTCCTCCAGTACAAGGAAGGTGTCAGTAATATTGTGTAAGATCAGCAGTGGACTATGAAGTTGAGATCTGCAACTTTCCTGTGTGGAGGAGTAGAGGCAATGGGACTTGTTTCGCCTGGACAAGAGGATGCTTAGGATGAATGTAGGTTGCCAGTATTGAAGAGGAGGTTTTGAGAAGAAAGAGCCTGGCTTTCACAGAGCTGTAAGGCAGGAGGAGAGGACATAATGGTTGTGGATTGAAATAGGAGAGGTTCCCAAATTATATAAAGGGAAAAAAACCCCAGTGACTTCTCATGATGAGGATGTTAAAACTTTCATATAGGCTTCTAAGTGAGACTGTGGCATCTCCTTCATTGGAGCTGTCAGGCCTATATAGATTAGATAAAACCCTGAGCAACCTGATCTGAATTCAGTGTTGGCTCTGTTTGGAGCAGGAGATTTGATGTAGACTACTTTATTCAGTTATTGTATGAATCTGAGGAATAAAAAGTCTCATACTGTCCTAGTATAGATTTAGTATGTAACTGAAGTACAATTCAGTACTGGATAAGAGAAGTGTGTAAGACATGAAATTATTGTAACATAGTTTAGAGAGTGTAAAGTAGCAGGAGATGCTTTCTCCTTACATGTTTGTGTTAGTTTTTGTATTTAATATGCTTAGGTTTCACTTTGCGGGCACTTGGTGCAATATCTTTCCATTGTTATATTTGTTTCAGAATCGCCGATCTCTATATGTCCTCCTCTTTTTTTCCTGAATTAAGTCAATGCAGATTGTGGTCTTAAGTTTTAAAATAGGTTTTTTTAAAGATCATTTTACTATTGTGCTACTATAAATGAGATATCACTAGAAAAGGCAATTGTAATTTCAATTTAAAAATATAGCAATTCCCATTTTTCAAAGGGACATCTTAAATATTTTTCAAAAGACATCCTGAGAGCATAGTGTAATTTTAGTTAAACTGGGTCTACCTCTCAGTGCCAGCCTAGTGTCAAAGATTAACTGTTCACATTTTAAGGCTTGACTTAAGTATCGCACTGTCATTTAAATAATTAGAATGAATGTTTTATATGGGTAATACTTGGACGCTAACTGCAAAAACTTGCAATGTCATCTTGTGAATTTGTCCTATAAAATTCCTGGCAACTGTCAACAGAATTCAGTGCACTGAGATGGTATTCAGGTACCTGAAATGGAAATAAATAATGAGATTCATTCCTTCTAGTAATTTGTAAAAGACAATTATTTAGTGCTTTGTAATTCACCCCTTAGATTACCTCAGTGAGTTGCAATCTTGTGTAAATGTGAGTATGAGATTTGTTACTTTTACAATTGATTATCTCAAAAAAAGGCAGTCCATGTAAGTAAAATTTAAAAGGTAACCCTTCACAATAAACAGACCAAATTCTGTTCTGTAAATTCAGATTATTACCAACAGCTTGTCTTATCCTCCAGATTTACATGGGGGATTTTATCAAACTGTAAATTACATATAACTTCCACAAAATCTCTGTTAATTTAATTTTGAAACTGATTCCAAATTAGGAGACCGAAACTGAAAATAATTATTTTGATGTTAAACAATGGCTCAACTCAAAATTTTAATAAGTATAAGATGGACAGAATAATTAGTTATTCAATTAAAAATTTTTAAAGTCCTGGACTATTTTCTTACACAGAGTAGCAAACCCACAGGGGTATTGGAGCAAAGCAGTGTGCTGAGGCATATGTAAGTAATATTGTGCACTTTGAAAAGTGGCGGAGAGTGAATAGGCATAGCAGGGCATCTCCTCCATGCTAGTTATGGAGGCCATTGGGCCACTGGTTCTCTGTGAATCTAACATCCAAATCTTTGCTCAAATATAAAGCTTGCTGAAAGGTGAAAAGCAGAGGAGGCACAGGTAACCTACACAGATGTCTCTTGAGCTTATTCCTGAGTTTTCCATATAGCTTTATGTGGGGCTTAACTACTTCAAGAAGCCTTGCAGCAGTTTTGTACATTTCAGCTCACAACTTTTCTAGAGGGGATTAGAAATGTTGTCAGATACTGGATTTGATCCCACACCTTGGAAAGTGGTCAAAACATAGTACTGTGAAAGTCGGCTAATGATAGTCCTATGAACTATCAGATGTAAAAAATACTCATGCTTTCTGAAATATCAAGGTTGGGAAAGGGAAGTTATTGGGTCAAGAGTGAAATGCAATGCATGGGATGCGTTTTGCAATTGCTGGCTACGTGTATTGACCTTTTCCAGTTTTCTTCTGAATAGCTGATGTCCTGTGAACTGGATAAAATGTTAATAGTTAAAATAAGGTGGCCCTAGTAAATCCCTCAAATTCTATAAAAGATGATAAATGAATGGCTCAGAGTGATATATTCAGCATGTGTTTCGTTTAAGTCTCTGGAGTATTGGGAAATACTATTTGGCGCGGCTACGCTCCCATCATAAAATGAATAAATCAAAATCTTTCTTCAGAACAACCACTGAACTGCATTCACAATCAATTAAAATTGGCATCTCTACTGCCTCCATATTGATCTAAAATGTCTGAGCCTGATAAAAAGTTATATTGCACACCTTTTCTTACCTCACCACCTGCAGTTTCTAACCAGAAGTTCAGTTCTCAGAGGCTAGTTGTAGCTTTTAAGGTAGCTTCAAGGAAGCTTGAGTAAGGCAGGCAGGCAGGGAAATATTTCCCTTGGGAAAAGGGGACCTAAAATATAGTTAGGTGAGGAGATGAGTGTTCTGCCAGTGATCCTGCTTTGCATCCAGAACCTTCAGAATACATTAAAGAAGCTGGTTTATGACTCCTCTCATGGAAGTTAAGGAACGATTCCTATACTAACGTGGTTGGTGTTACCATGTTCACTGGTTAATATCGATAACTTTTTAAGTTTTATATATAGTTTTACATTTTTATATATAGTTTTACATGCAATTTTTATGTAAAACCGTGTAGAATGTCAGGCTTTCCCTAGCAGTTTATAGGATCTTTGTCTACAAATCTATTTCTTAACGGCAATGTCATATATATATATATATACATATATGCACACACACATGTATATATTCTAATAATTTTAATTTAACCTTCTTGTGGTAAGAAACATGACTGAAATTGATAAATGTGAAATGGTAACTTGGAACAATGTTATATGTGTTCCTAGAATGCTTTTGACTGCAAGCACACAGAATACTGCCGCTGCAGTTTTTTGTGTATCTATACTAAAAACGTTAACTTGAACTGAACCGTTTCATGTGCCTAATCCATAGCAGCTGTAGTGGTCAGTGAAACTATGTCTGTAAACCACTTCTATTGGCATTCTGAGTTTCTTTTAGTATTGATTTAATTTTAGTCAACCACTCGAACTTCAACCAGAATAAGCTGGTGCCAGATTAAGCATTAATGACATATGTATTCTGTATTCTTCGGAAACCTCACACAATTGCAGATTTCACTTGCCTATATGACCACTTTGTAACTAATCAGACCAGACGTGCCACTACAGAGAAACCACAAACACAGCAGTATGCACTGATAGATATTAATACAGTCCAGTCTGTTAACAAAGTGAACAATTGCCCAAATAATGATTTCCTGCTGTGGACTTCTTATGCTTTGTTTGTTAAATCCTATTTTCCTTCCTACTTTCCTGTTGACTACAGCAGAACTGAATTTTATTCAAGCTGACTTGCACTGGGTCAGCAAAACTCTTCACCTTTGTGGAAGAAAAGTTAACTCATTGAAGGCTGTGTGGATTTGAACATATCTTATTGGTGCACTGAGCTCCCACCCACAGCCAAAGAGAAGGGGTTAACAGTGCTTTATGAAATGTGGGAGAAATGAGGAGCTGAGGAACATATTTGCTAATGTGTTTAAAGGCAAAGCCCGAGTTCACTGGACCATGATTTGCTTTTTCACTTTCTAATTGTTCATTCTTTTCTTTTCTTAGTATTTGCTCATTGCTTTAGTGATTCAGCAAAAAGCTGTGCTAAATATATTGAATAAAACATTAGCAGTGATTGCTAGCATAAACATCACTACAAAACCCGAAGGTGTAGTGGAAATTAATCCTGTGGAATATCATATCACTAAAGTGAATGGCAACAGCTCCTCAGCATATTCATTCAGCTGCTAACATGGGGATACTGGAAGTAAGGTAATTTGCAGAAATATATGTGTAAATACATTTATATAATGATATGCAAAAATCAACTTTGTTGTTGTATAGAAGGGAAATAATTTACTAACATTCTAGTGTTTGCATGCAATGTAATTTTGTGCAAATTTCTAGGAGATCATTAATTAACATTGCTGTTTGCTGCCTTTACAGTTAGAATAGCAAATAGTCCAGCAGCCTTTAGGAAATTAGAACAGTTGCGAGAAATGTTTTGTATGGAATAACTTTCTTGCAAGTACAGGAAAAGGAAGGGTCAGAGTTTTTTGATCAAGAAGGCTCAGTCAAATCTTGATAACTTTTGATGACCTTCCTCTTTCATAATTTCATCCATAAACTGACAGGTGCCGCACAACTTGCTCAGTTTTATACTCTGAAAATATTAGGCCCACAGGGATGCAAATGGTGTTTATTGTCGGAATTAATCATCAGCCGATAAATGATAAAATGTGTTTTTACCTTTGTATTTTCTTCTGTTTCGCACACCATAAAATCTTTTGTGGGGATGTAATCAGTCGAGTAAAGATTCCATACTCACACTTCAAACCCTTAATTACTACACAGACTTGCAATTCAAAAACCATGTTTTACCAGAGTGGGAAATTGTCACTGTGGTAGATAGAAAATACTACACTTAAAGCAGTAAATAAGTGTGGTAAGTTGCATTTTCTTTGAAAGAAAGAGGGAGTTATTGTGGCTTTCTCTGGTCTTCCAAACCACCCAAGACATCTGAATTACATTCATGTTTTCCCCATTTTTGCTGCATTTTTATATACTTTCATCTACTCAGAGGTTGGGACATGCAACAAAGGAACGCTTCTCATATCTAGGAGAGAAAGGTCTGAATCTAAGCCTCCCAAAATTGCTTTCAATAGAGCAATATTTGCACAATTCATTGACCTGGCAATGTCATGTTTCCTGTATCCTTTAGAGCCCTTTGGAGTGTGGAAGAGCATGCCGGCATTTATTTTTGAATTCTGGGATAAAACATGCTTCCAGNGGGGGTGGGGGAACAAAACAAAAAAGCAGCTTCCAAAACATTTAACTGTCATTATTTAAGGACATCTGCCAAGTACAGATGCTTTGTGCAGGTGTCCAAAGTGGGTCATATCCCACTGCTATTAGTTTCATTGGAGGAATCCCTGAATCAGTTTCTGTCCTTCAAACACAGTTGATGTGCTTGTTTCTCTTCCTTATTTCCCGTCCCAGAAATGATGCTAACTCTTGACGCAGTGTCTTAAACAAACTTTCACAGTATTTTGCAAGAGACAGCTGTGTCAATGAGAATTTTTCCATGCTCATTCTGCAGATCTGAGCATAAGCACTTTCTAGATTCATTTGTCAGCAAAATGGTCAGTGATGCAAGTAATAGTAATTAGATATATATACACAGGGAGAAGCTAAAGCAGACACATTACATGAATTAGATAAATATAAGGAGGAATTAAGGACCAAAATATGGAATTTACTTAACTTGAATCTCACACTTAGTATGCTAGACCACGATATTTTTATGATGTGTTTTATACTTAATGGAAGTCAAATTCACTAATTGCAGGAACATATTGGAGAAAATTCAGGTATAACCTGAATCACTGCCCTGGCTCTGAAAAGCTGAATTTTTCCAGACACTGATGGCTCTGATTTCTTTTCACTTGAAGTTCAAAGGAAGAGAAAGAACCTCAATGATTAATAATATCTCAGAATAAAATAATTTAATGTATCTTCTTTAGTTTGTGGGGGGGAAAAAAGGCTAAGAACCAATTTTAAAATCTTTGTAATTAGCTCTGACATTTTAGATTTCCAGTATACAGAGTTCATGACTCTTCAAAGCCTAACTGTTCTTTTGTTAAAATTTTGCTTTGCTATTATGGGAATTATTCTTCTGTATTGAAAAAGACAGCTTCTGTATAGGAAGACATAGCAATTTTTTTTGAACTATCAAGAGAAGGCAGTTGATGTCCTAAGTATCTGCATTTTTTGTGAGGTAAATAAGCAATGGTGATGTCTTTTGTATATATTACACATGAGATTCAAATGCTGTCTTGGATCATCACAAAAAAACTTCAGTGGAGCTGAAAAGGTGCAAGTTGGTGTTCCACCACCAGCTGCTGTGTTTCCAACCACGATTCACTATTTTCCAAAGTTTTGAGAGAAATAAAATCAGTATCAGGATACCAGTATCTAACCAGAACCGTTTGAGGTGTGATATTGGACCAGTGTTTGCTTATCAGGGAACTCTGAAGGAATTTGGGTAGAGATGCAGCTACCTAGCACCTGATACGAAGGTCAGACTTCATTGTAATCCACAGAATGGGGAAAAATCAATTGCTTCTACAAGAGAAATTACGTTAGTGCATTTTTATTGTGCAAATAATGAAAAAGAATGTTGGGCTCAAGATTTCTTCATTATGTTTCTGTTTTATTGTGTTTGGTTCAAGCCAAAATTTGTGCATCTGTCTCAGATCCGTGATTACGGTCAACCTGTTTAATTAAAATACAGCCCCCAAATCCCCTCACTGTCTAATGGGGTAAAAATTTATTGCCATCACTTTAGAATAAACTGTTTGTATAAGGGAACATCATTGATTTAACGTGGATTATCATAATATTAATGGAAGAAATTGCAGTCCAAAATTTTGATGTGCAAATGGGTTTAGGAAAGAGAAATTGCAAGGTCACTAAAAGGTCTGATGTCCTGTCCAAGAAGGCACAGAGACAGACATGTAAACGTGCTTGCATTTCCTACTCCGAGTTGCAGAACAGGCATAAGTAATCTCCAGTAATCCTGCTAATGCATCCTGCCCTGGGCATGCTAAACCACTTGACTATCCTGCTCCTGTTCTTTTTGAGGAGACATTTATATCCTGAATTACATAATTTTTACTTCTTTGAATTCACAGACTCCTGTCCTCAGCAGCTGGTAAGCCATATAATATTTTTCCTGGCAGGAAATGCTGACTCGGTCCTGGTTTGTTTTCTGTATGGTTTTATATAATGAACCTTGTGAGATGGAACATAGGATTTTGCATGTTTATCTAGACTGGCAATGACACTGTGAATGGTCCTGTCTCTCTTGTTACACTTGGTTGTCCATGTAAAGTTATTTTTGTGTTATATTTCTAAAGAAATGGCTTTTATCACAAAGCAGCAAGACCTTATTAATCCTTGGCTCCAGACAGAACTCAAATATTATATTCGACAAGTTCCTCACATCTCCCTGTAATACACTGGAGCAGTTTTGTTTTGGCAATATTCAAAGCTGAGAAACAGCCTTATAAAGGCTTGGCAATCCTTAGTGAGGCCATGGGTGACGCAAATTACTTGAGAGACACATCTGACCTGTATCCAGAATGAATAGGAGAAAAACAAGTAATTTTTCCTATTTAGATGCTGGAAAAGTTATAAAAATACACCTTTTTTTCTTTTTTTTCTCCTTTTAAATATGATCAAATTTATGACCTTCCCATTTCTAGAAGCCTTCTTTATATCTATATTGTTTCTTTGATGGAAGAGGATAAATGAAGTGTAAATTATCTTTGATTGTGGCACATATATTTGAAGTGGGAAATTGGGACTTTCTCCTTAAATTAATTCTGCCAACAAGGAGGCAACAAGATGACATGAATCTCAAATTTCATTATCCACAATGGAAATATGGTTATCTTTTTTCCTTTGATTGTTAAAAGGATGTTGGGGAGGGTTATGTGTGATTCTATAACTCTTCTGTTTCCTTTTCTGTTTGAGAAATGTTATTGTTCCCTGCTGCCCTTGCAAATAAAACAAATTCAGTGGTCAGCAGACATGTGCAACCTGATGAATGAGGAATGAAAAATAATCCTTCACCTTAGTTCTCTTTATCATAGGCCTTTTTTGTGTGTGACAGCAAAACAGATAACCCCAAATTTTATAGAAGTCTATCTGCTACTGGGTGCCAACCCATTTGGGAGTGACAAACTCTTTGGGGTGACTTTAACTTGTTTTCTGGAAGCTTTGGGAGCAGTGAGGACTAGGCATGTTTTTCAGCTGACTAGGGCATTAAAATTTAAAGATTCTTCCTGAAAATGTTGCTGTTGAGCTTGCTTGTTCCTATTTACGGTGAGAGAAGATAATTTGTAATGTGATCATTAAGATCTGGTTTCAAAACTCTGAACAAAGTCTCATTAGGTTTATACCCGTGTAGTGATTACTTCTTTTTCTGAAGTGTGATAGAATTTAAAATTGATCAGTCCCAAGGAATTTAGCAAGCAGTGGGGCAGTGCAATTATGTATTTCTTGAGAGTTTGCAGTGGCATATATGTGCAACTTTCCTGGCGAGCAGTAAGTTGGTTACCTCTCACTTGCTTGGACATGTTTCTTCAGGTTGTGTGACAAGAAGTTACCTCCTTGCTTGATGTTTCCCTGACCCATTCCAAGAAAATCTTTGCAGAATGATTGCACAGAAAATAATTCAAAGATTTTAGCAATTACGACTGACCACTGACGAGGACAGGTTTATTTTTGTCCCTATTTTAATGTGGAGCTAGAATTGTGGAGCCAGTTATTTCGGCAACAAGCGTCAAAAGTAGATCCTTTTTTTTTTTTTTTCTGCTGTTCTCTTTCTTGCTGGGGTTTTGTAGCTGGAATTTCCACATTTTTATTCACCTACTGGAAAAAAAAAAAGAAAAAAGAAAAGCCACACTAACCTGCCTGTGACATTTAGAGATGAAAGCATTTGGTGCCAGCAACAACCAGGCATGATCACTGCAGTGAACCAGTTTATTAAACTCATGCCTGAATCCAGCTGGCACAGGGAACAGTGACTCAACTTCTCCTTGTGGCAAAACATCAGCACACACTTGCTGCCTGCCACCTTCGCTGGCTCGGGTGGTCAAATAAAACTTCTTCTCCTGGACCAGGTCTGAGACCTATGGCACATTTTAATGGCCTGACAGAAGGCACGAGTGACTTGGTGTGTCTGGCACTGTAACTTCAACACTGGGGGCTGGATTTGTACTTCACAGAAGCACCATGGTAGTGTAACGTAATTTGAGATGTGCTGCCTGGCTTAATCCAACTAAAAGCATTCCTAAGTGTGATTCTGGTTTGAATAGATCTGTTCTCTCTTTTTCTTGGCCTGTTAGCCAGTAAGTTTCCATTTTCCATTATGCCTTTCCTGATACAACCATATCAAGATACTTAATCATCTTCCAGCTCTGTTCATCTCTTTGCCTTTGGCCAGCATGACCAGAAGTGGCTGGTGACCTCCAACTCTCCTCCCCCAGAAGCAGTTGGTGATGTTCCTGTCCATTTGTTTCCATTTGATCCTGCTGTCACCATTCACTTGCTGTAAATCTGCTGCTTGATATTTGTATTTGGCTTTTGAAGTTTAGTATAAAAAAAGTGATGCAGGAATTGAGTGCAGTCCTAAAGAAAAAGACATGATATTGTGTTGCTTGATCATACAGAAAGCAGCTGAGCTCAACTGATCCTTCTTCACGTGGAGTTTTGTTACCTTCTGACCTGCCTTTGGACTTGTCTTTCATAGTTGCCACTACACCATTTGTTTTTGGAGGCTAATCAGGCTGGGTGGATGTATGTGCAGGAGTTTCCTGGAGTCCTAAAGTACAGTTTTGTCAGATTTTGAATACACGAGATAGGAAGAACAGACAATGCATAGTGGCATGTCACCATACCTAATGCTTCTGTTACCACATTCAGTCAAATGGTGGCTGAACATGCAGATACTTGAACTGATCACTTATCTCTAGAGCCATATGGGGAAAACAAGCCCTCCTGAAATTCTGTGGGTTTTACATGTTAAGAAGTGCAAGAAGGGTTTATTGTTGGGTAGGTGACATGAATTTTTTTTTTAGTTTGTGGTATGTTACCTTGTTCCTGGTGTATAAAATAAGTTTCAACATATATTTAAAATTTTGCATAAAGGTGGGGATGTGGCTAAAAGTAGTGTAGTATAAAATTCTAAGTTGTAGTTTTTCGAAACATAATAATATTAATAGTA
>VXBB01002172.1:282080-310410 GCA_013399915.1 Illadopsis cleaveri | reverse complement strand
TAATAATAATAATATTTTTTAAAGGTTGTACAGAGATGAAGTGTGTATATTTGTGGTTGTCATATCTCTTGGTCTTTCTGGCAATATGAGCCAGTCTATGTTGATTTGAAAAGAACAGTCAAAATCCAATTACATGACTGCCCATAGTTTGAAGTTGGGTTAAAAGAGGTGTATAAATACTATTTTTCCCCATGTCTGATTTTATACAGTACATGAAATCTTAATTTACTGTAATTACTCTATGAAAATTGGCTGAAGAAAGTACTGATTATAGAATTTGTCAAAATTTCTTATAATGAAAGGAACGAGTAATGGGTATAAGCTTTTGAAATAATCCTGCTTTGCTGTGTATTCTCTGTTCTTCTATTTGTACTCACTTATGTAACTGGGGGAATGGGTATGAGTGTGGCAGGGATGGCTCACGATATGCTTATCAGTTCTCATAACAAGGAAAAGTGAAAAGTAGGTGGAAGTTCCCTGTTTCTGCAGCAAACTGGTGAAGTCTACTTCTGGCACACTGTTGCTGTCAACATTATTTATTCTAAAATAAAAGACAGCTATCTACTGTGGCTATCAGGAAATTCCAGCAGTTTTCACAGCTGGACATTTCCCACAGGAGTTACAAGGAAACTTACATTGTTCATGTCTAGACCAAGCTGTAGCAACCAGCTACTGCTGGGAAAAATCCTCTAAGGATGGATGGTGTATACAGGACCAGTGTGGTTCTGTATACTCCATCCATTTCTGTCTCATGGTTGAAACATGAGGATGGCTTTGCTGATAGCAGGGGGGTGCAGATTGAGTTGCAATCTTCCCTCTCCCTGCTCACCTTCCATCCTGCTAGGGCCGCTTGCAGCCAGTGCAGTGTCAAGAGTAGAAACATTCTCTAAGTGAAGCTGCATCCTACCCTAATAGATACTTTTTTCCACAGGACTGAGAGCTCAGATACGAATGTGTATTGAGTCATGCCCTTGAAACTGGAGGGTTTATGAGGAGGGCTGAGGTCAGTGTGGATGAAGAGGCAGATGGTAGTATAAGTTGTTGTTCTTGTGCTGTTGAAGGTCTTAGCTTGCACTAACAGAGCATCTGCCTATAAAGTGCTTTGCATAAGTCAAGCAGAATTTCAGTAATTTGCACTAACAGCCATCTAGTTCATTGTGGAAAACTGGATGATTTCATAAATCAGGAAGAGAAACTGCTTAAGAAGCCATTGGGAATCATGTGTCACCAAAATATACTCAGTTAATTTGCTCTGACAGGCCTGTTGGCAGTGGTTGTTTATAGTGTTTTAGTGCTCTGGAATTTGTCTCACAGGCTGTGACCCTGTTATAGTAGGTGCTGTATAAACGGAGAGCAGCCTGGCAGCCTGTGCCCAAGCTTTCAGTCAGACAGCAAAACAGGAGGGAGGAAGTGGAAATAGAGAAGACAATGGAGTACAAGGGGCCAGTGTTAATATGCATGCAAAGCAGTGATTTCAGAATGCTTTAAGCCTTACTATTCTACTGCTGAATTACTACTTCATTTTGAGGGGAGGCGGTAAAAGCTCAGTTCTGATAATGCTTCTGGGAAAATTTTGCTTTAGAAGCCATAAAATGCCTAATGTGTCCCGGAGTGGGAGGTTAAAAGAGGAAAATCACCAACAACCTGGCATTTTAGTATTCTATGAGGAGCACAGTGTGGGTTTTATTCCATTTTGCCAAAAGAAACTGATTCCTGTCTCCTGCTTCTTCAAAAACAATGTGTCCTCTAGGCTGACACTGGAGAAGGTGCATTGCTCAGTTACATGTGCTGCCTAAATCATAGTAGGTGACACTAGCAGGAGTTACTATAAACTTTTGTTTATTTAAGCTCTTCTTAATTGCACTGTGGAGAAACTTGACTCCATCAAGTCATAACTTAGGTCTCTCACCAAATATTGATGACCCAAATTGCACTCACCACATCTTCACCTTGTATTTTATGTTTAGATGGTTCTGCAGGTTTATGCCATAGAAAGTGGTGCAGGAACATTGATGGAACTGACTCCCTCTGGTGTAATGTATAGGGGTATAATGCCTAAGACAGTTGTTGATCCTTGCTGTTAAGCCTCATATGTTAGGGACCTGAGAATTTTATTTTCCTCACTGGAGAATTATAATACAGAATCTCTGTGTGCACCTGCTGTGCAGAGGAAGGCTGTATTTGCCATGTGAGCTTAGGTGGTCACCTTTAGTCTCAATTCTAGTGTAACACAGTCACAGCCTTTAAGAGAAAACTTTGAGACATCCTAGACTCACTCACCTGAAAGATGGAAAACTAAATAAGTTACCTGGTCTGTGGGGCTTGTTGAGCTCACCTGCCTCTAAAATGTTGATGTGACTGGTGCTGATAAGAAAGGAGGCACTGAAGAAGTTTGGCCTCATTGCTGCTGGGCAGGCAGGCTGTACAAATAGCCTGAACTCAGAAAAAGAAAAGTATTGTGTTCTGGGTCTTGAAGACAGCCTGTGCTTTGAAGTACTTGCATGATCTCTAGCCTCAGGAGAACATAGACCACAGGCAGGCAGAATTTTCAGATTAGTGAGAAGCTTTGTGGGCAGGGCTGAATGGCACAGAGACACGTATGTTTCTGTTCTGAGAAGGTAGGATCATACTATATAAATATAATAATTAATAACTTCATATTTAACACTGTAAACTCTGTAAAATACTTTACATAATACCATAAAATGTTTTCGCTCAGCAGTAGGAGACTCAGGGCCATCTCCTTCTGCTAAAGCTGGGTTAAGGTAAGCTTGCCTGCCTTTTGAGGTAGTTACAGAGTTAGGATGGTTTGGATTAATGAAATATGTTGCTTTACTTCATGGACTGTCTAAGGGATATCATTAAATGTAACTTTCCTGAACCCTTTGATGTATATTATTGTGCTCACTGTGATAGTGAAGGATAACTCATGCCCTTTATTGCAGAGAAATGTAATGCAAGATTCTTTTGTTTCATGGATGAGAAAACCATATAAATCAACTGGATATATGAAGGTTTTGTTCTCTAATTAAGTCATCCTTTCTCATGTTTTTACACAAATAAAGGATTTTCATTTTCATTCATTTTCAGGCTAGTGATTTATGGGTTTGGCAGTCTGTACTGATGCTGTAGGAATGCTGAGATGTTCATTGTTAGGCTCAAACTATTTCAATAATTCTGTTGCTTTCTGTCTCCATGGGTAATTTTCAGTCAAAGATTTACAGTTATGCACCCCATGGATCCTCATATTAAATTGTATCATCTGCAAAAACGGATATAAATGAGTCCCTTGGCTATTTTATTCATAGTTACACAGCCTACATATGGACAGCATGCAAGAATACTCACTCCTATTGATGTAAGAGCCAAGTCTTGTTATTGCCACTGTCTGTAGGTGCACTTTTTGTGCAATTGTTTGTGGGATAGCATTATCCTTGCTCAGTTTTGTCTTTTAATATGTCTTAGAAAGCTATGAGAAGCAGATAGATCTGTGTTGCAGAAACATTTGCAGAAAGTTCTATGTTATGTTAGAAGGCAACATCTTTCTCAAGTGCACTTAACTTGATTAATTTTTTATGGTTAGCTTCAATAGTCACCATATGTTGACCATAGTTTGTGAACAAATTGGGTTTTGAAACCACTTGGGAGTTACTCTTTAAAAGCTAGTTTAAATTAAAGAAAAATAAAGCATTTCCTTAAAGACACAGTTTTGAAGTGTAGAATAAAACGGAATGTCACCTGTAGCTTTCTAACTCAAACATGAATCATTTTCCTGTTATTAAAAAAAAGTATACCACTCATTTTAGAAATTTCAGTTCCCAAAACTCAGCCTGTTACACAAAGATTGGTTCTTATGGACTCATGTGTCATCCCCATACAGGCATGCAGAGCCCACAGTTCCTCTAGCTGGATTATTCTTTCTTTCTTATATTTTTCTATCTTAGAGAGTTTGGAGATGTATAAATCTGTGGGGTTTTTGTGTAACTTCTTAGTGTTTTGTGTAAGTGATTAAAAGATATTGTTTTGGAAATAAGCATACACAGGCTGGGAAAGATACAAGGATAACTATAACAAAAGCAGGATTGTAGTAGATGGAACACAGCCTTTTTTCTTCTTTTCTTGACCAAGCTGCAACAAATCAAAACATATGGAGAGCTTTCTAAAATTTTGATGAATTTCAAATTGCTCTCTTTTGGGTTTGTTTCTTTATGCAAAATCCCTGCTATTCTGTTTTGTCTGGTTTAAATCAGAATTCTCTGTGCATTAGTAAGTGTTGTTTTCCTGTGCACATCACTTGTGATTTGAACATACTTGCTTTTATCTGAGATGTATAAAATAATGGGCAGAGAAATTGCCCATCCCAGAATTCTGGCTTCAGTAAAGTGTGGGGTTGTTTGGTTTGGTTGTGTTGTGGGTTTTTTTGGTTTTGGTTTTTTTTTTCAATCCTTCAAATGGCAATCCACCTTCTTTCTTGCTCACGTTACTGGACACAAAAAAAGAAGCTCAAATACAGCACTTAATATAACCTTTGCATGACTCCATAAAAAGCTGTGTCTCCAACCTGAGAAGGGGATTAGCATTGGCCTACAAATGAAATTTTGAGGAGAAAATACCTTGTTTTTGATTGTTGGTTATATCAATGCTGCAATAACAGTTTGATATTCTAAGAATTTGATCTGGAAATGTTTGATTAGTTGAATTTGTGCTGCTTACAACTTTTTAAGTGTTTAATTTTCTGTACATTAATTTGTCTAATTACAGAAGTGGAAAGAGAGTGCTATTTAATTTTGTAATGTGTAAGCTAATCATATACACTATTAGAGGTGTTCCTTTGGAAAAATAACTTTTACTACTAATTGGCAAAGTAAAAAAATACCTTTCATGTTTTCTGTGATTTTTTTTCCACACATCGGCCACTGAAGTTTTCCAGATTCATGAGAATAAGAAAGTAGTTTACTTAGTAATTTTTTTGCTTCGTTTTGCTGTTCTTATACTTGTCTAGTTATAAAAAGAAAGTTTTGTTATTGCCCTTCATTATTCCTATAATTGAATAATCTTTGATTTGGTTGCACATCATGTAAGTACATACTAATTCTCAATTAGTGGCACAAACTTCATAGCTTTGAGTTCTTCACGATGGTTAAAGATACTTGATCTTATCATTGCTTCACAGTTACTTTTCACAGTCAACCATGCATTACAAGTGGCCTTCAGTCATGAAAAAAGCATCTATTATGTCCTTTTTGGAAAGTGAGCTGTTCTCTGTTGCTCTGCTTAAAACCATCGTGTCCTGTGTGCATACCAAAAACAGGGACAGGGGTGGGGGGCGGGTGGAAGGCTAGACACCAAGGAGTCACTATATATAGTAGGAGTCTTTTTCTTTCCTCTGCTTAAAAAGATAAGTAGCTGAAAGAGAGTCAAGTGTTGTTTCTCTATAAATTGTGTGCCAGCAGGTTTATCACTAAATGCTGTAGGTTATGTTGAGTGGAATAATCTGGAGGAAGAAAGGGAGGCTAAAATAACAGAGCGGTAGGACTATTTTGACTCCACAATCAAACTCTCCTTGACTTTTGCCCTTTGGGTGGAAAGTGCTTATGTTACAAAACAACATGAGGTCAGCCTCTGGGTTCTGCAGTTAGTTTCTTTCTTGCTGATCTACAGTGAGGGAGTAGTTACTTCCCATTCTGCGCTTTTGTGTTAAAAGTTATGTACTTTTACTGTTTGGGCAATAAGAATGGCAGTTGCTTTTCCTACACAGTGTAAGAACAACTGCTGAATTGAAGAATGAAAAATTGCCCAGGTGGCATTGAAGAGCCATCCATGCCTAGGCTCAGAATGAAGATATTCTGAAAAAGATGGGAGCATCCACTTTTCAAATATCTCATTCCCTCAGAGGCAGTGTACAGTGCTAGGGGAGTTTTTACAGTTGTGAAGTGGATATATTAAAAAATTTGGTTTAGGTGCACCCAGTTGATCTGATAGCACTCTATAAAAATTCTAGTGAGGTCTTTCAGACAGTAAGTCATACCTGGTCTAGTCAGCTTTTTTCAGAACTATTACCATCTTAGGATGACAACTGCCTGGTTAGTGATCCAGTGATGGACCCATGGTGTGGAAGAGGTGTGGGAGCCTGAGTGTATTATTTAGTGGCTTTAGTACAGTGGAGGAGGCCCCAGCCAGGAAGCAATAAAGTAGTTATTGGGTAATGACTGTGGAGGCACCACATATAAGGTTAAATTGATATATGTAAATCACCGACTTCAAGATGCTGAAGCTGCCTCTTGGTGCCCATCTTTTTTTTTACACAAATGGGGATCAAATAGTCACTGTTTTGATAAATGGTATGCTGCTAACCTACATTAAAGACCTTAAGGGAGTTGAGCTCTTAAATTCCTTTGAAATGTAATGGAATTTGGGTGCCAATAACTTTTCCTTTTTAAAAAAGCCGCTGGCTCATTTGCTTTTCTTAAACTATTTTTTAAAAATCATGCAGAGCCTTTGAAGGTGGCACAGGGTATACAAGCAAATAAGGACACCTTACTTCAAGGGGTGTTGGCAGTGGTAGAAACCAGCTGGGATTAACTGTTGATGACTTTCTACTGTTGTGTTGGAAGTGTGGTGTGTAATACTCATGGGAGTTTTTAGAGGTCTCTGTACAGGCTGTGTGGGATCATTTGAACAGAAGTGTTTCATGTTGGCTAATTGGGCTCCATAAATGTTAGGGAAAAGAATGTATTCTAGGAGTGAAAAAAGCGTGTAATTTATTGGAGGTCCAACTCCTGTCTTGTATGTGATCCTAAAGTCAGCAAAATCTATAGGAACATGCCTGAGTAACTTTCACTTGCATATGTACCTTGTCTGCTATAAAACCATATCCAAAAATATATACCTGTTATACATGCTAGCTGTTAGAAAATCTGCTGTGATTCGCATTATTACTCAAATTCAGAATAGATTAAACAATTCTTAATGCTCTTGAATTGAAGTCTCAGTCCTTGTGTAGCATTAGGGTATCTATAGGGTATCCTTGTGTAGTATGTAGCATTAGGGTATTTATAAACATTTACACATACAGTACATAGATAAAAATGAGTGTGTTTGTGAGTAAAATAGAAATACACAAGATGTTACAGTGCTCTGTTAGCTGCAACTTCACAAACAAAATCTGAGATCCTTTTAGGAATGTATAATCATTCTCACTTTTGAGGTTTGAGATGCCTTTTCCTTGTTTGTAAAAGTCACTGTTTTGTATTGCTGTGTATGGAGTCTGTTTACGGAGAGCTAAACCCAACAAATGATCCTTCTTCAAACTAGTTTTACTGGGGTTGGATCTGCAGTTTGGTTTTGTCATTTTTCACATGACGATGCTGCAACGCAAGTGCAAACTCAAATATTTATGGGGAATTAATTTTTTCTTTTTCTTTTTCTTTTTCTTTTTCTTTTTCTTTTTCTTTTTTTTGTTTTGGCTGGGTTAGAAGCTTCCAATGTAGTTCATGCTACTCAGGCAGTACAAAACAGTTTTTAGTTTGTGCTCCTTTCAAAAACATTTGTAAATTTTTTTAGAATGCAGTCTGAATTATTCGCCTTTCCATTTGCAACGGAGATGATTAGAAGGTTTTTCTTGGCCACACCCAAGACTCTTTTGAACCATGTTGTATTATACAACTATTAAGAAGCCGAAAAAAAACCAAAAAATAGTACTTCAAATCTTACATATCTGTCAGGCTTTACAAAAAACCCTTGGAAACTGTGAAGCATTGTGGCAGTGAGTAAAACAGAGAATTATTGCAGTCTGCATTTAATAAGAGATACTGAGAATAGGCTTGATCTAGTGTACCCTGCTGGCTGAGTGGGTGATCACCAGGGGAATAGACTTGCTTTTGTTTGTGAAGGTATGTGAAAGAAATGCACAATAAACATTTGCATAACATCTTCTATCATGTAAAAAAATGCAACGAAAATGAAACTGAGTCAAGTGTAATTTTTTTTTAAGTGTTCTTTGTGTGAGTGCAAATTTTTCAAGTCTTTAGTTATAAATTCAAATTTAAATTTGAAAGTTAAGCTGTAAAGTTAAAACAGGAAAAGTACCTTAATCAGAGTCATGCAAACCTATAGAATCAGCATGAAAATATTTTTGTGCTGCCACACATGATATATCATTGCTTTGCTGTATAAACACAATTAAAGAGTGCCTTGGGGACTTCCTCAACAAGAGATTAAACAGGGAAACAAGACTGGCAATTCTAACACTTTACATCTGATGACTTAATCAGTCCAGACAGGCTTTAATTCCCAAAGATTTCTATTCCTTGAAATACGCATTTTAAGAATTCACAAGTGCAATTTTTTAATGGATCACAAACACACATTCTTATTCTGCCTCTCAGTGAAAGAAATAATTTGTAACCTTTTCGCAGATAAGCATTATTTTTCTCTTCCTCTTCCCCCTCTTTTTTTTCCCCCCCTTGTCAGAGATTAGCAACGCTTTAGATTTGTGAGTGGAGCTAATTGCTGAATGCTGTCTAAATGACCTTAGCAAAATCCTACTGCCTAAATTCTTAAGTCAAGCTCGCTTGTTTTGTCTGAAATAAGTTAAGGTAGGCGTTTGTAGGCTTGTCTGGATAAGGTGGGCATTTCTGCATTTCTGATGGGGAGGGTTGAGATGAGTAGGTAGCAAGCCCTTCAGGGAACATGAGGTCCCTTTACTGAAACAGTGGCTTGCTGAGCATGTATCAAGTAAACTTCACAGAACTTGATCCCAACAGGCTGGAATGATGGGCTGAGGTCAATTGCATGAGGTTCAACAAGGCAGTGTTCTGGCTCCTGCACTTGGCTTACAACAGCCCCAGGCAGTGGTACAGGCTGGGGAAAGAGTGGCTGGAAAGCTGCCACGTGGAAAAGGACCTGGGTTGTTGGTCAACAGCACCTGAACATGAGCCAGCGTGTGCCCAGATGGCCAAGAAGGCCAATGGTATCCTGGCCTGGATCAGCAATAGTGTGGCCAGCAGGACCAGGACAGTGATTGTCCCCCTGTACTCAGCACTGGTGAGGCCACACCTTGAGTCCTGTATTCAGTTTTGGGTCTCTCCCTACAAAAAAGACATTGAGGTGCTGGAACAAGTCCAGAGAAGGGCAACAAAACTGGTGAGGGTCTTGGAGCACAAATCTGATGAGGAATGGCTGAGGAAGCTGGGCTAAAGCCTGAAAAAAAGAAGGCTTTTGAAGGACCTTATCTCTCTCTACAACTACCTGAAAGGAGGCTGTAGCAAGATGGGGGTCGGTCTCTTCTCTCAAGAAATAAGTGAATGGACAAGAGAAAATGGCCTAAAGTTGTGCCCAGGTTTAGACTGGAAATGAAGAAGAAATTCTTGAATTTCTTTCAAATTCTTCAGAGGATTATCACACATTGCTATAGGGTACTTGGAGAAATGGTTGAGTCGCTGTCCCTGGAGGTATTTAAAAGACTTGTAAGTGTGGCACTTGGGGACCTGGTTCAGTGATGGACTTGGCTGTGTTAGGTTGACAGTTGGATTTGATAATCTTAAAGGATTTTTTCGACCTAAATTATTTGATAATTCTTGGAGGACAACAAAAATTCCATTTAGTTAACTTTGTTTTAATGCAGGCTGTGTTTTGGAATTATAAAATTATTAAAAAAAAATCCAGATGGTTAAAATATTTTGTAAAAGAAAACTAATTTCTTTTTGGCTTGAATTGTTTTGATTGTCATCCTTATATTGCAGCAAAAATGTTAGACAATTCCATTCGTATGCCAAATCCTAGAATGCATGCTGCAACATACTGCTCAAAGTCTTTGCCTTGGATTGGATCCAGTCTCACTGTGGGCAGAAGGCAGGTATCATATTTTCAACAAGTTTTTTGGGTCCCCAAAATGTGCCACACCTTTGTCCATTCTTGTTTCTAATTTTAAGGAGGCTAGTCAATGGCACTGGAATATTTTATGAGATTTGCATATTTTGCAAATGTAGAAATACTTATGTATTTATGTCTTTTTATATGTCATGTGCAGGGAATGGATCTCATCTTTCAATCGTCAGTGATCATATGCAGCTACTTTTGGAGAGTTTTCTCTTCCATGGCTTCCTTACTTAGTCCAAGCTACTGAAAACAGTTAGTTATGAAAATACAGTCTTTGTAATGGACTCTAAATTCCAGTACCTAACCAACCTGATAAATAGACTGTGAGAACTGTTTGCAGCTGTTGGCTCTTAGCAAAGAGCACTCACAGCTTTGCAGCGCTACAGTTAACTTCTTTTCCTTCTCCATGCTGCACCTGAGGTGCAATGATTCTCTAAAACAAGTTTTATTAAGAATTAATTGTCCTCCTGCTACCCAGAGATTTCCTTTAAATCAATAAAATTCCTAGTGACCTAATCCAAAAAGATGACCCAAAGGATCAAAAACCCTCATTAGCTGGTTGTGAAGGTCGCCTAGTTTCAGAAATGGAGTTTACACATTTTCAAAACTAAATCCAGATGAAAAATATTGTCTTTTTAATCACCTTCATGGGCTCCTAAGAGAGAAAAATGTATTCAAAAGAGTAAGAAGTAGGAGTGGTGACATTAAAAGACTGTTCTTTTCCTCAGCTTCAGTGCAGATGATAGGAATTGGTGAATTGAAACTGTAAGGTATGAACTGAAATAAAAGTTTCAAAAGCAAAATATACAGACATGGTATGCATTTACGTACTTGATTTCAAAAAAGTAACTTTAATTCAGAAATATTGTACTGTTACATCTGAAGCCTTCAACGGTACTGCAAAGTGATGAAATGTTTAAGATTTTTGTTAACTGTCCAGGAATATTCAGTAGCTAAAAAATAAATAACAAATGGTAAGGGAAGGAAATGGATTTTATACCCCATTTAAAATTAAACCTGTGTTTATTAGTATCAATCTGTAATAGTAATACTTGTATTTGAATATACTGTTACCAGGAGGGAACATTTGGTCTATTTGGACATGCTGTGAGATCCAGGCAGCTGCTGCGCCTGAGACATTCTTAAATAGTTAATAAACTGGCACTCCTAAACCTGACTTATTTATTATTATGGACAAAAAATCCCACAAAAGAAAGCCAGATGTTTTTGGGAAACAGTTTGATTTCAGGGTTTTGAGCTGTGTGTCATGCTTTTCATTATAAGATTTCCTATTCCCAGTATCTGTATTTTTTATGTCTTCTGATAAGGCTTCCAAAAATTCTTGCAGATCACTCATTCCCCACATAAATAAGTTGAATGAAAATTGTAGGGAAATAAAATGTGTGTGGTTCAAATGCATGCTTCAAGATTTAGTTTGTTTTCAAGACTAATGGAAGTTTTGGGGTTTTATTCAGAAAGAGCAGAGTTACTTTTAAGGGCTTTTGCAAACTTGTTCAGTTCAAATCCCAGAAAGTAAGCTTGTGAAGTTTCAATCTTCAGAACACTGTTGTGAACATGTCCTGTATCAAATCCCACTCCATGTGATTGAACTATGTCTTTTCAATCTTTGTCCCATTTTTACATTGTTTTCATTCTGTCTCTGAAAAATTCCATGAACTCCAGTTTGTTTGTGTTTCCTTTCATATATATCATCCTCCCCTTGCAGTGTTGAATGGCTTGGGTTTTGGTCCTCTGTTGAAATCTCTCTCACATTTCAAATTTTGTATTCATGTAGGCTGAATGTTGACCCTCACTGAAATTCTATTTTCAAGCATATTTTTGTATGGAAGCTTACACTGGCATATTAATTTCATTATATGTGCATCACAGGAAGGTTGATTATTCATCTTGGGCACTGTATTTTCCCAAAATGGATTCCATTAGAAGGAGTTTTGTGATATCAGTGACAACTGTTGCTTGAGTTGTTTAAAATGTACTTTGTGTATAGCATTTAATTAAATTTTATCTGTGCATTCTCTGGTTAAATGGGACTTGCTAAGGAGTTTGGAGGTCAAAATTATAACAGTAGAAGAAATCATGGCCAAGCAGAAAGTAATTTTTGTTTAGGAAGTAGTCTTATTGGTTATAGATAATGACTGTCTAAAGGTCAAGAAAACAAAAGAATGGAAGAACAGGTATGGATGTGGGAAGTGTGTGCACAGTTGTGCACAGCAAATTTTTAAGAAGCAGCTTAGCTGCTCACATTCAGACTGTGACTTGACTTTTGGGATAACCTGAAATGCCATATTTCATCTGGTCTAGGTTAATAAAGCAGCTGTGAATGATGCATTTTTATAGATAATTTTCTGAGAAGAACAGTTTTCTTTCAGAACACTTTTATTAACTGTTGCATAGAATTTTGGTACCAGGCAAGAAGGAGAGAAGGAGAAAAAAGTCCAAGTAGTGGAATAAGGAAGTCATTTGAAACTTGGGTAGCTACAGTCTTTTCTCCTTAAGCTGCAGTTTTTTGAGATCTTTGAGACTTGAAATTGTCTGTTTTAGTTGAACAAGAGGAAGAAAGTAGTGAAGAAAGGGAAAAATGAGATATGCATTTTGCACATAGAGTGCTGAATTGCACTAAACTTCTTCTGTCCCTGTGACATATGTGATATAATCATTTAGTAATTTAGCGGCCAATACCACTTCAGATCCTGACAGAAAAACATTGTTGTCCTTAGATGAGGGGTTTTTTCTATGCTGAATTAGTCAATATATGTGCACCAGCATTGATGTAAATAATTATACAGGAAACAAAGAGAAGACTAATGTGTATCAACATGCCTAATATTTCCTAGAGGGTAGCTTCAATAACTTGTGCAGAATTTTAAAATCAGTGGCTACTAATTTGATACTCAGAGCACAGAAAAGTGCTGTGTACATGTGTTTATGCTTTATCATGTTTATGGGATTGAAAAAATGCTTTAAACAGTGTAGAGACTGGAGAAAAAACAGGGAGTATGGATTTATTTTCAATTCTTGGAGGAGATGCTAAGCATAATTAATGAAGATAATGGAGTAGACAAGTAAGTTGTCTGAAATAAGTATGAGAACAATGCAGAGGGATGTTTTCTAGGATTTAGGATTGAAAATCTGAATAAGTATTTTAGTAGAAAAATATCTTTTAAAAGATAAATCTTGTAAGATTTCATCAAAAGAATTTATCATAGCAAATAATAAATCTTAATGGCCATTTAAAAAGTGCAATATATTAATTTGCATGCATTTTCCTCTACTTCTAGATGTGCTTTGAACAAAATATTCTCAAAGCGGTGTCATAAATGCTGCCATTTACAATTCTGAATGTACTCTTACGGACTTGTGGATTCATGCTTAGATGTGTAGGTACCTTACATTTTTGGTGGAATAATCAAAGGCTAAAAAAAAGGATTGAAATTACTTGAATACTGACATGAAACATGAAGTATCTGTTTATGTAAATGATGGAGTTTGCATTATTTGGACGTTAACACTGAGATTGTGATCTTCTCTTTTTACAAGTGCAAATGAGTGGAGCATTTGCAGCACGTGTTGGGCCCAAAATTTGCCTTTTAATTCATTTGAGCAGCCTGTGTATTTTTATTGAGGCTTCTGCTATTTTCAGAAATTGTATAGATCAATATTGTCTTTAGAATACTTCTGAAAAAAAAGGCTGTTCTTTGGACATGTTGCAAATAAAATTAATATACATAGAAGATTATCTTAATTTCAGTCTTTCTCTTTTTTTATATCCCTCTCTCCCTCCAAGTTTGAAAATTAAATATTTAGTATTTAGATTTTCTTCTTGCTTGTATGCATAGCAAACAATTTTTTTGCAGATACAGTACTTTCTATGATGAAAGACTCTTCTATTTTCAGTGGATTTTTTTTGTTTGGATAAAATTTTGTTCCAAGTCTGAAATTAGTAAATGAAAAATAAGATTGTACCATATTGTTTCTCTAGTTAATAAAAATATTTACTGCATGTATGTATATAGCCTAGTTTTACATATTGAATGCGTTTATTACAGATAGAAGTATAGAGAGCAAATATATTAATCTATAACACCAATTTTACTCCAGGCATCTCTCATCAAATTCAACCCTTTGCACCATGTCTGCCTGTTGATTTAAAAAAAAAATTAAAATGAACAAAACTCAGCGTCCATGGTTGTGTCTTGAGTCTCAGAAAGAACATAACCCATAAATGGTTTTCTGTATTGTACAGTCACACCTACTATTACACCTCTGAACCTCAATCAAGGGTTTGTTTCTGTTCTACAGACTCTGGCTGGAGCAGGTGTAAATGGAAAGCAGATTTCTGACTGCTGAGCCCAGCAGCTAACAACTTCCTGTTGTAGTTGCTCATGCATTCCCTGTAGGGCTCCTGGTTCCTTAAGTGCAGTAGAGGTGCAGCTGGATAAGGACAGTTATCAAGGTGATAGTTTCAAGTGAATTCCATGTACTGAGGTTCCTAACTGGTACCCAGGAGTATCAAGCTGGTGCCTGACTGTTTCTGACTGGTTACTGCACTCTATACAGAACTGGCATGATTTCTAAAGCAAACATAAATGTAATGTCCTGCATTGATACAGTCAATGTACAGACACCATACCTGCATCATACTTTATTCACAAGCATATCATTAGTTTCACTGAAAGCAAAGGTCATGTGCAGGCACAAACCACCCCCTTTCTTAAGTTGCTTTCTATGCGTAAATGTTTTTGTATCCTCGAGGTCTTTGCTATGCAATAGTTTTTTTTTCCCTTTGGACTTCCATGTTTAGGTTTAGCCTAGTTGCTTCTGGCCAAATCTTGAATGTTCTCGAACACAGCAAATCTGATAGTGTATTTGCTATTTTGTTTAGATTATCTAGTTGGTTGTGGTAAAATATTCAGCCCTTTCAAGTGGAGATGAACCTGCGGTATAGTATAGGATTCTTATTTTGGATCTATAATATCAGCTGTGAAGTTCAGAAATGTCCAAATGGTGTTTAAATGGGAATAGCATGTATATACAGGTCACCTGTAAAAATCTGGGTACAAAGCCAGGAGTGATTTACAATAAAAACATAATATAGATCAAATACAAGTTAGTATGTTTCAAAAATAATTGTATGTTATTGTGCTATTTCGTGGTCTACATTAAAATGCAGACAAAAGGGGGTTGCAACCCTTTCATTAATGTGCTTTTCACCAGGATATCAATAAAACCCCAATGCCAACCTTGTCTGTGAATAAAATACCTATAAACACAGTATATAACACGTTTTTACATAGTTGACCTTTTGAACAATTCCATATGGTTTTCATTTATGTGGAATTGTTCTCTCTGACTAGGCTCCATTCAAAAAAATTTATTTTAGACTTGATTTAAATGGAACAGACATCCTAAATATCTTAACAAGCATAGCTGACCCTTTGGTGGAATTCTTAAGAAAAGGATTGTCTGCAGCTGCTGTGCCCATGGAGTGCTTATATCTGGGTTGTGGTGTGAATAAGGTAGAGCAATCCTTGGAAGAATTTGTACAAGTGGAGTGTAAAAGCTCCACAGGGGGAGATATTGGCGCTGGTCAAGAAAGTGTATGTGGTACATAAAATTTCCCAGCAGTTGTGCTGCAGTGCACTCACATGCACAATATGTTGGTTAACTGGTAATAGGAAGCCATTGTTTTCTTTACAGATCAGAAACATTAACTCCTGGCATGTCATATGAACACGTGCATAATGTAATAACTTAAATATGTGTCACTGTTGTAAGACAGGTGTGAAACAAGGATATTCAAGCTGAAAGATCCTGCAGCCGGCTTTAGAGTCAAGATAAAGGCCAGGAGGATGCATGGTCTGGAAGTAGACAATATAAATACTTTAGGAAGTTGCTTTCATTCTGTTACATGAAAAATATACATCTTCATTCGTAAAAGTCATACTTAATCTAATTCTGTCAGTTTATTTCTTTTCTTTCTCTTTTTTTCCCTCTCCTGATCTTTGGGGAAAAAATCAAGATACCTTTTAATGATTTTAATTTATTGTTCTTCTTGGGTTTTTTAGCTATAAAAATACTTTCAGTTTTTCAATACCTCTATAGTGAAAAAAAGAGAACTTTGCATGCTTGGTCTTAAAATGGTTCTTTACCATTTTTGAGACAGAGAATTCATATGTGATATTGTAAAACCAGATTAATCTTTATTATATTGAATGGGCAAAATTATTTGAAAGTAGTTGTGTAATAATATTATTTTAAATTTTATTAATTTTTATTTTATATCATGTTACTTTGATAGCTTTCAGTATTATGTCATTAGTCTGTTCTAGCTACTGAAAGCACCGGCTCCTAGTCTGATGACAATCTGTGCTCTAAATAGTCATTTTAAAGTGTATATTCATTTCCTTTTTGTAATGAGACAAACTTTCTCTGGCTCATAAACCCCAAAGCAGCTTTAATGCAGAAGTAAAACCGAGTGATTTAGCCATATTATGATCTTGATTTTGGATTTAGTTCCCTCCTTGTTGCTGGGAACTTTCAGAACAACAGATGTTTTAAATGTACAAAATGAGATTTTTAGGTACAGAGCAAATCCAATGGATAAATCACAGATTCAGAGTTCTGTAAACTGTCTCTCTACTACAGAAAAGTAATATTCACAATCACTATGGTATAAAATATGTCTACAGTTGCTTTAAAATTTCCTATATCAGATATTTGAATGTAGGTTGTATCTGTTTTTAAATCCTTAATTTGTGGATTAGGATAATTTGCAGAAGCTACCCACTCTTTTCCTGAATGGTCTGGATCCTTGTTTTTTTTTTAACGTAGTAAAAATTCCTTAAAGTGTGAAGTCACAGCTGATATTTTCAAACTTTGTGTAGAAATTACTCCTTCCACAAAATCCTGAAGAGTTAGAAGGAAGAGAACATTTTAATTTGTCATTGTCATTGAAACATTCTCATTCACTGGAAAAATTTGTATAATATAATTAAAAAAAAAGAAAAAAAAAAGCCACCCCTCCAAATGAATCTTCTGCATGACAGTGAGAAAGAACAAGAGAGTGAACTGTTTCCAAATTATAAAAGTGGGGATTTGAAGTGAAGGGTCTTCTTTGCTCCCTTATGAGTTGGCACTAGAGTGACTCTGCAGCATACTCCTGCTCTCCCTAGCTGTCAGAAACAGTAGGGGGGAACTGCAAAGGCTCACCCCTTCTGAACCATCATTTCTGTCTTCAGAACAGGCTCCCATTGTGGCTGTAGCTTCTGAGAATGGTGTGTGAAGCCTTGATGTGAAGCAAAAGAAGTTTGCCACTGACTACAGGAGTCTTTGGATTGGGCCCTGAGCTTTTAGGTGTTTAACTGTCATGGAAAATAAATACTGCACTTGAAGGAGCAAGCTCCAGGGTCTCCTAAAAGTAGTTTAAATAGCTCAGAGAGGAGCAGTATAATAACTCCAGCTTTCATATAGTAGGTTCTTACTAGTTTTACATCCCAGGGATACTGCTGGGACTCCCAAATCACTGGTCAACAGTGTAATGATACATGGCAAATTACCTAGGTAATGGCAGTCGGATAAATCACCTCCAGCCAATGCTGGTTAGTCAAGCGAAGGGTGTGCTATGTATTAACTGGAACCAATTCCCCAAAGACAAAATCAAAGGGAAAATGGACTTGAGAAATTTTTTTTAACCCAATATGATGATTAGTGGTCATTAGTGAAGATGATTTATTTTTCCTTATGGAAAGGCTAGTGAGTGATTTAGAAAAGCAAATGTGAATGTGTAAGTTTTTACAGAAATTGCTGGAAGGGATCAGAGATTTCACAGCAGAGCTGTTCACCTTTATGACTGAATTTCTGTTTGTATTCTTCAAATAAGGCAAAACAACACGATGGAAAAATTTCAGGAAATTCTTGATTGCACCCAAGGTTACAAACCAGACACGATGACTTTGCATTATCATTTTCATAAGGAAGAAGGAAACAAACAGTGACTACTCACAAATCTGTCTAATGTATTGTGGGTGGTGAAATAAAGTTGAAGATCAAAGTGCTGTCAACTTGATAGGAATTGAAGGTGCTGAATGTGTCACAGGATCTTGATACAGGAAACTGCTGTG
Organism: Illadopsis cleaveri; assembly: GCA_013399915.1. Taxonomy (NCBI): domain Eukaryota; kingdom Metazoa; phylum Chordata; class Aves; order Passeriformes; family Timaliidae; genus Illadopsis; species Illadopsis cleaveri. Next base: position 292,390 of record VXBB01002172.1, on the reverse strand, counting down.
ATTCATCCTAGCCAGAGAACAAACTGCTTCTGGAACCAAACCAGAAAGTTCAACTAAAGTCACAGAAAAGTGTTATATCTTTCACACCTCTATTCAGAAATGGAGGACTTCTAAATCACATCTGATGCTCACACTGAGTTGTGGAAAAGTGAATGTAGCTTAGGTTGATGCCAATTACAATAATAACTTAGATCACAGAATGCTTCAAGATATTTTTCTGACAGTAATGAATCATGCGTTAGTAAATTGAACAACTAAAGGAAAGTGTTAATGAAAGGTAGGTTCACCGATGAGCATTAAGTGCATCCTGTATTGGGCAGTATTATAGGAGTCCATGGTGGTATTTTTGAAGCTTCCTTTGTGGAGCATTGTTGAGTGCTAGAATTTATGAAGGCACAGGCAGGAGAAAAGAACTTACCTATTTCTGTTGCAGAGTTCAAATTGTAACTGCATTATTTTCAATTTGGGCATGTGAACACAAGTCTAGAGGCTCCCATCTTGTTTTACTGATCATATTGCTGATTTTATGCTGTTGTGATGTTAGTCTATGCAAGATTTGCACATATCTTAATTTGAATAAAGATGATGGCTCTCAGAATCAGTTGCATGTGGGCTGCAATCTGAAGCTTGCAACAATTTTAATGCAACGTTCAAAGCCCTCTGAGAGTTAGAACTGCTGTTTATATTTTTCTCTAATGAGCTTGCTTTCCTAAGGTGACCTGCCCACCTCTGGCTTCCCTGTAATCTTTCTGACAAAGAAACATTACAAGACACTTATTCTTTTAATGCTGTGGTCTGCACTTCTGACTAATCTTTTTTTGCCTGGTGACTTGGATATAATGTGGCAAGAGAGAAGCAGATATGATTCATCACCTACTGTAAAGTGCAGCCAAATAATACATTAATTCTAAAAATGAGTAGAGGTTGTATGACAGAAGGGAAGACTGAGACAGTCACAGAGGATTTGTGCTAGCACTGAACACAAAGAACCTGACCTGCTGTTTGATTAAAAGAGCTTTTACCTTTTCAGTAGCTTTTTAGAGAAGAGTAATCCCACTGATGAATCTTAATCTTTGCATACTTCTCAGTATTTAAATTATAGACAGCCTAATGTATCTGGAAATTCTGTTAAATTCTTCCTCTGTGACAGTGAATTCCATGGGCAGTTATATTAATGACATAAGAGGAAGTGAGCATCAGTGTTCATAGGAATGAATTTCTACTCGTTTTAAATACTGTCCAAGTGCTGCAGGGGCTTAGGCAGATTTTTATTAGGGATGTGGCTAGAATACAAAGAGGAGTAGCAGCAATTGAATCTTGTTTCCATCTTAGCTGATGTTTTGAAAGGTTTTAAGTGGCACTTTATTTTTCTGGGATTTCAGCTTTTTATATTAACAGACAAAGCTGGGTTGAAAGTCTGTTCTTTAAGCATCTGTAGTTAAGCATCTGTAGTTTAAGCATCTATACTGAAAAAAATAGAGGAGCTGAGACTTTCTCTTCTGAAGAGGAATTCCTTGTGTTTGCAGAAACCACTGAGTCTTATCCATTTTCCAGACCTTTTGTAGGTGAATTAATTGTCTTACAGAGGTGATTTTTCTCTTTCCTACGGAGTACACAGGGATGATTTTTCTGGGAATTTGTTCCCTCACGTGCTATTTCTAGTTTCAGCCAGTTCTCACTCATCTGAGAATGACTTCTGTAGCTTCCTGGCTGACTCTTCTCCTCCCTCCTCCTTTGAAGATGCTCTTTTAGCAAAAATTACCAGAAAGCTCATGACTTTATGGATCATGCTTCTGACCTTGCTTTGAGTCACTGATGGAATCAAAGGCTCTCTTAGCATCATTCTTTTTTTTCCCCCCAATAGGTTATTTTCTTGCTAGTATCTGATCAAGAGAACCACCCAAATACTTGTATAAAAAAAAGAAAAAGCAATGATTTTCAATGGAATAAGGAGATCAGAGGCCTATTTTGTTGTTTGGCCTTACAACAGGTTATGCCAAAAGGAGAAAGTGACTTTCATGAATCAAGAGGGCAGTCTAATGTTTCAAACTGGCCAAGAAATCCAATCATTTTTTTTTATTTGGAGGCTTATACCATTCTTAAGTTAATAATGAGTGAGTCATTTTTTCTTTGTGCTAAAATTTTAATATGGTTGACCAAAAAGATTGAAGTTATACTCCCAACAAGAAATGGATCAACTAGCAGTTGTAGTCCTAGGCTATGGCTGCCTGAGTTTGCCATAGGAACAAAATGCAAGTTCTTTTGTAACATTAACTTTTTCAGGATGCCTCATCTCAATCCCAATTTAAGCTTTTCCTTGTATATAACCGAAAACAAAAGTTGTTCTTTCAGTGCATCTCCTAGTTCATTTAATGAACTCTATTTTTCTTTAGTTAATGAGAACATACTTTCTACTCTTGTGAAGATATTTCTTGTAAGCCAAACAAGTGGAACTTCATGCAGTCTGGATTATCTAATCAGAAGAGTGCTTAAAATAAAGTCAGGGGGGATTAAGATTCCTGATGTAACCATTAAATTGGATAGCCTTCCAAAGGCCAAGAGAAAGGGAGGGAGGGTGGGGATAGAGGGCTCTTGTTGAAAATTACATACTATATGTTATGTTCCACCTTGGAGTTCTTAGCAAACTGAAGGTTGACCCTTAAATGGGACATTTACTGTGATTCTAGTTAGCTGCTTTGTTTGCATGGTGCTGATACTATAGTTTTGCTGAGAAAGGAGATTTGAAAGTCATTCAAACAGAAAATAAATAATGATCTAAATATTAAATATTTTTTGGACAAAATCTCTGACAAGACAGATGCACAACTTGTTATAATGCAACCTGCACATCCACCCATGACAGATCCTTGTCTAAGTATTAGAGGTATAAAGCTTAAATCTGATGAACCAAGTGATGCTGCTGCTAGTTTGGCAGTCTTATTAACCAAGTTGGGCTGGGGAGAAATTAGGAACTGCATGTCATTAATTCTTATGGCAATGCTTTTCTTAATTACTATGGCAATATTTAACAAAATTGAAGGAATACTCTAAAATCATTAATTGTCCGAATGATAGATCATATTTTGGAATATAAATTATGATGTATAGCTCAGCAGCAAGATAATTTCCTTAAAGAAGCTTTGGCTTCCATGTCTTAGGTCTCCTTTTTGACCATTTGTAATTGGGGAGTTTTGAAGAATAAAACAGAAGATATGACATGAGAACATAGCTCTGCACTATAACTACCCAAAAAGAAGGGGGATCCAAGCTGGGGCCTTGTGGCCTGGAATGGGGCACAAGTAGGTGAGCAAAAAACTACTTAAAGTATAGTAATGAGTCATGCTCAGCTTGGAGGCCAGTTACAAATGAGATTTGTCTGTGACTAAATGCTAAAGAACATTTCTATCATCCATCAGGAGAAGCATAAGTGTGCTCTTATCAGGTGTGCTCTATGTGAAATTGGAGTGGGCAGCTGGGACCCTCAAGGTCAGGGCTGCCATTCAGGATGGCCCTGGCAGGCTGAAGGAAAGGGCCAAGAGGAACTTTAGTAAATTCAGCATGGATACTGTGAAGTGCTGCAGCTGGAAGAATTAACCCCTTACAGTGATACTCAGGAGGGGCTGGCTGGGAGCAGTGGGTGAGAAGGGCCAGCAGAGGTTGGACAGGTTGCTGAGTGTGAGTGCCCAGGATGTCCTGGCAGAGATGGAGAACAGCCCTGAGCCCTGACGGGCAGGAACACAGAGGTCAGGAGAACATATTTTGTCTCCCTCCACTTGGCATCTGTTGGGTATGCTTGGCCACGTGAAGGTACTGCACCCAGTCTGGGACCTCTGGAAGGGAAGGATACCAATGAACCAGTTCAGGTGGCCAGGGCTGAAACTTCCCCACCAAGGGCAGAAGCTGGGAGGCAGGACTGGTTCACCCACGCAAAATCCAGGTATGCCTGCCTAATTAAATGCCTTCAGTAGATTCTGTAGTGCTAGTTATTCTTTTCAGTTTATTTTTAGATGGCTTTAGTTTCAGAGTAACTTCAATGAGAAAAATCAATTTGAATTGTGCTTATGGGTGTGTTTTGATAATTGATATTTAATCACGCACCTAAGCAGAGGCATGACCATGGCTCTCTTAAGACAAAGAAAAATGTGTTTGTAGCATTAGCTATGCTGATAATTTTGAACTGATATTTTTTCAGTCTCATTTGTTGAAATAGTTTCATTTTAAATAAAATATTGATGAGAGGGAAAGACCACAATGAAGGGCTGTGCCATTGAGTTCTCGTAGGAAATAGAGATTTTTGACTTCTTATCATTGCTTCAGTGAATTTTAATTATAAAAACTGTTGCATAGAATGAGTCAACCACCTCCAAGGAGCCAATATATTGATAGGCAGGGAATGGCCAGATAGCTGGGGAAATAGTGGAATTCAGCTCTTGACCTGAAGACTCTCCTTTTTGAAGTGTATCTTCTACCTGGAGGCATTTTTGTAATCCTTGGTTTTTGAATTGGGAAAATTTCCATTTTCAAGTTTGAAAAGTCTATTGAAAACTTCTTGATGAGTCCTAATCTTAATTTGATCTGTAACATAATGCTTCAGATTTTTAATGCTACTTTTCGTCATTTTGTGTTTATTTTTTCTGCTTCTCTGGTCATTTTTATTTCCAAGTAGTTTCACAAAAACATGTCTAAAATCTTCTGGATTTAGAACTATTAGAAGTGGAGCTTCATTCTGTAAGACTAGTAGCTAGTGTAAGGTGGAGTACTGTTCTTGCCAACTATAGAACATTTGTTAACAATGTTTATAATGCTAAAAGTATGTTATTACAAACTTTGTATGAATAATATTTTTGTGCAAGTTACAGCACACAACAAGGTGTGCATTATAAAACATTATGTCTTTGGCTGAGTGGCCTAAGTGACTTGAAAAGTAGAATTTCTGTATATATCCACACAAACGTATCCATAGCATTAAAATTTTCCTAAACTAATTCCTTTTGAATGGTGGGAGAGATTAAAAGGGAAAAATGATTCTGTATGATCTTGTGATGGAAAGAACTTTGAGCTAATGACTGGATTGTAGCAGGTAATATGTACATTCTGCACTATGATTAATTTGTCTTTCAGCATCAGGTACGCTAAGAAAAGAAAATGAAATGGCCAAACCAGCAACTTTTCATAATTACAGTGTCAAATTCAGATATGTGATCAGTGCTCACTACTTGGGCTGCAGAGCATGCAGGAAACTAGGATAGGGTGAAATACCAACCTGCTCTAAGAGAGGTGTCTTACATAAGGATATGGATTAGTCTGTGGTTGTGAATTCCTTTCTCCATTATCTGTCAAAGGAGACTCTTTTATACTATTAGAGGCCTAATTTTTGCATAATTACCATTAGGTGAGCTGAATCCTACTCTCCCTCCTTCCTCCCCCTGCCAATTCCCCCATATTATTAAGTCAATTGCTAGATAAAACTAAAGCTCGTAATGAATTAAACATTAACATTATTAGTGTGTCTATGTGGTAGTGTTCTAATGCTTGAAAGAAACTGTGTCTTTACTAAAATCCCAGAAACTCATTCTATGTAAAAATCAGTGCTGTTCTGCTGAATTCAATGGACTTTTGCTGATTTTATGTGAGGTGAAGATCTGGCCTGTCTTCTGGAGCTAGTGTGGAGGACCTTTCACATTTACTTTTACTTTGTTAGGGTCTCAGTGCACTGCCATATATTTGTGTCAGTCACTTTTTAGTTATTACCTACTCATGAAGCATGTAAAGATTTGGTAATTAAGTGTTTTACCCAGAAGTAACCAAATGAATATACAAAGCAGTTTTTGCCATCTGGGTGTTGGCAGGAAGTCAAATTGTTAAGCTCTAGTATATACCTGAAATAAAACTTGACATGAAACAATGAAATGTATAGAGAGGTTTGCTTCATTAACACTATATTGGCATAACAGAGGGCAAAGTTCTGCTTTCTGTTGAATGGAATTCAATTTCCTGATAACATTAATATGATAGGGGAATTCGGCCTCCATCTTCTTAAGCCACCCTGTCTTTTTTATTGATAAGCTAATGGTTGTCTTGGTCCACTGTGAGCATGTGGACTTTAGATTTGAGACTGAAAAAGAGAAACTTTCCTGAATATCAAGCAATGTAGTAGGTAGGTGCCATTTAGTGAACCTACGTTTACTAGCATCAGAGAATGTGATGGATTGCACTGAAGTGAAACCATCAGGTTTTTAAACAGAGTGGTTCCTTTTTTGGTTTCAAGAAAAAGTTTCAACCACTGGATAAAATTATGTGCCAATTATGTATAACTTCTTTACCGCTAGAATAAAGGAAGCCATAATTCTGTGGACTTATGTTTTATTGAGTTCATCTGTTTTCATTTATAAACAGAATGTAAGAGAAAAAGAAATCTGTGCTGGTGGACAGTGAAATAATGCGGCTTTTATATATTTGCAGTGAAATGGTTTCTTTTCTTGACAGGTTGAGAAAAGACTCAGAAAAGGCAAATCTACTTTAAGAATGTCAGTCTTGAATAATGTAGTTGTTAACGTTGATCTTGAATATTATAGTTAATAATCAGCCTGCTCATGTTTAACAGCATATTCAGACTCCTCCTGGAAAGAGGAAATTTGGGAGGAAGACAATTACTTCAACAATTCTTCAGAGAAGACCTTAGGCTAAGTCTATAAAACTCCATATTTGGGGCACAGGGTATTTTTTTAATTGCTTCAGAAATTCCTATAAATCTAATTTCATGATTTAGAATGTTTAAACTTGTCCTTTTGTGTGAAGCCTTTTAAAATTAAATACAACTTAAATCCAAAAAGCCAGGGGGACATGAGGTATGTAGCACGTAGGAGAATACATAAACTGGGACAATAAAGCAAGAAATCCAAAAAGTTTCAAGGTTAAAATTCTGCTGTTGCCTCTAGCTTGGATGATTGCTATCTGGAAAAGCAAACATTTTTATTTTAGATAGGTAGACTTGTTCATATTAACTTCTTGAGAATGATAAATATATGTACTGTTAAATCTTGCTTCTATTTGGTACTCAATGGTAATCTTATGTTACTTCAAAGTCTTGAAATTAATCCCTGGAATAAATCATAATTAGGAAGGCAAGTGGTACAAACAGGAATGAAGTATTTAGTATGCCTGTCACTAATGAAGAATTAATTTCTCTGAAGTATATTAATCTAAGTATTAACATATAGCTTGCTAATTGAATTTATGGTATATGGAGTACAGGATGAATGTATTCTAAAGTATCCTCATGGATCCCTTTAGTAGTAATTAGGACTGTAAGGACAACCTTGTAGTATTTTCATTACATCATTAAAATGAAATGATTAGTTAAGTAGTCTTGTACCAGAGCCATACCAAAGGGGTAGTGTTAGCTTAAAAAAGGGAGTTTTTCTACTTCAAAGATTTAGTAAATTCATTATCAAAATAATGTGTGTGTATAGGTGCAAGTACATTAATTACAGAGAATATGGAAAAATCAGTTACTGATACTATACATCAAAGGTAAACTAACATTCATTTCAAAATAAGGTGTATGCAGTCTGTAACACACACTCCCTCTAAATTCCCAAAACATCCTCCTTGATAGCTCCAGACTTCAGTAAATTTCAGTGAATAATTAGAGTATTTGTGTAGTTGCTAAAAACTGCTGCAGTATTTACAAATTTTTGTTATGAGAGTGTCTGAGCTTCAGTGAGCATCTCAAAGATAGAAAGCATCTTCCAGAGCTGGGCTGTGAAGCTGTCTGTGGTAAATTTCAATCTGAACTGTGGACATCTTTTGTTTGACATCGAGTGCTGTATTTTGTAGTTGTATGGTGCAGTGTGAACGGCAAGCACTGAATTTCAGTTTTTGTAAATTTAAGGTAATTACATATCTCTTGATTTAGCCCCAAAATCTTACATCTTAGAGCAGCTCTTCAACAGTGTTTTTTCTAATCCCAATCAAAAACTTAAATCCTAATCCTTGACTTTGTTGTTTTGGTGTTGGGGTTTTTTTGTTTGTTTGGTGTGGGGTTTTTTTGTTTGTTTTTTTGGGTTTTTTTTGTGTGTGTGTGTGTTTTTTGTTTGGGTTTTTTTTGTTTTGTTTTGTTTTGGTTTTTTGGTATGGCTATTATATTGCAATTTAAGACTTAATTCAGCATAAGAAGAAGCAAAACTACTGTGGAGTCAGCTGGGAGGTGAGGGGCAAAAGTTGTTTCCTGCCAAGATACAGGGATATTTTGCCACTTAATGTTAACTCTTAGCAAAACACGTGGACTCAGGAGTCTTACTGCCTATTGTCTGCATGCTTACATGTGTAAGCAAGGGAATGAATGCAACTTCAGCACAGGAAGCTTTACTCAGCATTGCTGGCACCAGCAGTGGCAATGTGGTGGCACAAGCCAGCAGTCCCAAAGAGCACTGAGAAGCAGTAGCAGGCAGGCTTGTAGCTTGTCTTTGGAGCCACATTTTCACAGAGGTGCCCGTTAAAATTCTGGATAAGCTTTCTTTCTCTCTCTCTCTCTCTCTCTCTCTCTCTGTGGAAATATATGGAAGACAAACAAACGGAATCTGTGGAGAATTGTGAGACACACAATTGTGAAAATTGAGCCTAGGAAAAGCAAAGACTGAGGCCAAATCTGGGGTGAAAGGCAAATAATATCATTAGTAAAAATTTGCTTCAAAGAAACATGCAACTTTCTCTTTGTTTTCTCTTTGTAATAGAAATACCCTAAGGATGCTGTATTTTGGCTTCCTGCTTGGGCCAAAAAGAAGGCATGTTACTCATGCAAAACTCCCAAAAGATCTATCCAATAAAATTGTATTACTTTCTTGATTGCCTTTCACTGACTTAACAGAGATTTAGATGACTTAACGTACATTAGCAGTATAGATCTCTTTGCTTCTCTGTAGTGTTCAAAATAATTCTTGTAATATCTGTCATAAATTACATGTACCTGCTCTAAACCCAAAAGGCTGACAGCAAGAGCCTACTCATAGTTAGGGCTACTACAGCTATTTCGCTTTTTTCCTTACCTTACGACCAGCAGGTGGGACATAAGGAAATATAGGAGTCATTATACAGAACATCTGAGAGTTCCTTTGCAAAGGTGAGCCATCTGTTTACTGCAGAAAATAATTTTTAATGATTGTTTTTCAGCGCCAGAGCACTAATGAACAACTTTTAAAAGGTCAGAATGACTGCCTATATTTTCCTGCCATGGGAAATCCATCAGGCAATAATTTAACCTGTATGCCCCTACATACACATATGCAAGTTCCATATTGTATTACACATCTGTCATCTACTTTGTATTTCCCCAAACAGTCTTTTTGACTCATAAACTGTGTTTTCTTTAAAACTGTAGCCTGTATAATTCTCTGTGGAGACAGAGGAAAGGAAAAGGATTGCAGTGAATTGTTTCCAGAGTGCTTGTGTATAGAGAGATGATTAAGAAAGTGAGAGTGAATTTATTTAAGATTGAGAAATAAGGCATGTAAACCAAAACTGGATGGATGCCCTTGTGAAGGGTCTCCTTTTGGAATTAAGATGATGGTAGAGTGTGCCACCAGGGTGCTAAAAATATACAAGCTGTAACAAATGTTATTTAATGCATTTGTCTTCATACTTTTTTGCTTAATCACTTTAACTTCCTTGAATGAACCCAGATGCATGAGGCTAATCCAGCCAGTGGATCAGTGCCTCACTTCTGTGGCAGTAATGTGAGGTTTCTTTGGGGCTTAACTTCGTCATGTGAACAGAATAGGAAGATTTTTGTTGAAAAAAAGCCCAAGGGATTTTTCTCTGAAAGTGAAAGTGGCATGTGAAGAGAGTTATACTGCTCCCACAGCCATTGTGTTACACTTGCCACTCTTAAATATACCTGGTATTCCATAGCCCTGTGTAGATTGACTGCCTTAGGCTTCTCCAACCTCAGCATCATTCTCACTGTGTTTTGGGAGACCACTGCAAGAAAGTTTGGTCTCTTACTAAATGAAGCATCCTTCGTGAGAAGCCATCCTAGGAAACTTGCCAGGAAACATAAAATCTAAAATGGTGTCATTTTTTTCAAATACCACTGAGTCAATAATCAGTGCTCTAAGAGAATGGAGCTGCTCTAATGTGAGTATACACCTTAAAAAGATGTGTTACTGATTTAATTTAATAACTTTTTACTGTGCTATCCCATTTTTAGTTAGTGAAGAAATAGTTCTACAAAAATATGATTTACTGCTATATGTTTTGAAGAAAAACCAATAAGGTTGGAGATAAAAGATGACAGTATTCTTAAAATTTGG
>VXBB01002172.1:270361-282040 GCA_013399915.1 Illadopsis cleaveri | reverse complement strand
TATAGATATATATTGGTGTATATGTATTAGATATATAAATATGTAATAACAATGTATGTAAATAATTTTGTCTTAATAAAATTGTTTCTTCATTATAATTTTTTTTATTCCTAATTTAGCATAGTCAAAATTATATGAAAGCATAAACTCCTTAGTAGAGTTTTTGGAAGATGGAAATATTGGAATATAGAAAATCAGGAAATAAACAATAGATATATTGAGAGACTTTTTTTGTTGTTGTTAACGTCATACACATTCAATGTTTTTAAACATTGGTTCTACAATCTTACAAAGTTCATGTTCAAGTCTATTTATCAAACTCCGGGTTTTAGTTACAAATTTTACTTGAATAATGTGGAGGAAAAGTGACATAATACTGATAGGTTACTTGCTTTAGAATTTACAGCTTACTTTTGTCTTTGTGCATGTAATGGAAAACCTGTAGCAGAACTATGTAATTTTGCAGTGCCCAGACAACATGATCTTATCACAATGTCATTATCCATACTGTCAAGATTGCAGATATCAACAGTAGATATATTTTCCCGTGAAAGACTGGAAGGGGCACTGTATTCACAAAAGCATCTTTGGTATTTTCAAGATGGCTAGAGTTCATTTCAATCAAACCAATTAAGTTTACAAACTATTTAATAATATTGATGGTTTCTTTTGTTGTTTTTTGTGTGCAGTATTAATTTTTAAGAAGATAAATTACGTGTCCTAAACGAGCATCAGAAAAACATGTTAAAAAAAAAATCCCTGTCTATCCAAATACTGGATAAATGTTGGATAAATTTAGTTGCTTTCAGTTTTTCTCCTGCTCTTTCTAAAATGAGGGATATGTAATTGGCTGATTCTTGAAGAGGTTTTGGTAATTTTAAGATTTAATTGAAACATCTGAATCTCCAGGATTTTTTCCTGTAGTATTCATGTAGTTGTTATAAAAATTAATCAATTTGAAAATAATTATTTCCTAGTTCTGCAGCAGCCTTTGCTGTCTAGCTGGGGGAAACTTCAGTGTCCTCCCCTGCAAGGCACAATAGCTCAATTTATTAGTATTCACTATATCCATTATGTTTCCATTTAATATTTTTCCCTTGTTCTTTATGTTCCTCTCCATTTTCTGTGCATAATGTTCATTCTTGTCTAAGTACAGGAAGAACCAATTATTGTTATAGTATTTCAGTTAGGTGACATTGTATATCGAGGCACATTAGGCATTTAGGAAATACCACAGATGGCTGATGGCTTGCCTGCTCTGACATTTTATTCTTCCAGGTTACAGACAGCCAGGCCATGTTTGCTTATGCTTGTGATCTTTGGGAAGCCTGTGTCTTTACCCCAGCTATGGCTAATGATCTTCACAGATACTGCAGAGGGATCTTTAATGCAGAATTTTAAGATAGCTGTGTCTGTGTTCTCTGTTCAAATAATAAAATATCATTAAACTTATATAAGGACTTAGCAACAGAGATATTCATGGACTAGCTGGACTAGTGCTTATTCAAACTCTTTTGATTTGTAAATTACGTCGCTGTTTCCAAAAGAGCTGCAGAACTATAATGAAAATTTGTGTTTTCAAGGCCTTTAATTGACTGTTCATTACAAATTAAAGATGCCTATTTTTGAATTTTATTAACTGTCATTCCTAAGTGATAATTAATACAATTCTCATAAAAATTTTCATCTGTAAACCCCAGATTTTTTGTCTGTTTTACCCTTTATGTCCTTTCTGTCATTACCTTGACAGTTACAATCTTGTCTTCATCATGGCTTCCTCTCCCTCATCTGTCCTGTTTAAAAATTATACAGATTTCTTTTTTTAGGATAATTTTTTCTTCTCTCTGATGATCTGTATTATTTTGTCCCTTACCACATCACATTCAGTCTCTCTACAATCTAATTTATAAACTGAGATATTATCCTGCAATAAAGTGTGCTTTATTCATAAGATGTTTTAATCTTACTATATTTTTATAAGTATATGTTCTCTGAAATCTATACAGATAACTCTTTTTTAAGTTCTAAATATAGGACAACAGTAACACAGAACATTTCATCCAGGGTACAAGTAATCTAGCAACAAAAATGCCTGTGTTACAAGGTTTGAGTTCAAATGTTCAAGGGTAGAATTGGCTGTAATGGTATATCTGTGAAAAAAATAAGCCTGTGGTGAAGTTGGAACCACAGTGCCAAAGCACAACATATAATTGGGCCTAATTTTTTCCATATGTATCAACAAAAACAGTCTTTGCTTCCATGAGAGATGAAAGCTTTCCTTTCTGTCATATTTTTATTTTGTATATAATTCCTAACTCTTTATAATTTCATAGGCTTTAAAAAAAAACATGCCTAGATTTAGGGAGAGATGAGCTGTCACCCTGGATTTGAGTTTATATTTCTAATAGAAAAGCCTTTTTTGGTGGGGAAGGAAAAACACGGCTATTTCCCCTCCCATGCCAAAAGGGCTACTATGTTAAAATCCTTGTACAGTGCCTGTGAGCTATCCAAGTTGGCATGGAACAATCCATTTGTGAATTGATTTAAATACCTCATTTAAAAATAAATAATCTAGTGGAATTAGTGTCATAAATCTTCATAGAATAAGCTTACTATTTATATAAGATCGAAGAAGTGTTAAATACATTTCTGTTCTGCCAACAATGTATGGCGGTGTTTCTCCCTCCATTGAATTTTATGCCAAGTCCCAAATAAAGGATGCATATTTTTTTATGCATTTGTTCTGTTGTTTAATGTGGTGTCTTTCCAAATGATCTTTCTTCCTGCTGTCCATAAGTTCAGCTAACACATATATGAATTCTGTAGAAGACTGATGGTCTAAATTACATTTCACCTCTATCATGGTGTATTATTTTACATTCAATAAATTCACTGTTATCAGGATTGTTGAGATATTCTCTGCACTGTATTTTGCCTCCTCTTGGAAGTTACACACCCAGGCATGCAGACATTGTTGTGCTTTCTGCTTCACTGCAGGGCCAATCAAAACTGCCAAGCAGAGTATCCCAAAAACCTTCTTGCAGGTGACATTGATGCAATGGCTGCTAGATCCAAGTACTTTGCTACACGTATAAGCAATCTCTTGCCACACTACTCTGCTTTCCCTGTTTGTGTAGTGGCAGCCACTGAGACTCCCAAGTGTTTGACTGTGTTCAGAACACAGTTAGTTAGGGCTCTGCATGCTGCTTAAACAGCCTTTTTTTGTGTCTCCTAAGGAGGAAAAAAAGAAGTTAGACTTCATGGAAATGTCTCACAGGATGCCAGCGGTACCTTGCTGGTTTACTAGTTCACCTCACTTCAACTCTAGGTTACATCTAGAATTTGTTTTGTAATTTATCCTTTCCTTAACTGATTCCATGGACGTGAAGGGATTATTTTTCTCTCTGCCTTTACATCTACATGGAGTTTAAAACATTTTGCTCTAGACATGGTTGTTTTGCTAGGAGCAGAGCTGAAAGTTGCTCTGGCAGTGGAAGGAGACGCCACTGAAGCGACCTTTGAGTTCCTCATATTGCTGGCTGTGCAGACCTTACTTGCATGTGGATGTGAGCTAAAGCCATCTTCAGAGTTGTTTCTCATGGACTGTTATGTGTCCTATAAAGATGATGTACATAATGCAGCACACCTTTCTTAAATTACTTTATACATTCATTTTCTGTTTGTTAGGGGAAAAAAGAAAAGAACAGGCACTGAAGGAGGAAGGAGCAGTTTTCCTCTTCTGATGAAGCTAGACAACGTCTAGCTAAAATCAAGGAAGGCATGTCTTGGTTACACACCTGATTTCCATGAACCCTCACTGATGTTTTTTTGTAGAAGCTGCCTTGCACATCTCTGCTACTGGTTTAAGAGACTCCAGAAAAAGCAGCCAGGTCAGAAGAATGAAGCAAATAAAATTTTCCCACCTTGTTCTCATTTCAGGTCAGCCAGAAAAATATTCTCTTGGACCATAGATGACTGCCAATGCCAGGGCCCTCCTGTAGCAGGAGAAATCTCTTTGGATTTCTTCCAAAGGATTTCTTTGAGTCTTAATTCAGGTCAGCCACCTTAGAAACAGGAGCTGCTACTTACAGGTGTTTGCAGCCTCCAGGTGCAAGCCTTTTTTCTTCAGTAGTCTACTCCTTCACTTGATTCACTTGACTGTTTTCAAGTCTTGGACTGGTTCTGCTTCCCTTTGTTGCATCCATTCTCCACATGTAGACCTCTGAAATCCCCAGGCAATGGAGCTTCACCTTGAAGTATAGGGCTGACAGAAGTGAGAAGTCTGACCTGTATGCCCACTTCCGGCTTGGATCAAACCCACCACTGAGCTGCTTATAGCACTTCTGAAAACCCTCTGCTAGTCTAGAACGCCTTCTGACAACCAATAACCATATTCCTTCCACTCAACTATGTCAAATGAACTGGGCTGCAAAGCAGATAGATCTCTTCTCTTGTTTCCTCTATTGACAGCCACTGGTTTTATTTGCTTCCATTAATTACTGTTTCCTGCCTGAATCACCCGTTTTCATCCTCTCATTTCAGTGCTTTCAAACTGTCCTTCCAGACTTTCAGCTGTACTTGTGCTTTTCCTGCCGTGGTTCCTCTCTAGCTGCTCCGAACTTGTCTTCCGATCTTGGCAGTGTGTTTTTATTCCAGTCTCTGAGTCTCCTCTTCATAAACTCCAGCATTTTGGACTCCTTTTACCTTCTCAAACAGGATTTCTTAAGCCAAAATTTGAGGAATGTAATTCTGGCCCTACTCAATTCAACTGGCTGAAGATTTTGCCATCTGTCTGTGTTGGTTTTTTCCCATGTGTTCGGGCACTATTTGCATACATAATTGTTACATATGGATCTGTCTGGTAAAAAAAAAAAAAGCAGCTGAACTTCGTCCAGTCTCTGTATAGTCAGATGATTGATATATGACCAGTATAGACTAACAAAAAGAACATTCTCCAATGCGCATATTGCTTTGATTACTGAGGTTTCTAGAACGTCCAAATGCTGTACAAAATGAATAACAAACATCAGATGTTTGAAAAGTTAACTCAATAGAAGTCAAGGACATAATGCTTAGTAGCAACTTGCTACAAAGGGTTCATATTTTTCTATTAATGGAAAATGACACAAAGATGCCCTTAGGCCAGCTCAGTATTTGTATTAGTAAGTGACCAAAACTGTGTGTCAAGGCACTCACACACATACTAATCACTTGCATTTGTAACTGCTTCCTCTGTCATCCTGGCAAAATATCAGCATTAGGAAATTGTGACTAATGGTATGAAAAAAGAACACTGAAACACTTATCGTAATAGGCGCTTTATCGGAGCAATCTTTATAGGTGTCAAAGAAAAAATAAAATACAGTTTGATTAACCTAAATGAGATAGAGTGTGAATGAAGCAGGGAGTTCCTTTGAAATGTAAGTGAAAGTGACCAAAA
Source organism: Illadopsis cleaveri (assembly GCA_013399915.1). Lineage (NCBI taxonomy): Eukaryota > Metazoa > Chordata > Aves > Passeriformes > Timaliidae > Illadopsis > Illadopsis cleaveri. Next base: position 276,600 of record VXBB01002172.1, on the reverse strand, counting down.
CAGCTCCTACAGTTTGCTTTTATTACTTATTATTTTTTATTGCATTTGTTAGGAACATGAACAGTGTACGTACTCATTCCTTTAACACAGAATCAGTTTTGTGCATGTATAAGCATGAAAGAAAATCTGCAATATTCATCTGTTTTGATTTTTGGATATTTTTACTCCTTTTAAAATCTAATATTTCTGGATAAAATTTACATCCTTTGTTCGCTTGTTTAAAAATAGGGGGGGTGGTTTTGTTTTGAATAATTAGTTGTGGCGTCTGATTGTATAAGAATTGCTCTATTGTTTGGACAGTATGACAGCCTCTTGTGTTTTAAGGATTTTTTTCAGACAAATGGCTTTTGAAAATGGCAGCATTTCAAGATTATGGAACTGCCGCTGATGGTAATGGTTCTGTGATAATTAAACTGTCCACAGTCTCTTTTTTTTTCTTTTTTTTTGTGAAACTGAGACAAGGGTAGTTGTGATTTCATCAAAGGCTTTGTCTGAGCTCTGGCATCTGGCAAGGCAGAGCCCTCTGCTAGCAGACTGAGTACCATCCTGAAGAGTTTTCACTATACATTTCCTTCATCAGCTGCAAATTCATTACATTTCATCTTTGCCCATCTTGTAAGGAGACTAGTCAACTTCTTGGTGTTCTCTGTTGACAGAATGGCCAATTTGTCCTCTTAGTAATAATGTATTAAAATTGGTTTTGGGGAGCTTCTTAAGCTGATGGTAACTTGGAGTTTTGTTCTTTGCATGACAGTTGTGTAAGAAAGCACAGTAACCTAAACTGCCCTTAAACTACAATTAAAATTATAAAATACATTGCAGCCTTGCATTAAAAATAAAAAAAAGGCTTTCTTATCATGCTTTAAAGGAATGTGCATCCTATTCTCTGAAGAGGTCTGCAATAGCCTGTGTGTCTATCTTTACACAATTGTGTCGTTCCCCTTAATGCTTTAGGACTGGTCAAGAGTTTATAGTTAAGGGTGAACACAGCTTCTTATAGCTGGAAAAATCCCGAGTTTTCACAGCTGCTTTTGTGTGAGTGATTGTGCCATGTAGGCAAGAGATTATCTACTGTTTTCTGGAAGAGCATTCTTGTAAATTGAGTCTCTAGAGATTCACGGGAGCAGAGCTATATAGCCTGGCATATAAACTTATGCCAGTGGTGGCATATTGTTGTTGAGGCAGTACATGCTCAGTACTGCTCAGTTGGTACCCTCACATTAAATGCATTGGACTTCTGGGCATTCAGAACCTCATGGGATCAAGTCCTTCTACTGAAGATATTGCTCAGCTCTTATTCTATCCCTTTTTATATAGTTTTTCATTCAGCACTGTCTATTAACACTGTCTAATTAGATCTAAATGTAAGGTGGAGAAGGTGATATAGATAGAAGGTGAATAGATAGAAGGTGAAATTCAATTTAAAACTTACTTATGGTGTGATGCTTGTCACACATTTTTAATGAAGTTAATCATTCTAGACTGACAGCCTCTTGTTACAATAAATGCATCATTTGGTAGCTGTATGGTCTCTATTGACTTGTGTGTGTGTTATTATTGGGATGAGATTCTATTGTATGAGTGCAACACAACTGCTGCCCATTATTTAGGTTCTTCACTAGTAGAGAGAACAAACTGAGTCTTCTGAGAGCTAGCTCCAAGGGGAAGGCTGGAAATTCAGAGCTGTGTTAATGAAAGACATAATTGTAATAGGAAGTAAAACTGGGTAAATTCCACTTCTAGCGAAGAAGTTAAAAGGAGGACAACATTTTACTATGAGAAGTGTTTTGAAGAAATTGAGTAAAAAATAAAACAGTAAAGGAAGATGAAAGGGATTTATACATAGAAAATAGGGTGATTTGGATTTTGGGTAACTAAGGAATGTAAGAGTCAGCAAATACTCAACAGAGCTTAATTGGTGAATTGTAAGAAATTAGAAGCTAAGAGGTTAAGAAAGAAAGTAGGAAGTCGACAAATACTGGCAAACAATGAGTGGACAAAAGGTCTTTAAGGCTATTTGAGATAAAAGCCTGAAGTGTTTGCAAGTACAGCACTAAACAGGCAGTACATATTTCTGATTAATTCTCTCAGCACTCTAGCTTGTGGCCCTTTCCTGTAGTGTGGAGCTACATGAGATGACTAAGTTGGTCCAGGATCACTCCTTGCTGGAAGGAGGAGATTTTTCCCCTTTCTTTCTCCTCCTCCTGCCTTGCCCATGTGCTAGCACTTTGTTCACTAAACCATCAGAAAATAAATGTTTGTGTGATTTGTATCACTTTAGCTTTCATTGCTGTTTATGTGATAATTCAGTTGTGAAGTCTGGTGGTCTTAGCACCAGTGCAAGGAAGAAATGGAAACAAGCAGCTGGGGTAAGGGACAGTAGGTAAGCACTCCATTTTGTATTAATGACTCCTTAGAGCAGCCATCTACCTGTCTCTACACTGTGGCTGCAGTTTTACAGGCATCTGAATCATTTAAGTTCAAACTCCTGCTGAAAGGAGCAGGAGCTATGCTTGCCTCTCAGCCATGTGTTTTCCCTGCCTTGAGGTGACACAAGGTGCATGGTGGGATGGTCAGCTGAGCTGAGACAATTAGCAACCTGACAAAAGAAAAGATCTATTTTCAGCAGTGTCATCTGTTGCCTGATTTGGCTGTGTGAGCCTGTTTGCTGGGACTCAAGAGGAGGGGGGAGGAGGAGGAAGGGTGGACCTCCATTCTGGGCTGCAGCCCATACTTAGATGAGCTTCAGCCAAGGGTGAAGCCAGCCCACAGGCTTTTCTGGTCCCTGCTGCATTAGATTCTGGTTCTGTAATGTGGATATAGTCTTACTTGCCCAGCGGGAAGAGAGTTGTAAATAAAGAGGTGGTTCACGGAGTTATGGTAAAACTTAAAGTGTTAAGTTCTTCAAGCTTTTTGGATAGAAGGCATTGTATAAATACTGTTTATATTAAACTGAAAAAATAACTGTTTAAAATTTCTGGAATTGCTGCGGGAAATAATTTTAGGTCTGTGTAAGGAATGCATGTTATTTTAAAAGAGGGAAAAACACTGAAAGAGAAAAGTTACAGCAGAGCAGAGAACAGCTGGGATAATGTAGTAATGTGGGCATTTCAGGTATGCCAAATAACTAGACCTGAGTTCTTTAGAAAAGAAGAGGATCTTACTGCATATAGAAGGATTCCACTTAAAAAGTGTGTAACTTTAAAGGGAATTGAAACAGTGGGTCTTTTTGAACTGTAGTCTGAGGCAGAAAACAAAGAGATATAGACAAGACTTGAAGTGCCATGTATGAAAGGAATTGAGGAGGAGTTGCACTTTGTTGTCTTCTCTCTAGAAGCTCTACAATATTAATAACTGTTTACAGATTGTTATTAATATTGTAGAGCTTCCAGAGAGTAGGCAACAGAGAAGCAACTATTGCAGTTTTCAGAAAAGAGATGGATAAGTATTTGAAAGGAAAAATTTAGCGACCATATGAGGACTTAAGTGAGGAGAACGTACTAGGTGGGTTCTTGCTCTGGATGAATGAAAATCTGTGTGTGAATGGTTCCTGGCCCATGGTGGTAGGCAACACAGGTAACAAAAATATGTGCCAGGCTCTGATAGGGTGAGTTTGCCATGGAAGTTGTGGCGTGTTTTTGGTGTGTATACTCTAGTGCAGTCACCAGATCTGACTTCTGTGGTTGCATGTGAGCAGAATACTCTGTAGTTTGATCAGGCTTTTTAGCCTGGTGGGTATTTATTTGCATGTCAAATTGCACTGTCATATAATGCACATTCTGTGCATATTATCTTGCTTGGTGCTGATACTCTTGTGCTTTTTCAAGAGAATGAGTATGTTCTATGTGGTTTTACTCAAACTGAGCACATATTTTTATATGCACATGGCAATTAGAGTGAATATATATAGGGCAGAGATTGGGACTTCCTTCCTTTTGACCACAGCCTCCTCTGTTCCTGTGTAGTTACCTAACATAAAAAGTAGTCACAAGCAGTCATGCATACTCAAGGTTAAAAATGGTTTCTCACAGTAGTGTTATACAACCTGTAACTAGATGCCAAACCCCCAAAGTGCACTGAATCAATAAAAATTCCTCTTGGTCTGCATTGAATAAAGTGATACTGAAATGGAGTAGCTATATCGTTTTATGTATCCACATCCCTCAGTACTTTCTTGCAGGTGACAGAGTTTCAGCATTCCTTCCCTCATTTCCAGACTGCAAAGGAAATAAATGATGACAGACAAATCTCAAAAGAGTTAAAAGCTCAATTTCTGCAGTTTTCTGTTTAGAATATTTATTCATATTATTTTGACCCAGAAAGTAAGATGGGAATTTCATGAGAACAAACATTTTCATGAGTTTTCTGGGATTTAATTATTTTCTGTTTGAGAACAAGTTTTACATGTCGTGACATGACTTTAATAATGCTCTGTGTTTATACTTCTTAGAAATGCATTTCTTATATAGTTTTCGGCTATGTGCCATCTAAATGGCTGGCCTTGTTTTCATGTTAATAGAGCCCTTTGATTATAATATTTTGATTTTTTTTTTTTAAGAAAGGAGACTAGGGCTAGGACCTCTTAAGTGTTGTATTTTGAACATATGAAAAAGTGTGTTATTCCAAATGCAGTCATGGAGGCCGAGGAGAAAACTCCACCTCTCCAACCTATTGTTTTCTTCTCTGAAAACTATTGTTTCTCCTGTCTGTAGACCCAAGAGGATGATGGTAGTTATGGCTTGCATTTTCCTTTCATCGTGTTATTGTTACTCAGAACAGTTCGAGACTGGAACTAACTCTCCAATAACAATTGATTGCTAATTGCAAAACTGTAAACTCACTGAAGATCCAGGACCTGGATATTTTGTATCTGATAAAGTTGCCTGCATAGTAGATCACAGGTAGAAGATGGCTCTCTTCTTCAACAGTGATGAGGTTTGAAGTATTGAGTGCACCTTTTTAAGCAAGGTAAAGTTGATGCTGAAAATGAATTAGATATTAGTATGCTTTGTCTTGTGGAGCTCTAAAATGGTTATTTAAATTGAAAGTGAAGTGAGGAATTGTAAAGGTCTTAAAAATGAAAACAAAAACCAGGTTAACCGATACTCCAAAAACTTTTACTTTGAGGAAAGATTTATGTAGGTTTTTGGTTTATTCAAACTGCTTCACCTATCCTTAGAAACATTAATAGTACTTTGGATTTCTGTAGCACCTTTCATCTGAGAACCTCAAAGCACTTTGCAGGCATTAATTTAATTAAGTTTCACAGCACTCCTGTGAGCTAAGTAATGTTTGAATAAGATCACTTCACCCAGTACTGAAAGGGAGCCACCCCTGGGGTGGAATGTGGTAAGTATTCAATAGCACATAAGCAACACTCCACAACAGCTCAGGAGAGAGTGTGGAGAAAATACTATATCCTACTGAGACCACGGGGTGAATCTTGTTGGACAGCGTATCTCTTTGCCCATTACTTTTCCTTCTTAGTTGTAGGTTACATTCCACCATCTTTTTAATGACTTTGAGGGCCTGGGAGCTTGCTGCTAGGTCCCCCCAAATGATCTTTGCTAATGATCTCTGCCTGACTTAGCTCAAAGTGCTGTGACACTCTATTCAACAGGGTGTCCCCTCCTATAAACACGGTCCCTCTTACCATGCCTTGGTATTGTGATACTGATTTAAAAAGAGGATGATATCATCAGTTCTGTCACCAGTTGTAGAGTGACAGCACTTTTTTCATCTGCCTCATTCTTGTAGCTGATCTTGCTTTTATCTTTTACTTTTCAAAACCTGAGCAAATGCATTGAATCAACAAAGTCTGAGACCCAAAACTATGCATTTTTCCATGGAATCTCAACTTTCAATGTGCTCTGTATGACATTCAAACTAGAAAATCTAGCTGAGGTGGGGAAAGGGTGAAGGGACTCGTGCCAGTTGGGCTTAGTTCTTAGTTCATGCTTTGGTAACCCAGATTGGGACATTGATAGGCCAGCAACACATTGGTTATTGAAAGCAGATGGACTTTTTTTCCCTATTGTCTGCAGTGATGACATTATCTTGAGATAAAAAGAATTTGTTGTAATAACTCTTACTTTCTATTTCTTTTCCATCGCATTTTGCACTATATGTTTTTGTTTTACTAACCCACTGAGATGCTGAGCATACCCATTATTAAAAAAAAAAAAAAAAAAAAAATCGTTTTTGTTTTTAACCTCCTTTGTTTGCATTTCTCCTTTTCA
>VXBB01002172.1:254902-270354 GCA_013399915.1 Illadopsis cleaveri | reverse complement strand
CCTTTGTATGCATTTCTCTTTTGCAATTGTCTCCTTTTCTACCATGACACTGAAAATCTCCTGTCTTAATAGGAGTATAGGGGAATATAATGGGAAATTCTATTCTGTCTTAGTGAAGGGGCAGGTGGTTTCTATTATAAGCTCAGCTGGAGCTTCCTTCCATGCCAGCAGCTTCCCACAACTGAACTGCAGTGCTCGTCTCTGCCCTTTTTGGTGGGAAATGTGGAGAGGAAGTGGAGCACAGCCCTGACAGATAAGGGATTACTCACATAGCTTCTGTCACAGTTTGGGGATTAGGTTTAGTTTTGAATCCATTTATTTTGTGAGTCCTGTTTGTACTTGTGACAGTCATGAATGAGGACATTTTGCTGGCAGGAATTTGGCATCTAAGGAGCAGGATTGGAAGTACAATGTCTGGAAGGGTACAAGAAGGCAATCTAGCCAGTTTGGCATCTCCTGTCTCTCCCCTGCTTAGAACAACAGGGCTTTTTACAAACAGAAGTGTTGTCTTTACCTGTGCTATCTCCTCTTGGGGCTGCTGCGGGAGGGAAGAGTACGTGACTGGAAATCTTTTTGGAACGGAGTCTGACTGGGGGAAAAAACCCCATAGTTTGCCCAGCTGTGACCACTTACCCAAAGAGGGACAAATTCCTACTTGAGTTAGGAAATTGGTGTACAGAGGTGATAGATTTACCAAGGCACTTACAGGGTCTATTAGAAAATTGAGAGGGGAGATAATGCTCCATGACGACAGGAAAGGCAAAGAAGGGGGAGGAGACCCATTCAAAGGACAAAATTTAAGCTAGAGCCAAGGTGCTTCATGGCAACATTTTCTAGAATAGGAGAGAGGTGAATGATATGATAGAGACATAGAAAAGCTTGAATAGTGTGCAGTCAGTCAGGACATCTTCAATTAGATCAGTTTTCTTTCAGAGCCCTGTCCAACCTGACCTTGAATGTTTCCAGTTATGGGGTATCCACCACTTCTAAATTCTCAAAATACTAAAATTAGAGCCTATGAATCAAATATCAGGCAGAAGGCTGCAAAAAAATAAAGAGGATGCCCTTCTACATGGCGTGTAAATTTCAGTACACCTTCCTGCAGGATGTTATGGAAACCCAAAATGCAAATGGATCAGATGAATTTATGAAAGAAGCATCAATTGAGAACTAACAAGATTCCTGTGCTTTTATTTAAGTAATGTTTGAAAGATTATTTTTTTTCTTAAAGATAAAGAAAGGTTTCGTTTTTTGGCAGAAATGGAAGGCAGAGAAGGAAATGGAAAGCAGGAGTTACCCAGTTTATTCTAAAAAATTGAATCATGCATAACATTATACTTGTGAGTACTGACACAGAAATAAATGAAAATATGTGTGTGCTAAAATGTAAGCATGAATTAAGTTTTTCCCTGGTTGAGTGCTATGGCATGTGGCATCATGTGAACATTGTAATTGTAAGTCAACAGATATTAAAATTTTCTTTTTCCCTGCAATTCAGTGTGAAAACAAGTGTAGTCATTGCCAGAGAAGTTTTGGGGTTTTTTCCCTCTATTGGTTAATTAGGAATTGGAATCAGTAGATAGGGAACAAGATGTGTAGCTGTTTTGGGGCATAAGAAAATAAGGGTGTGATCAACAAAAGCACTTCTTTCTCTTCTCACCCTGACTTGCTGCCAGGACTGAGGGTTATCAGTTCAATTTACAAGGGCTACAAAATGTGCTTACTCTGTACTTTTTGGAGATAGATTGTAAGTGCCCATTTGATCCCTTTCAGGTTCCCATCACCATGCTAAAAGACCACTAAGGAGAATAATCATAATCCCGTTCCAATGAGATTTGGGTAACTCTGAACTCGTTTGGGAATTAAAGTTCTAAACAGAGTTACAAAATGCTGTTATTCCATTTTGCTTAATTGACAAGTTATATTTTTAAGCAAACATGCTACCTGAGCAACTTTAAGCTGGCTTTTGGACTATAGAGTTTACTTTAATCCTGAAATTTAATTTTGTAGGAAGAACTAATCCCCAAGTTAATTAAAAGTGGATAAATTAAAATTATTAGATATGAAATATCCATAAAATGTTATAATGGATTTGTTTATTTACAAAATGCTTATGATGTTACAATTTTAAATGCAATTATTTGCAATACAACATGTATTTACCAGGAAAAGATAGGAATTCCAACTTCTAATTTAGCAAGTGACTTTTAAGGTCATCAATAAAATAAAAAGTCTAGTTCTATCCACAGAGAAACAGCTAAAATAATGTTAATCTTGTTTTTTAAATTTTATATTTTGGAGCCACTTTTATTCCTGTATCTGCATTCACGGTGAAGGAAATAAGCAGAATGATAGCTTCAAAGTTTAAGAACTTTTCCCAACTTAGTTTTCTTTGTATTCCAGAAATAGCTGCCTCTGTGTCCCAGGTTTTGAATAAACTTACAGTTTATTTACACAGCCGTTCTTAAATTTGGTTTTCTATTTCAGTGATGAAACAAATCTTTCTAATTGTCTGAAAGAGTTCAGCAGATACTTCAAACCAGAAATATTGGCTTAGCTGGCAACGGGTCTGACCTGTGGCTTAGGTAGCAGAGAATGTATGGCCCCAGCTTCTTGTGTCTCTGGTCACAAACTGCAAACTGTGCAGTATTCTTGTTGTTCCTTGAGGGATATTGTTTATTTTTATTTTTGCAAATCAAATATAAACCAGGTGGCAAAAGACTAAATAGCCAAGCTGTAGTCAGGAAGTGGTTAGAAGCAAAGCAACAGTAGCCTGTTGATTCTCAGCCGGGTGACCCGAGCTGGGGACCTGGTCCCAGTATCTATGTATATCTAAATTACTGAGCTGCTGTCTTTGGTCTAGCAGTGCTGCCTTCTGTGAAGCAGCTGCCAGGAATGACTTTAGGACTTGAGGCTATGGTAAAAGATGATGTAGATGTGGGTACAACTATGTTCCTGGTATTGTTCTTGGTTTGTTGATGAACATGGTAAAATGATATTTTTCTGAAATGTTATGTTTATACTATGAATTCTGTTACCTCAGTTCAGCCAGTGTCCCACAGAAAGCTTGCATTGCTCTGTCCCTGCCTGTCATTTAATCTTGCGAGCCTGGCTGAAGGTTTCACCACCAGCTACAGTCTTTGGTCAGCGCCATCCATCAGAGGTCATGGAAAACCACCCATGGTTCAAAACTGGTCTTGCCATTCCCTCTTCTACTGATGCAGTTTGGTGCAATTGAATTCCCATACTACTTGTTTTCCTACTTGATGTGCTCAAATGGTGTTTTTAGGACACTGAACAACGATATAGTTTGTCTTTATACATGCTGCTCTTCTGACTTTCCTAATTTCTTCTTTATAGATTAAGTGTGCATCTTTCTTAACAAAAAGCTTATGCTGCCATTGTTACTGTGTTAAGGAGCTGAAGTTGAAGGCTTCAGGGGAAATATGTCTGCCAGTGCCTTCTAGTGAGGAAAACATCAGTGTCCTTCCTAATCAGCAGGGAACCTTCTGGTATAAAGTTTCAATGTGCAGAGTAGCAAATTTGGTAAACAGAAGTACTGTTATTTTATAAAGAAAATTGTCTTGCAGTAGAATGACTTATTAAACCAAAACCTTTTGCATAAGCCAGGTTATCTGGCTTTCAAACGCACTGTGGAAAAAAGAGAGAGAAGTCCACCAGACTGTTACTTATCCTGTGGAGAAAAATCTGCTGAAGCTGCAAAAGCACAGTGTAGTGAGTGTCATTTCTGTCTCCTTCATTCCTTAAGCGCTCCCTGACAAATGAGGAAACTGTCCATGTTGGGTATAATTTGCTCAGATATGTGCTTTACCTAGACTTAATCCTTCTAGTACTGGCAAATTGAACTCGCAATCCAAGCAATGGCAATTTCAGTAGACAATGTGTGTTATATTCCAGATCGCTATCTCGTAGTTTGTATGTCACTAGCCATGAGATTAAGTGCTCTGTAATGTGTGTATTACAGCTATTTTTTACTTCCTCTTTTGTTTTGTTTGATGTAAAGTAGAGATGAACAAAAGCAGATAATGATTTTAGAGCCAATGTATTGCACATGTACGTGCCTGGAAGGAGAAGCAAGAAAAATTTGGACCTAGAAATAAAGGAAAATTTTGGGCAGAGAGCAGTAACTTCCTTACAGATGTGATTCATTCTTCACTTGAAATTTTTACTTCAAAAAGCTCAACTTGAAGTTAAGGGTTTGCTGAGTAAAAAATTGGGTGAAATTCTATATTCATTATTATTCCAGGCATCCAACTAGATGGTTGTATTGAGAACATCATAGTTGAAGCCCTTCTGTTCTTTAAAATCTGTGAAAAGTGAAAGTTGCTTGCATATGTTTTCATGTTACCATGCTTTGTTTCCTGAAGTGGTCTGCCTCAGTGAACAGCAGCATTCTAAAGACTGCTCAATAATATCCAGTATTCCTTTACAATAGACAAATTCTGCTCAGTTTAGCTCCAGCTAACTTTTTTTAAAGTTCCTAGCAGAGAGTGTCACCAACAAAGAGGTGCTCTGTGTTTGCTGAGCATGTGCCAGATGCATAACTACATTGTCCTTTCCCCATTGATCCATTGTAGTGTCACTTTGGTGGTGCACCTTTGGGGTTGTATAGTAGCAGCTGAAAGAACTCCACATCATTCTTATGCCTCTGAGGATGAGGACCTTCAATTTAGGGTTCATCCAGGACTATATGTTTGAAAACCAAAAATTCCCAAACATCGTTATTTCCTTTGGAAAATGAGCACCTGTTTTGCAAACCCTTACGGGGAAGTTTTTGCCCCATAGATTCCTGTTCTCTCCTTATTCTGTGGGCAGCAACCCACAGAAATTGGTTTCCACATTTTTCCTTGAAATCTTCTCCATGCCTTAAGAGCAGCTGAGGCAAGGAGGGTGAGCAGAGGGGTTACAGCTCTCCTGGTCACATCTCATGGGAGCTCAGGACCCGTGAGTTCTCCAGTGCTGGCCCTTGGTTTGTACATGTGCATGGAGGTATCTGATCCTGCCAGTGTGCTGTTCATACCCACGTGGGACAGAGCTTATGAGCCCCATGCTCTGTTCTGCAGAAACGTGACAGTAAAAATTGGGCATCTGAAATGGTGTTGGTTCTTCCTCTCTTCAAATGATGCAATTTTCAGTACAATCTTTTTACAGAACTTTTACAATCAGGAAGGAAATTTTAGAGATATTGAATTCACCCTGCTTTTTAAATTATGGTTGTTCTTTAATGTGTGGTATTTTTATAAAGCTACCTGGTGGCAAAATCGTAGAGTTGTTTTTTAAGTTTAATACCAGCCTCTAACTTAGAACTGCTTCCTTATGGACTATTCTCCTGGTCATGTATGTAGTTAAATGTCACAGTGTGGCTTTTGATTGTGAAGGGTTTTTTGGTTCTCCAAAATTTCTCATCTAAAGTTACTTTATCCAGGGAAAATCACTAATACCGTTTTTTCCCACTGAATGGAAGCTAGTGTAATTTATTTACATCAACTTTTTCACATAACTTCAGTGAATATCTCTGAGACATGTGGATTGTAGGAAACCAAGCTGAAAGTGCATCTATTTTTATGTAACATGAAGGAATTAGACGTATTGAAATGGGGCATTTGGATTTGTTGAGCTAGAACATATCAAAATTATAATTTCAAAATGGTTTCCATCCAGTTGTCTTGTATTGAACAAAAACAGCTTTCATTTTTAGTCTGCTTTGATACCTTATATAACCATGACTATTAATTCATGTTATCTCCTCACCCTTGTTCAACCCTCATGGCCAGTTTCTCATGAAGAGAGATAAACATCTCAAAAATATATAATTTCATATAATTTTCATAGAAGTTTCCAGATGGGTGTAAAGAAGAGGTTCAGATTACTAGAGGGAAGGCTCAAAAATTAATGAATTTAGGTCAGCAGTTGGGTTTCATAAGATTTTGAATAAGTACAGCCTTATCTCAAAACCAGCCTAATTTATGTTCTTGCTTGGGAAGAAATTAGTAGATGTGAAAGGTACTGTGTACTGTGAGGTGAGATGAGGCTTTAGCTGGACAAACTGTGGGAGAGGAAGTATGTAAATCTGACAAAAAATCAGAAATAGGAATCAGCATAGGAGTTTTTCATTTCTGTTGTTCTTCGTAGCATTGCTGATCTGAAACTTAGTGACACATTTCTTTATTTGCCTTATTTACATGTTTTGATATAGCAAATACCAACATTTTCCATAACACAAGCATTCCATTTCCAGAATTGAGTTACAATTTGCATTGTTCCAAATACATATTTATACACATATATATACATATATACATATACATACATACACACGCACATATATATATTTATGTCCAGTACCAGCATTGAAAGGCAGTCTTAAAAAAAATTCTGATTTCATTGTTCTGGCCTCTTGGCACTTCAGTGTTGTATTCAGATCTCAGAAGAACTGCCTTTGCAAATTTAGGTGACAGTTTACTCCTAGGCAAGTCAGATTTCAAAGAAAAAAGCTGTTTTTACAGTCACCCCTAATTTTAGTGTTTGCTACCACCCATGAACCAAATTTATGAGTTTTTAAATGAAAATAAGTAACTCGAAGTGGGAAGAATGAAAGACACTAGAAAGTTACCTGGTCTTTTTAATACTTCCAAGTGTTTCAATTTGATTTATGGCCATTATTTTATCTCAACATGTTCAACAATCAGCAGATTTATCATGTAAACCTCTGCTTTATCTTCTTTGTTTTTCTTTCTCACTGTTACAATTCAACATAATGAGATGCAAATTATCCTTTTATCTTCTTTCTTTTAAGTTAACAAAAAATTAATGCGGTAAAAGTTTTGTTAGCAACATGTAAATCTTTAATGACTGAAAAAGATGATGCTATCTACCGTTTACAGTTTTAAAGAAAATGGTCTAAGGAGTGTCTTCCAGCTATCAGACCAAATATAAATAATGGTGATGGTGCAGAATTTGGCAGAGTGAATATAAGTATGTACATGATTACCTAATTATATATGACTGTATAGGTATATTTACATCATGGTAATAGTGTTCTTTTTAAGTTTTAATCTCAATCCTTTTAATTTTAATCCTTTAAGTTTTCACCAGTAACCTAGGGAATTTGAAAGAAGCTGACTTTAGAAAGTTTTCTTTTTTCTTATAGATAATAAGATATAGTCTGTTCGTAATGTAGAAATCCCACAAGTACAGCACAGGAAAATTAGCTTAGTGTTCTCAGTTCAGTCCAAGTTGGACAATTCAGTCCCATGAAATGCTGCCCTTCTTCTGGTTCTGCTGCTTGGCGTGAGGCTGGAGGGCACACGTTATTTGGCACAATCAAGTGGCCTCACTTTAACAGAGATGTAAGACTGAATAAGCATAGAGTTTTTATTATTTGAGTGAGCTGAACTGTACGCTTGGAACGATGAGAAACCCTTGTGCTGCATCCCACCTTCTTTCATTTACACTTTTTATAAGCACTGGATTTACAGCAAAGAAGTCTTCCAGAGAAATGCTGTTCTTTCTTATTGTGTATAGATGAAAGGATGCATAGTTCTGCCTTTTATACACTGTGTTTGTATAGAAAAGAAAAGTTTTGTAGATTTTTTAGAAACATTGATAAAAATGTTAGTGCATATTTTAAACAGAGGATGTTTTTCAGAAAACCAATGTGAGATATTTTATATTCAACAACAAAAAGATTTTGTTATGTTGTCTATTGCTCTTGTGCCTTGCCTGTTGAACAAAACCTACTTTTAAGTGAAAAATGCCCTTTTCTTTGTCCAATCTTAATGGCTCCTTGGTAAAATGTTCGCTTCTGTTGGGGTACAAGTCTTAAATCATGCATTCAGTTCCTGTTAATTCTAATATGAAGGAGGATGAGACTCATGCATTAAGAAAGAAGTCATTCTAGTCCATGGAAAGTGTGTCTTGTGCTGAAAGTCTATGACAGAATAAACTGCTGTAGTGAGCTTTCCATTGTGGAGGTCTTCACAAAGAGTCTCAGTTACCAGTTGGAAGATCCTCAAAGACAGGATTAGTCAAAGCATGACAGAAGTCCTCAGTCTGGTGTGTCTGATGCTTTGCTCAGAGGTGTTGAGCACGGGGGCCTGAATTTTCAGACTATGATTGCAATAAAAGGATGGGATTATTAAATGAGGGCCTTGCAGTTGACTCATGGGTTGAAGAGGAGCTATTGAATTTCATTTCAAGATGGAAATGAAAGAGACTGTGTTCTGTATACAGTTCTGTCTTGGACCTAAAGTTGAAATGCACAGGGCATTTTAGATGGCTTGAGCTGAGGTTAAAAAAATAAACTATCAAGTTAAGTGCAGTTATCAACTGCTCAGTCAAACAAAAAATAAGGCAACCTTTTTCATATACTCTTGGCCTTCTTGGAGGTGCCAGAGGAGGAACTTCAGAATTAAGAGTGTTGAAAATAGCTAGTAAAGCAGAAGCCAATGCTAATAAACAGTTTTGGAAGTACTATGAGTGGTTTAAGCATAGTCTGGATTATTGTTATTACTGTGTTAAATCACAGCAATCAAATGGCCAAACATCGCTTTGAATGATTAAGTGGAACGGCCGTCAGTGAAAAGCCTTCAGGCTGCAAAGCAGACACAGGGATGGGTGTGGTCGTGGTCAGCTCTCCCAAACATTACTTTGGATGCTGTTGCAGATACAGGGCAGGGTGTTACATGATATTTTCAGGACCTGGCAGATTTTAGTTTGATTTGGATGTTTTTTATGTACCTTGGCAGGCATGTGTATCCCTGCAGCCATACAGCACTCGGCATTAATGGCTGCAGTAACACCTACTGGTGAGGCAGAGTCAATCAGCAACAGGCTGCAGTTGACTCATGGCTTCAGTTGACTCATGATCCCATTGAGCTTTGAGGGTCACTTTTGTTCCCACCCTGAAGGCTAATGCCAGTTCCTGTCATGAATTTGAGTACCCATTGATTAAGAAAGTAGATGTTGTGCTTTGTGGACAAATGAGCCAGGGCCTTTAAGAAAGATATGGCAGGGCCTTGTATTATTTCCATCAGTTAATTAAGTTAATTAAAATTATTTATTCCTGTTCATAATAGTCTACACCCAAGGTTTTAGGTAGATTGCACTAATGATATAATTATAGAAGCATAGAATTGTCTAAGTTGGAAAAGACTTTTAAGATCATCAAGTCCAGCCATTGAGCTCAGTGTGTTATTGAGTCTAATAAAGAGCTCAGTGTGTCAAAATCATACAAAAAGATCTCACAAAGCATGGGATTTATTTCAAACTGTTTTCAGACTTTATCTTCTTTCTCATGTATTTTTGTCTCTCCTGGAGGAGCCTGGAAAAACAATGAGGCTTGAAGTATGCCAGATCTGGGTATTGTCTGATGAAGGTAGCATCATATGCCAGATAAAGGGATTTTTAGATGAGATTTAGAGAAAGAATAAAGGAAGACAGCATTTTGATCCTGGGAATCCTGGAATTTAGAAGGTAAAAAAGCATTAGAAGCGTTTCTATGGTGTCATTTAGAACAGTCTTGGCTTGAAAGGGAAGCAGTGTTGCATCATCTCTGAAGATAGATATCTCAATATGATCCACTTTAGTATTACAAATATTAAGTCATTTAGCTTATCATCCTATATGTGATGGTGATAAATGTGAGAACAGCTCATTCTTCTTTGAATCTGTAACTTGTTAAAATGATTGGCCTTCCTTTTCCAAGCTACTGCACAGGAACTCAGGCTGGTAAAAGCTATGGAATCTTGCAGGCAAATACTATTGCTGATGGCAGAATTTGATTTCTCCTGTGTGGGTGCAGACAATATGGCTGTGTTAAGCATATTCCACCATGCCTAAAGGAACCATCTGTCTTGAGCTGCTGGGTAGTCCACACAGCAACCCATTAAATTTGGATTCTATTACCTGGACCTATTTCAACAGTGCATCAGTTTTACTGCCTTCTGAAAGGCATGAGAGAAGGGTAGGTGCTACTTTAAACAGTGTGTTTAAAAATTTGATACATGTTGTTGTTCATATGTTTTACTACTTTCTTGTTCATCATCTATGGATTAAACTTGTTATCTTCACGCTTGAATGAGTGGTTTTCAGTCATTCAGTCATGCATTTCTGCTGGCCTGTTTCATTCAGGTGATCTTATCTTTGCACCTTTAGCTGAAAATACTGTGAGGATGATGTTTATTATCTTGTTTAGTTTGATTTCATGGACTGCAGACCATGATTTCATGGATAAGAGGCTTCAAAACACTCTCGCCATTCCAACCCAGTAAGGATTAAACCAAAACTGGTCTATACCTTAACTCACAGCTCCTTTCAAAACATTTCACTCATGAGGTATATTACCCTTCTTCCAACAATACCCTCTATTGCAGCAACAAGACCTATAAACTGCAAATGCAGTGGGAGAGAAACAATAGCATCCTGCTTGCTTTAAGATTCTAACAGAACAGATAATGGGCAGGCACAGTAGGAATATGTCTACATTTTGATAAATCTCCATCTAATGTATTTGGATTTCACTTTTGCTATAATAAAATGTCTCTCAGTAACATTTCTCTCACTATAATTTTGCTGAAACTATCACCTTGAGAGGCTCCAATGGAACTTTTGGAGCTCTTTGTGAACTTTGATGTAAAGCTCTCCTGCAGTGAGAGATCAGAACTGCCATGTGTAAAAGCAGAGACTCCTTTGAGAACACTTTCTTAGGAAACAGATGCTTTTCTGTCTCAAAAGTTTTAAACAAAATTGTATTGAGGTAAATGTAATATAGGACTTAGGCATTTCCTTGGGTGATGTCACCAGATTCTTTTTAGACTTACAACCTCCCACAAAAACCCCGTATCAACATTACTTGCAAGTCATGGGCACAATAAAGTGTAAAATATTTTTTAAAAAAATTGTTACTAAATGGATGTTGTTATCAGGGAAAGCTAAATTTCATACTTCAAGGGAGATCACTGTTTGCATTAATTAATAATATTTAATTCATCATGTTATACTACTCATTAGAATAAAAAAAGAAAACTGATTGGCAGGTTAAAAGACTCTATAGTATGAAAATTAGGCTTGACTGCAAGCATTTGCATGTGTGAGAATTCCTACAGGACTCCTTACCGTTCAGTTGAATTACTTATGCATAAACCACAGTAAGTGTTTACAGTACCTGACCTTAAATCAAGGATTTTTTTTTTTTTTAACTGTCTGTGGTATACCCTTTAACTGTGTTGGGATTTGGCACTTTGTTTCAAAATGTGCCAAGCCACTGATGTTGTTTAAACTTCCTCCAGAGTTGGAAAGAACTGCACTGATTGATAAATTGAAACACTGCACAACAAAAGGTCTCCTTCTCCTTGTACTTCAGTGTATTTTCTGGAATTTTTTATCGCATTAGTTCTTTTGGGATTGTTTTTTGATTTAGCATGTTTGTTGTTGCTTTCTTAGCTTTATTCAGGCATTTACTGTGTTAATCCACAGTAAACGTTAAATAACATTATATAACCACCAGAATGAAATCTTGCTTTTCCTAGTGTCATTTGCATCCAGTTCTGTGAAAAGCCTGTGATCAAGGAGTTGTGTTGCATTGTAAATTCACATCATTTACATGACATGAATTTGTTTTGAGCAGTGTCCTTGCAGAAAACAGTAATTTCAACATAATCGGCATTTGTTGTGGGAATCCCACAGCAGTGACATTTCCTAAAAATTTGTAATACTGAACTAGCTGTCTATAAAAACTGAGCATGTTTTCCCTAAAGTCACAAAAAATTATGAAAGCTATATTGGTTTCCTGCAGTCTGACTGTACTTAGTTTTTATTGCTTCCTGAGCCCATGAGAAAATCCATAATACATTTAAAACTGTTACTTTCATCATTCCAAGCCTTAGATGCCGGTGTGTTGGCTTCTACTCTCTTTCTGGAGGTGATAAAAGGCTCAGTCCCACAAAGTACTCCCCTTCTTCTGGTTCTGCTGATTGGTGTGAGTTTGGAGGGCACAGAAATTTCGAGTTGTTGTTCAGCTTTGAGCCTTGAAGATCCTTAATTGGGTCATCAAATTCAGAGTAGCTTTACAGTTTTTGTTGTGAGTACTGAAATTCCCATTATAGTTACTATGGCCAAGATATGCCTGGAAATATTCAGGGGTGTAGTAGGAGGTAACTCACTTCTATTTGTATGAGACAAGACTGTTAGCAGTGGGAAAATAGTGGATATAAGGAGGTCTTTAGTATGTTGAGATATTAAGACAGTTTAGAAGACATATCAGATAAAAAATACAAAGTGCTTTTATATAGGAGTTGGACTTAATGGACTTGATCCTTGTGGGTCCCTTCCATCTTAGGTTATTCTATGATTCTATGATACACTGCCACTCCGTCCCCTAAAAATCATCCCTTGTATTTGCAAGTATAAGGTTTTATGAAAAGGGGCAATGGCACAAAAAACCCCCAAGACAACAACAAGAAAAAGCAGATTAAGAATTTGGTGAACAATAGAAAGGAGTTATGTGTCCATTTATAAGACATTTCATCTGTTACTTTAGTACAGGCTCTTCAGGCTCTTTTTATTTTGTTCTTTTGCTTTTAAGCCAGCTCTGAGACTTATCAAAAGATTACATTGGGGAAAAGCCTCCTGCAGCATTTTTCTCATATACTGTACCTTAAAAAGAATGTGTGAAATTCAAGACTGGGAAGTATTATACAAAAGTAGTTTTTCTTTCTTTCTTTCTTTCTTTCTTTCTTTCTTTCTTTCTTTCTTTCTTTCTTTCTTTCTTTCTTTCTTTCTTTCTTTCTTTCTTTCTTTCTTTCTTTCTTTCTTTCTTTCTTTCTTTCTTTCTTTCTTTCGGTTTTTTTTAGGTTTTTTTAAGTTTTTTTTAGTTTTTTTATTAACACATTTTTCCTCAAGCCTGCTTCTCTACCAAAGTCTTTTTTCCCACAAGACTCCAAAGGAAAAATGACATCAAATGGTAAAATCCTGTTGTATGTTATTTCCAGAAGGATCCATGGAAATCTTGAATATGATTTTATCATTTGCACTGTAATGTTCCATTTTAACAAGGAACAACATACTGAAGAGTATTCAGTTGCTGAATACTTGATGGTAAGCAAAAGCTAATGTTTCTGTGAATATTACACAGCGCTTAGGAATTTGTAGCACCTCAGATCTGTTGTACAGTAATAGAAGTTAGAAATGGAAAACTCTTGTTATATCAGCTTGACCATCTTCCTGACCACCACATTTTTATCTTCATTGTGGTACTAATTTGCAAATGTCATAAGTCATGTGGCTTCCACTGCATCCCCAGGGAAAAAACAGCAGCCTTGAATATTCCTTTCCTTGACTTCATCTTCTTGATCCTCTTTCATATCTGTTTTACTGAACAATCCCTAATGTTGCTGTGCTTTTAGCTATTTTGTTTCTCTCCCTCTCTGCTGTTTTCTGCAAAATCACACAATTATTTATGCTATTCTGTTTGGAATTTCTTCTATTTTGTTATCTCCTTCTGGTACTGAGGAGCCATGGGCTTATGTGTACTGTAGGCTATAATGGACACGCTGGAAATCTCTGCTGGAGAAACTGATGTTTATGTACAAAGGTACTGAGTTGTTTTGTTGTGGATCTACCAGTTAAACTCATACAAGAAGCACAGCACAGGCCCTAAGTACAAGTTTGTGTCAGACTCTTTATTCGTGAAAAAGTGAGGTTTTTTCCTGCCTACTATACTTAGTAGATTTTTTTTTCTATGTTTCACTAGAGGTGGTGNATATATATATATTCAAGGAAGTTTATTTGCAATGCTTCAGTGTGAAATAAAGATTCAAAGGATTTCTAAAATTTAAAAAATGCTGTAGTTATTTAATTTTTAGCCAAATTGTTTGGATAAATTCAGCAGAAAATGGACCTATTCCTTATTTGACCTGTATGTATAGATTTCAAATGAAAATAATCTCAGCTGCAAAGTTTGTTCAGTATTAGCTCAAGTGACATTATATAGATGAGGAATGTTTGAAGAGGGAGGTTGCAGGTCTTCAAGACATCAATTATGAGCTGCAGCCAACCTGTAGAAGTAGAAATTGACTGTAATATATATATATGGTATCCATGAAGGCTCTTAGATCCTGCAGGCAGGCACTGGGTGGTTGTCTCTAGGTGTAGGATTCACTGCTATTCATATGAAAATGGTGGAAAATCTTGCCCTAAAGCTAACCTACCCCTGGAGTTTTGCCTGTCATGGTGATCGAAGATAAAGGATTTGTTAGCAGTCAGCTGACTTGTTGTCTGTCTGGCAAGTCAGCACAACAGCACAACGAATCAGGCAGGCAAAAGACTGATTGCTACAGCATTGCTTCTCCCCAGGCAAAAGCCAAGAGCTATGTTCACACAAAAAAGACCCTGGCTTTAATATATTATAGTCTGTTTAATCTCAAGGTACATGGTCCAAGTGGTGGGTTTTTTTCTGAAAGCAAATTCTTAAAGACCCAACATTTCTGAAAAGCTTAATAGGATCATGGGTGGCAGTGAATGGGAATATATAGGCATGATGAATAATAAATTGAAGCAATGGCGTTTGTATGGCCATAATTACTTAAGTCTTAGATTTGTATTGTGTATATTTGGCTTAGAAGCCACTGAATTAATTTACCAGCCTGACAAAGGCAGATAGCTAATTAGAAAGAAGGGAGGTTTGGCTACTGAAAAGCAAACTCGTTTGTAGGATTTATTTCCTGGCAAGAAATACCAGTGCCAGCTGAAATGTGTCATTTGTGACTTCTTGAGATCATCTCTAAATGAAGACAATCGATTTNTTTGGAATTTCTTCTATTTTGTTATCTCCTTCTGGTACTGAGGAGCCATGGGCTTATGTGTACTGTAGGCTATAATGGACACGCTGGAAATCTCTGCTGGAGAAACTGATGTTTATGTACAAAGGTACTGAGTTGTTTTGTTGTGGATCTACCAGTTAAACTCATACAAGAAGCACAGCACAGGCCCTAAGTACAAGTTTGTGTCAGACTCTTTATTCGTGAAAAAGTGAGGTTTTTTCCTGCCTACTATACTTAGTAGATTTTTTTTTCTATGTTTCACTAGAGGTGGTGTTGGATCAAACTGCCTGTACTTTGTGTGGATGTATCATAGATAGGTTTGTTGAAAGCTTCATTCTAACAATGATATAATGCATATTAAGAGGATAACTGCACTATTTTGACTTAAGTTACAGGTACACAGTAACAAGAGTGGAGGTTTGTGAATAACTGGTTGGTTTGGAGGTTTTTTTTGAAGTTTCTGACTTGAAGAAAAAAAGATTGGAAAATTTGTGGTTTTGGGACAAGCTCCAATGATGTATTCAGGTTTCTTTTTTTTTTCTCCTCAAGTGAAATATTTCACTTTGACTTCATATCAACTAACTTATTTTAAATATATAAATATATATATAT
>VXBB01002172.1:230399-253775 GCA_013399915.1 Illadopsis cleaveri | reverse complement strand
TATATAGGCATGATGAATAATAAATTGAAGCAATGGCGTTTGTATGGCCATAATTACTTAAGTCTTAGATTTGTATTGTGTATATTTGGCTTAGAAGCCACTGAATTAATTTACCAGCCTGACAAAGGCAGATAGCTAATTAGAAAGAAGGGAGGTTTGGCTACTGAAAAGCAAACTCGTTTGTAGGATTTATTTCCTGGCAAGAAATACCAGCGCCAGCTGAAATGTGTCATTTGTGACTTCTTGAGATCATCTCTAAATGAAGACAATCGATTTTCAAAACATTTGCAAGCTTTCTTAGAAAATTGTCCAGGATTTGGTAGGTGATTGTGAGAAGTCAGATATTTGGAGAAAATGAGTGTTTTTCATCCAAAATTTTGGCNATCCCATTCATCTTGATCTCCTTAATATCTCTATATGTAAGCTGAATTTGGTGGCTTGACAGCTCCTTGGTTCTTAGAGAATGTGTTTATTCCAACTGTGTGTATGTGGAGTGCATGTATATATATATGTATATGTATATTTATTTGTATGTACATGTGTATGTAACTGGGGTCGTTAGAAGAAGAAGCTGTGCACCTTGGGAAATTTTAGTGTTGCCACTGGATGTTTTTTCCTCATTTTCAAATTTGGTAACTTTATGTGAGAAACATTTCATATGTCTGGGCATTTTCCAAATACGAGTCAGAAGAAAGACCTAAAAGAAGCATATTGAGGGCTGCTGAGGGCTAATGCCTGGAGGCATGAATGCACAAGAACTTTGTAAGTTGTTTAAAACTTAATTAAAAAAAACCCCTATGTAGACACTTGGTAAATGTTGCCTTTGTCATTGTTACCTCGTTATTAACTCCATTAACTCCATGTTAACATGGCTACTACTACATGTCACTATTAAGTCATAATGACAAAAGGAAGACTTTAGCAAGGTTTTTGTGAGTTTTGTGGGAATAGACTCTCCTCTTTCCCCATGGTCAGAGCTGCCCCTTCTACCCCTGCTATTTTGTGGCATTTAGAAACTTAGCAGTGGATACCTTCATTTAGGTTGGATTTGTAATGTTAGTTGCAGTTAGTGGGGGGCACATTTACAGGGATGGAAATGGTTGTCTCACATTATCCACCCTGTGATGTATATGGTCCCTTAAGACAAAGCAAAGTTCACTGAATGAAGCCCTTTCTCTCAGTCACACTAAATGAAAAACAAATTTATTTGTTTTACACAATTCTTTAAGAAGTGAGTCAGCCATGCTTCCCACTTATTCAGCTACCATCACTCTACTTTCTGATACAAAAATCTGAGCATTTTTAAATTATGTGTGCAGTGGTTAGTGACTCACTGGTGACTTGGAGAGGCAATGCTGAGACCTCTCTCAGCTTATTGGCACATTAAAATGATACAGAATACCAATGAAGTCTAGCTTCTCCCATTAGAGCAGTATAGGAAAGTTTATAGCTTGTTGATTTCATGGTAATCCATTTTTCACTCCTACGAAACTTGATAAACTAGACTGGTGCTTTCCTCAACTTTTTGAAAAGCCCTTTGGATTGTGTTTACAGAATGAAGGTTAAATACTAAGAAAAAGGAAGTGGTATACATTTCCTCAAGCAGTTTTTAATGAAAAGAAAATTATTAGTAATGAATAGATGGGCCTTCTTGAAAGAAGAATTACGGTTTTCAGAAATATGACTTAAAGGTGCTGGGAAAAATCTGTCATCTTTTGTTAACAAAAAAGCAAAAAAGCTATTAACTTCGGTCTTCTGGAACATTTAGTTTTGGATCCAAAATTTTATGAAAAACAGTTACTTTAAAGCTGTAGTTTGTTCTAAAGCTGTATTATGTCAGATCTAGAAATAGCAATACTGACCATTAGGCCATGAGACGGGTGGGTTTTTTTCCTCTTTTAGGTAGGAATAGCTGGAGAACAGGGCACCTCCCTTTTCTAACTTAATCTGATCTCAAAATAACTTTTGTCTTGTTATAACAGCTCTTTTCTGAGTCACTGTATGAAAAAAGAGACTGGAAGTATTGGATATTGTAGATCAAACACTTCAAATCCAACTTTGACTTAGTTTTATGCATGCTTTAGAGTAGACTAATGTACAATAGTATCCAGGAAACTCAGCCAGTAATTCATAAGGGTCCAAAATGTTCTCCTCAGGATGAATCATAGCAGCATAAATGATAGGATTAGAGAAGATTCTTTAGGTCATCCAATTCAAAACCTGTGTATCTTCCTTTCCACTATCCCCACTAGGATTTCATCTGCCCTGTCTCTGCAAACTTCCCATATCCCTGACTCAGCCACCTCCCTGGGTAGTTTCTTCCATTGCCTAATTATTTAACCTGAACATCTTTAAACCTTACACCATCATGCTTAGTGTGAACAATTTATGACTACAGAAAATGATCATCTCTCCCTTTAAATGTGTCATTGGAGTTTTGTTTTTTTTCTTCTAACTGCATGAACAATAATCCCAGGAAAGTTGGGGTTTTTCTGCTGTCTTCAGTGCTTCTGTCACTGTAACTGATTTTCTTTGAACTTTTGGTTTTCAAGCCTCAAAAGTACATTTTGATCTACAAATGAACTTTCTGTGACTCAATGATATGCATGTATTAAGTCATGCTCTTGAAGAGGTAAATAACATGACTGAAGTATTCTGTGTCTTTGTTTATAGAAGCTGCTTTCTTGAGGGTGCTCATTGGCAAATACATGACATTTGAGGGATTTAAGTGACTTTCTTGGTGTCAGATATCCTCAATCTCATGTTACTAATCAGGATAGTAATATAATCATGTATTCTGACTCTGTTTTGAAAACTGAACTCCAAAAGCTCTTGGAGTTGCTTGGAGTTGCCTACTGCTGAGTTAAAATTTATCATAAATTTATCAAAAGCAGCTTCCCAGTTTGTAGCTGTTCTAACAAACAGGGACACGAACCTTTCAATATACATTTTGCTAAGTGTATATGCTCAGACCAGTGTTATTATGATAGGATTTTTGGATGCTCTATAAAATGAAACACTGAGAACTTAATAATGGGGGATATGAAGATGAAAGGAAGCTTTTTATTCCTGATGAAATGAGGTAAAGAAGCCTTAATCTTCAGAATTTATATTTATACCCTATATTTTTTAGGATCTGCCTAAGCTTGTTGGAATATGCTAATGAGAAACCTCTCTGATGTTAATTATCTCATGTGCTACAATGTAGAATGTGCCAGTTAGATCAATGTGACATTTATGTTGTTCTCCTAGATGACTAATAAAAGTTGCATGTTGGAAAAAATACAGGATAGAGGTGGGAAGGCTGATTATTGCAAGCTGTATTTTCCTGATTATGTATTGCCTTCCATTTTGGAGTTGCACAACAGAAATAGCTGCAGTCTGTGCCTCACCTGTCAGCTCACCTCTCCCACAGTTTACTCATGTAGTAGCTCTTTGATCCATGCAGAAGTATTCCAGGTTCCCTGTAGCTGGAACCTACAGAGCTGTTGTGCAAACGTGTGTGAAACCAGGGTAAATCCTGCTCTGTGACTTCAGTTCTGCCAGCCAGTAATTACAGTAAATGTGTTAGATTTAGTGGATCCATGGCTTTTCGTGAAAGTAACCATTCATGGTTCACTTTGGCATGGCAATTTGTAGAAATAGACACAAGGGTTATTTGTAAGAAGTTAATGTCAGGGAACTAACAGATTTTGAAGGCAGTGTCTTGCGTACTGGGCACTATTTTTTGTCTCAAAGAATTGGGGTTAAGTTTGTAATTACACTTTAATTTTTAACAGGCCATGTTTTCAACCTAACAAAGAAAAAAAAAAAAGCATTATGATATTATAGCCTTCTCATTGAGAGTATTTCCACCACCCCCCTGCCCCACCTCCAGATATTTTTGTAAACCTCCCTTCTTTAATTTCTGTTTTGTTATGCTTCTTAGAGGTCCTCAAATGTCAAGAGGCTGAGGGCACTGTGCAGTGGCAGTGTCATGGCTTAAATGTGTAACACCAATGCACAGTTGGTAAACTCTTGGTCTGTGGTAAATCTGCAGCCATTCTTTTCGGGTACAAAGAACTGACCATAGTCATAACTCCTTTTTTCTGTTTCTCATTTGGATTATGTGTGTGTCCAGCTTTTATAGGAGTGTGCAGAAGGCAGTTTCATAATTCTGGCACTATTTTCCTTGACTATGGTGAGAAAGCAGTATATTCTTTGGTACTTTTTATATGCAGAGCTCTAAACCGCTCAACAAAGCTATGTAGTTAGGAACAGTGTTAACTGTAGCTTTGCAGTGGTTTCTACACTGCATTGAGCTATGGTGTTTCACTGCCAGTGCATAGCTTAAACACAAATACTTGCTGTGGAAAGTCCTGCAGAAGCAGCACAGTGGAAAAAGTTAAAGTTCGTTATTTCAACAGTGCATTTCACGCAGTATCTCCTATCTTCTCTCATGTTTGTTAATCTCTTAGTCCTAGAGCAATATTTCTTTCTCCTCCCCAGTGTTTGTGGCTCATCTTGGTTTCCTATAATCCACAAGTTTCATTATCATGCTACCTACCTCCTTCCCCATGATCATTACTGAAACAAGATGGGACCTGCTGCTGGTCCCTTTGGCATCCCAGCATGTGCTTTGTGATGACAGCTCTGAACAAAAGAATGGCCATTCGAGGGCTGACCTTTGGAACCCCAAGTCAGTTCTTAACATGGTACTTTTAATTGTCCTTAAAAAAAGTAGCAACTTCAGTAAGTGGAACTTCTTAGGCCCTTGGGGCCTTGGGCTTCCAGCTGTTGCTGAAATTTTACTGCTTTAGTCTTTTGTGTCTCAAGGCTTGAGGTAGCATTTGCTCAGTTTAGTACCATCACCCATGAAAACCACTGTAAATACTAAATCCCAGAGCACCAAAAACATTGGAAGTGTAAAATAAAAGCTGGGAAATAAATCTAGATGGTTTTGATCATGTGAAATTGCACAAATCTAAATGAAAGCATATTGATTTATGTTTTTGTAGGTCGTTGGGGGCTAAATTCTGTGAACATGTGAACATGATTGTGAAAGCAGGCTGACAGGAGACTGGTGGCTTTGGTTTAGAACACTGGATGCTCAAATTTTATTCCGCTGACCTGATGGATCATTTCATTGTGTGTGTGGGGATTTTAACCTTCTTCAGAGAAGAGGGAAAAAACCATATCAAAACAAATCTCATAAAATCTGCGTGTTATTTTAATATTACTCATATATAATTTGGAGATGGTGCCAATTTATTTTGGATTGCTTAAATTAATTTAAAAAAGGATTTAAGTTAAATCATTTTCAATCTAAACTAAGAGAGCATATGTAAGAAACTGCTAGGTGAAATAGCCACTTTTAATTCTAGTCATTCAAGTATGTGTGCATACAAATTTGTGTGATTATCCGCTGTTTTCCTTCTCCCTAGATATTTGAAGCAAATTTTTATGACCCTCTATCCCCTTTTCAAATTCTGTCAGGTTTATTATTGCAAAGATTATTTCCTATCCAAGACTGTATAATTTCTTGAACTAATATTTGAAAATGGGAAAAACTCATTCTCTTGGCTTAAGGCAGAAGTTATTGTCAATACAAGAGTTTGGCTATTTTCCTCTTGCCCAAGCTGATAGTCATATATATGCATATGTATAAATATGTATATATATATATATATACAAAAAAGTATATCCTTGTTAATGAGTGTGTCCATTCAATTTTCTATCGTTTTGCAGCTTGTACTGTCACTTTTTTTTCCCAGAAAAAGGGATAGGATAAATGCAGGTAGATTGGAGTAACTGTCTCAGATCATATGCCCTGTTGTTCTCTGTCATTTTTTTCTGATGCAAAAGTAGCCCATGATTTTGTAGTTTGAACTGCTATCGTCCATGATACATATAGAAAAGCTGATGTGAAATTGCTTTTATTGCATTATATTTTTTATTTTCTGAACTTGTGAGTGCTTGAATTTGCAACTTAAGCATTTTTATCCTAAGTGTTTTGCATGTAATAAATTGTTTCCTCCAGCTATAACCAAAGCTTTCACAAACTGATAGAATCAACAATACAGTGCATGTAGCTGCCAACTGCACTAAATTTTTAAGCATCTCCTTTTTGTTTTACAGGTCTGTCTGAGGATGCAGCAGAGGAAACAAAAAGCCACGAACTCTGACGACAACCCTCAGGAGAAATTTCTACCTGATGCCAGATGCATTTATAATGCAGCAGTACCAATCCATTTTACTCTGTAGTGATTGCAGCTTCCAGAAGGAGAGGACTGTGCTAATTTATGTAAAAACACAAAAGTTCCACTTTAATAATTTTGTTGGTTCTCCCTGCCAACTGCTATCATCCTTTCTGTGTGTGAAGTTTAAGTACTAACCCAACTGTGGTAGGGGTGTTGTGTTTTGCGATATATCATCCCTTTCTAAAGATTCAGTTCATTGATCAAAGACTGTTTATACATAGTTAAAAGCAACCTTTGTTTCAGGATATGCTTTGTCTTTTTTAAAAAAGATATTCTGAACTGCACCTCCCTTTGAGATTATATTAACATTTGTTATATCACAGTTTTGACAAAAGATAACTATCTTGTTTCCTCCTGTACTAACATTCATGATTCCAGACAGCTGAATTCACCACCAGGAGAAAAACTGGTGATCCATCAACTCTTTTCTCCCCTCTTTCATTGCTTATGCAGACTCCTGCTCTCTAGAGATATAGAGTAAAATATGGTTACTGGACATAAAGGGCAAACCCTTTTGCCATTAACTATGCCGCTATGAATGGGAGTAAAGTATACACTATAAGTACCTTGAGCACAGCAACACATGGATCTTTTTATGGTTACCTGTGATTTCTGCTTTTCTTGTCAACCAGTCTGCTCTAGTTATGGGTAAGATTTTCAAAAGTAACTACCAATTTTTGAGTGCCTTAATTTTTATTAATCCAGTTGGAGGGTGCTTTGAGTGTTGTGTATTTAGGAAGTGCTGAGTATTCGCCTTCTGAAGATCAGGCCCATGCAAGGTGCCTGAAATACAACACCAAACAACTGAGGCAAACTTTGAGAGGACCTTGGCCTAGAGTTTGGAAGAGTCAGGCTCGTGTCTGGATTTCTGAGAGTGAGTTATTACTAAAATGCACTTGGTACTGAAAATAACTGAGACCTGGATCAAGTGTATAAACAGGCATTTGAACAATTGTTGCTAGTTCATACCAAAATATAAATTGCAATCTCTTGGATGGCAGATCAAAATGCACTGATAGCTGCAGTTTAGTTTGTGGTAGATGCAATTGCATGAGCCATGACCACTTCCCACAGTCTTATTGGTTTCCTCAACAGGGGTTCACCATCTACTGTTCTAGCCGTAGTAAAGGTCCCTCCAAAGCACTTTTGTGCTGTTTCAAAAGAGCTTGTAACAGTTGCTGTGATCAGTGCTATCTTGATCTATGAATCATAAGGAGACATTATTTTTCAGAATGTCTTAAGCCATCAACCTTCATCATCTCCCTGTCTACTTTCAACTTCTTTCCATCCACCCACCCCTAAAACAAAACCAGCTTTGCAGCCCTTCTGCATCTGCTGCTTAACCCTCTGGCCCTACTCTGGCTCAGTACACAATATAACTGTTTCAAGAAGCCTTTTTCAGCATGTTAGCTATTAAATAGCTCAGTAGCCAAGGAACTGGGTAAGGCCTCTGATACCTCAAGGGCTGAAGTGAGCTGTAACTCTCAGCAAAAATGACTATCCCCTAGGAGACCTCAGATTTATCTACAAGTTGTGGGGCCAGAAATCTTGCTTCTTTCCCAGAAAGGAAAAATCCTACCCCCTGCTTGTTATGGAGTGATTCTGCTCTCTGAGTTTTCTTCACTCTGATCCCTCCCCCATGGTTTTTGTCAGGAGGGTGGTATCCAACGCATTGTCAAGGTACCCTGCTGCGCTGTGAAAATTACACAATAAAATAATCTCCTGTAGTCTCTGTACACACCTCAGTGACCAAAGAAAATCCATGGAGAACTAATCAATTACTGTAGCTATTAGGCTTAAACGTTAACTATAGATCTCAAATCTTCTTTTGTCCTCTTGTCAGCAGCTACTAGGGAATCTAGAAAAATCAAGCACAGTTACTGCAGAAAGCCCATACCATAATGTTGTAGCATCCTGGATCAAAGAATCCTAAATTATAGGCATATAATACAGTTGGAAAATACACTGCTATGAGACTTCAGTGAAATATATTACTCTGTCATGATTCCCGTTATTGAATGTGATCCCAGTGCTCAGAGCTGCCTGGCTTCATTGGGACTTTAAGGTAAATGACAAGTAGGCACTCAGGTCAATTATATCATCCACTCTTATTTCAGTTATTTTCTGTCATTTTAAGATGTAATGCTCAGAAGCACTCTTATTTGCCTTTTCTGCTTCATGCTTTGCAAAATAAGGCCTCATGAGAATAGTATTACAAAAAGGAGAAAATATGCTGGTAATAAAGGGAAGGGGGAAAGGAAGAAAAAGGTAGAACTGTCTAGAGTAGTAAAGTATGACCTCTTTGTATATTGTGCTAAATTGCAGTATTTGATAGTATCATCAAGATTTAACAGTTGCATTGAATAAAAATTACTTATTTTCCCCCAATGCCAAATAGCCCATCTAATTCAGAGGAAGGAAGTAATTGAAATGTAGTCATTTATGCAGCAGCCTAAGAGGAAATATTGTAAAGTAATTCTTAGCAGTTCTCAAATGTAGTTTGAATCTTTAAGAAAGTTCTTTTTGGCTGGAAAAAAATCAGGCCAATTACAGGAAGTTTGGAAGCTAGAGAGGTGTAAGGAATGTAAGGAAACATTGCTAGTTTGGGAGAACCATATGTTTGGTTCTCATCAGCAATGTTTCTGGGGCTGAGAGAGGCACTGGTGGCCAGTCAAGCTGTTCTGAACAGGATTTTAGAATAATGCCTGGTCAGCTCTTCTGGTCAGATTAAATATGCAGCCTATCTGCATGTTTAGCTATTTGAGTAGGATTTTATATGGTTGAGTGGCTCACGGACTAAAATTAATTTTAAATGACAATTTAATTGGAAATAAATCAAAAAGCAATTTTGTGACATTTTGAAAATAATACTGTGGGTCATGGCACCTTTATTATCTAGAACTTTGCAATACACTTTCTTAAATGAGTCCTAACATAAAGCATATATTTTTGTTAAACAGGTAAATACTTCTAAAGTTTATTTTCTTGGTAGAAGTTTGTTTTCAGAATATTATTGTCCAGTGGCTTTTCTTTAATTTTGCTTTTCTGCCATTGCATTTTAGAAAAACAGATTAAAACAATTACTACTCTGATGACCAAAATCTGGAGGTCTGGACGCTGCTCATCTTTTGGGCTTTGTACACAATGCTGAGTTCAAACTAAGACTGTGGTTTCCAGCCCCAGATTCATTCTTCTGCCCAACTATTATTCAACTGTGACACAGAAAAACAACATTTCTCTGCTTTCAAGGCCTTGGGCTTTGCTTTGTAATGTCTTGTTATTTTCTCTTCTTCAGCATTTACTGTACAGAGAGAATTAGAGATAAGTTTTGATATTCTTGTATCGCTTATAAAGAGTAATTTACTGCCATAAACTGAAATTTGTTGAGCAGATATTGTATTTCTATGTGAAGTTCTTCCAGCACTGGAAAAAAAAATAAAAAAAATACAGGGTATGCATCATATTGAATAAGTATCTTTCCTTCTTATCAGCATCTTCCATTTATAAATAATCTACTAAAAAAGAAACAAAACTGGTGCAAAAGTACTGTAAAGTATATGACATACTCCCGAAACCAAGCTTCTGTATCACTTCTTCATTTGAAATTAACCTTGAGTTTCCCACAGCTTTGTTTGCATCACCCCTTCACATCTTGGTGCTTTCTTCATTTACTCCTTTATAGCATAAGGTTGCTCTGGTATTTATGTGGTATCTTCATGTGCTGTTTGCAGGTGACTTAGCTCCTTTGCTGCTCAAAGGTAAAGTTTGCACAGCATTATGCTGCTTCATGAGCCTTGATCTTGTTGAGGGCACATGCCCACAGGGCCAGGCTTATAATTAACAAAATTCACCCAAGCAGGAAATGGTTATGAATGCGTTGTTTCAATGAGAATTTGTCCTAATACTCTAGGTAGACCAAGTTCAACATGAGTTTGTTATTTATATAAACACTGAAAAAATTTGCTTTAGAGTCTTGCACCTCCTCTCTATTTTTTGTTCCCTGTCTTGTAAATTATTATAATAGTCAATAGTATTGGGAATGGTTGTTTCTATCCTGCTTTTCAAGACAGCTGGTTGTTTGCTGCACAGAAGCTGCAAACCTGGGGGAATGTGCTTTTTCCAGGAGACCAGCATATCACAGCAGAGATACTTTCCACTTCTGTTTGGATTAAATGTATGGCAAGTGCTGTAGTTAATTACAGAGTGGAAGCACAACCCAGCTAATTGAATTGACCTGGTCTTCTCTGACAACGTGTCCTGACTGCTCTTTCTTTACATCTGCCATATCAAGGAGTACGAACAAATGCAACATGAACATAGATTTAAATAAATATAATGGCTATTTTAAAACACTGTGGTATTTTTCAAGAGTTTCATGTTGCAATCAGGAAAGGGAGTAAAATACCAATTTATTTTCATGTGCAGTTATTGTAGGTTGATGTTTCTTCTGCATGATTTTGGATGTGTTTGGCTTTACTGTGTCTGTAAGAGGCATCCATGCTTGCAGATGAACCTGCTGTATTGAAGATTTCAGTATCGTTCTTGTGCTTTAAATGAAAGGATTGAGCAAAATCCTGCTTATGTATCAGGTAAAAAATCATGAAAGTAAACAGGAGCCCTGGAAGAGATCCCCACCCTTAGGCTATGTAAATTGATGTTATCTCTGATGGGAGTGTTTTCCATTTGATATAGCATCAACATATTGTATTGTTCATTTGTTTGCTAGCATCACTCTAACACCACACTGTCATCATAAAAAATGTTCCTTTGGGAAATTATTTTTTGCAAACCCAGTTAATAGTCTAGAACAACGTGATAACAGTGTTTGATATTTTCATTCATCTTTATAAGCAGAATACAGACTTGGAGTGCTTCCTAAGTGGGAATGATCAGTGCCAATCATAGCTCTACCTCCACCACAGCTCCAGCAGACTGACAGCATATTCAGCTGCAGAAACAAGATAAAAGCTGTTCCAATTGTGTAAGCTTCTGCCTGGCCTGAAATCTTGAAGGGAGGTCAGCCATCCTGAATCATTACTGTAACCTGATTAGAGGCCCAAATCTACTTTTCATAAATTTAAGTGAGTATTTTGCTACTGATTTTGACAGGAGAGCATCCGTAGTCTCCTACTGGGGCCTGCATGTCAAAATAAGATGACATATAAGCACCACTGAACACCTAGCTAGATGATGTAATAAATTATGAGGGTCTCTCCTAAAGGTGCTATTCCTAAAATACAATATGCATGAGGCTCAGCTAGTGGGTATTCATTAAATAGCTGCCACACTGCACCCTAGAAGTGATTGCTTCTCTGCAGAGTGATGCTGCATGTGAAATAGGCTCTTGCAAAATAAAACCTGAGAGCATTTTATTCATGTTACTTCAGCCACTTATAGATGAAGTCACTCTTAGGATGATGATAGCAGCTTTTCAACAATCATAGCAACACTATTACATAGTTTAGTAAATCAAGCAATGAGCAGCATGCTTCCCTCTCCTTCTCAACCAAGAGAATGTGGAAAGAAAGTATTCCCAGGACACATTCTGTTAGGAATGAACTTACTTAATTTGACATTTGATCAGCACAAAGATTGGCCCTCTGTCTTTTAAAAAGTTGCGATGGTTTCTCTAAATTGATTTTGTTGTTACCATTACTATTTCCTGAATTTCACATACTATTTAAAAATTTGAAGCTCCAGTGTCCTCTGACTATACTGAGACATTTTATCATTGTTAATGAATGTAGCACAGGTGCTATTCTTAGACCAGGTTAGGAACCAGCAAGGGTTTTGATCCAAGGATGACTTGGACCAGTCCTCCTTACTTTGCGAAATCTGATGAGACTGCTTGCAAAGTTTACAGTCTCTCTGGGGAAGAAAAGAGTTTTTATTCTATTGATTGTAATACTTCATTCATTTTAAAGGATAGATCAGTCCCATAGCATCTTGGAATTGTTAGAGAATATATAAAAAAGTTGGTCTATAACATGGTACTCCAATTCATTATGAAGTGAGCAGTCAGTAATTAACAGTTACTTCAAATGCTCACAATATTTTATAATCATGGTTGGATTCAATTACAAGAGACATAAAAGGGCATTATTGTACTTTCTTTTTTCTTCTGATGTCATAATGAAGTCAAGATCCATAAATATTGGAGAACAGACAAGTTACTGCATATACAACAGAAATTGCTTTTTCCAGCTGCCTGGATGTGTAGTGTCTTCCTTCCAATTGAGCAATGAAGGCCTATGAACTTGCAAGAATACAGCTTGGTTAATATGGTGTGATTGCTTCTGATCCAGTAGAAACAAAGAGAATTTCTCTTAGCAGGGTATTTGAATGCCCTGTTCCAGCATTAACTGGATATTTCATCGTGGTATGACATGATTCTTTCTTCATGACACTGGCCTGCCTATTTCAGGGTACAAGTCTCAAAAGCAGTCAGGAGGAGGGTGACTTGTGAGGGGAGCGTTTCCCCCATTGTTCTGGGCAACAGTATTTCAAATGTAGAGGTTTGTCCCTTCTGGCTGTTACTTAGAATGTATGGAAGGAGGAAGAGGAGACTCAGAGAGCTGGATTCCCAGCAGAATTGTGTCCAAATGTTCCCATGCCAGATGCCACAGAGAAATGGGGTTTTTTTTCCTATTTTTGTCTCTTTTATAAAAAAGTCATCCCATGTTTAACATTTATTAGCTCATTTCATGGGGAGAGAAATCTTTGCTTTTAGTCCTTCTTCTCATCATCTGCATTTTTGTAGGTAACAGTCAGCTCTTTCAATCCTGTCATTCATTTATTTTTCCTTTTGCCTTTTTTCCTACCAAATTCCACTGACTGTAAATTGATGATTTTGCCCAGCAGCCACTTTGTAGGTGTATTTTAAAAATCCTGAAAGAAGGAAAATTTGCAGCAAACTGCGTGTTTTGGTTAAACTTTTGAAATACAATGTATCTATTCTTCTCTGGGATGAATAACATTGCTTTCACCATCAGGAAAATAATGAATGGAAAACCAAATGTGCACTAAAGAAGCTGATGCTTTTTTTTAAAGGGCTACTGCCCAAGTATGTCATCCAATGGAGGAAAGTTGGTAGCTGCATTGTTTTTTGTACAACAGCTACCCAGACGGTGATGTGATACCTTTTATTGGGCTAACCAAAGTTAAAATTAGAACTGAGCAAATAAATCCCAATGACTAACAGAGTTTTGCGCATTTTAACCTTTCTTGCTGCTCACCAAGATCAACTTTTTCAAGCCTAGACACTGGTTTTTGGCTTCCAGTTTACAGAATGCTGAGAGATGCTAAGCCTGGTAGGCTCCCTACTTTCAGCTTGACAATTTGGTTGCACAAAAACACAGTCTGGTCCTACTTGTTCAGGATCATTGCCCTGGCCAGGAAAACAACTTCTACAGATGTTCTTCCACTTCACTGTCATTTAGAGATATCCAGAACACTAATCTGAACCCTGAAGTGTTTAGCTGAATGAGACGACTTAGATCTCAAACCAGTGGGTGTGTCCATACCTTGGGAGCTGAGCTAGGAAGTGAGTTCAGGAATTTGCCTGTATATTTGTTTACTTGGATTGCTGCAGTAGAGGTGGGGGAGGCTTTGCCATAACATTTATGGAAATCCACATGCAATGTGACTTTTTGTGTAGGGGTTCCTTAACAAATAATTTCCAGGCTGACTTTTGATTTGAAATTCGTTTGTCTCTTTCTGGTGATTGCCCTCGCTACTGTGAATTTTTATTCACCAAGTCCAAAGACAAATTATTCCGTCTCCATAACACTTTTACTCCTGGCTGCCCATCCTTCAAAACCGGTTGTGCACAACCGCAAGCAGAGAGAGCAGCACAGCAGAGCTAAGTGGGTGAAACCTCCCATAAATAGCAAAGTTGTATAACTCTCCCTGATTCACCATCCCACGGGTGTGGTGGAGCAGCTCCCAGAATGGTAAACTTACTCACCAATGTGGCCAGGGGACATTTTTTGTTCAGAAAAAACCCCAGCCATAGGGCATAAGCAAAAGGAGCACCCTTCTTCTTAATTTTTTGTGCCTACTTCATCGTTGCTCGAGGCTAGACTGTTAGTCATGTGGCTTCTGTGGTGAACAGAGTGTGGGTTTTATTCTGAGTAAGGACAAACCGAATCTGGGTTCAGTCAAGGCTCAGACAGTGTCCTTGTGCAGCCCCAGAGCTGTGCAGTAGCCTTTTTCCCCCTTCCCCACATCAACACAGGCTCCCATGTGCTCCTGGACAGAGCAGAAACGGGTTTTACAAAGCAGTTTTACTTCTCAAGGGTAAGTCTCCTGCTCCAGCACACAACTCCAGCAGAGGTTGTGCCAGCATGCCTTAAAACTCACCACAGATTCCTGCAGCTCTGTGCCTTCATCTGGTTCATGTCAGAGGTGTACTCTGGCTCCCCTTTATGTATTTTCTACCCATTGTAAACTATACCACAGAGTGGTGCTTAGAAAATACTCATAAGCTGGTATTAGAGTTTTTTGCCTCTCCTCACAGTTTTCCACACCTCTCTTCATCTTCACTGTGTGCCCACAGGAATACTGTGGGGTTAGTGTACCACAGTCTGCTAGGCTGGGTTCAGTCCCTGTCCTTTCCCTTGCTAAGGCCTGCATTATCAAAACTAACCAATAACTTTTTGGATTGCACTAATTTTTTAATTAAACTTAAGGCCTGTGGCTCAGTGTGGGAACTCAAGATTTGGAGAAATTGGTTGTGGGAGAATAGAGCTATTGTTTGGCTGCTCTCACACTCATACCTTTGCAATCTGGCTGGATCCTGCTAGCTGTAAAAAAATTACTTAGTTTGCATTATCCCTCTTCTAGGACAAAACAAAGTGCAGTTTTCAGAGCCATCTTTTCTTCCTGATTCTTCTAGTTTGCATCATGTAAATTCAAGCTCTCTTGCCTTAATCTTTCTTTGCACTTTGGCCAGCAGCTGAAAGCCTGTGAAAGCATGTGCATTTTATCCTCTGTGTGCTCTGCAGAAACAGCTTTACAAACCACAGACTATTTTAAATTAAATGGCCATTTTTGAAATCCTATCATTTCAAAGCTGAGGCTTGATTGTTGTTCTCAGTGTGCTTCATGGCAGCAAAATTCCTGCATTTTGGGAAATGTGCTGGCTATTCATTCAGCTGGAGTGGATCCAAAAGCAAAGCGTGGAACCGTTGTGAGCGCTGGCTAGTGCTCACTGAATTACTTTCTCTAATAGATGGTCTGCATTGTCATTTTGTGAAATGCTCAGATGAGAAGTCATCATCATTTGGATCATGAGGCTGATTTTTTAAAATACAGATGCACAGAAATGGTCTTTTAAGAAGTCCAATTGTTTTCATTATTGCTGGCACAGTAGCAGTTGAAATCAGTTTTACTGTGGGACAGAGAAACCCTCAATTCTGTAATTTATTTGACATTTTTCTTTCCTCATGAAGCATTTATAAAAGTAAACACCTACTTCAAAACAAATCCTTCTAAGAAAGTTATTGTGAAAGTTTTGAAATGCCATCCTGGGTGATCTCTAGGGAAAGGTTGGGATTCTCCATCTTGCAGCTGTCCCACTCAAGCCATCCAAGGGATGCCAGTGGGCAGCCAGTCACGCAGCTTGCATGGTGTGGTCTGTAAGCATGGAGCACATCTTTTCTCCAGAGGTTTCCAGTTGGACTTTTGGGTTTCTTCCTGTCTAGTTTCCATGACACCACTTTGTCCCAGGGAAGCCTGAGAGACCCTAGGTGCAAACAGCCGCTTACCTGAGTTTGTGGATTATTTCACATCTGTTGCCAGCTGGAATATGAGGGATAACTAAATGAGGTGGATTGTCCTCAGTAGCTTCTGGACCATGATCATGTATCCTCAGCCCAGAGGTGTGGCTGGCTGGCTGCACAGCACTCACTGCTGCCACTTATAGAAGGCTGTGGACCCAAATGTCTGCTCTTGGCAGCTTCAGGAGGTGCAGCTCCCATGGAAGAAGAGACACATTTCTTGGGTAATCCAACA
Organism: Illadopsis cleaveri; assembly: GCA_013399915.1. Lineage (NCBI taxonomy): Eukaryota > Metazoa > Chordata > Aves > Passeriformes > Timaliidae > Illadopsis > Illadopsis cleaveri. Next base: position 237,522 of record VXBB01002172.1, on the reverse strand, counting down.
TAAAGTAAACCTTGAACTCAGGGGCACCCTGATCCTGCAGTCACCCCACTTTTGAATCAAATTATCTTGGCTTCCTCTAGGCACCTCCTGCAACAAGTGCCTGCAGGAGAAGACCTTCTGCCCATTGTTCACACTGACCTCATTGGAACTACTCTAAAATGTGAATGTTTCCAGGGAAAAGGTGTAAATTGTGGTCTATTAGCATGGTGAGCAGTTTCCGAAATACTTTCAGCACCATAATTTTCTCTATTTAATAATAGCTGTCTTATTTATTATCTGACTTCCATACTGATACAAGCTACCCTACAGCCATATAGACTGACTTCAATTTAATCCAAACATAAGAATAATAAAGATAATTTGATCAATATTAAAATAATATTTAACAATATTAAAACTCATTAGAATTTTAAGTAACTTGGTAAAGAGGCAGCTCAGTGTTGTTTTTCAAGTTAGCTTAATTAAAACCCCAGATCCCCTAAGCCACAAATTCTGTTCTGTCTGAAAATAGTTTATCACCAAACAACCTCTCAGAAGATGTTTTTTTATCTTGGAAGACCTGTCAGCTGCCAACTTGAGACTTCAGAGTCTTGGTTTAAAGATACCTAAAATAAATAGTTTACACCACATGTAAATACATTTTTAAAATTCTGTGAAGCCTTAAAACTGTTGATTAATTGTTTTCTTTGGTCACAAGTAATTCATCTGCCTCTCCTGGGTTTAACCTGCTAATATATACAAGACATGTGACTGATACTTTCCCAAAGTAAATACTATTCCCTGTCTCTGTTCACCTCATGCTTCTAAATGATGTATTTGGAGTAATGCTACTGTCAGACAACTCAGGGGTTTGGCAAAAACTCCCTGCAGATTTGTATAATGACACCAAAAGCCCACCTCTGGCACATTTAATGTTGCTCTCATCTCTTGAAAGAGCCTTAGATAGTTGAGAGGCAGGTAGATGAATTACACTGCCTTCTGGAAGTACATTTTTTTCTCTTGCCTGAGTGGCTCTGTGTTTTCTTTTTGGTGAAGGTCTGAGATTAATTTGACCTGGGTAAATCAGTAGCAAAATGAAATGCATTTTTAATGAATTTCTGCTTTGTATACTTTCTTATTTCTGCCCTTTTTTGTGTGTGTGTGTACACACACATACACTGAGTTTAAGCATATGCAGAATATCTAGGGTTTAATTAAGCCAGTGGTGGGCAGCTCAGTACAAATACAAAATCTTGCAGTATTGCTTCTTTAATAATGGTTATGTTACTCATTATGAAACTGCATAACTTGCAGAAATTTCAGCAGATCAGTGCAGGATTACCCCAGTTTGCTCAGGTGCATTATTTGAATATATCCTGATTGATGGAGCTTTACAAGACTGCTTATGATTGTGGGATCATTGCTTTCTCTATGTGTGGCACAGTCAGTCAGCAGGACTGATCGGGTATTAATGTTTGAGTGTGCTTCACTTAAATCAGAAGCCAAGAAGAAAGGGATTTCCTACCTGGACCAGCCGTAATGTTGTATAGCCAATAAACTGAAGATAAAAGGTAATCAGTAAATTGATTAGGCTTTGTATTTGGAAAATAACAATAAATAGGCACTCTTTGTAAAACTCTTTTTTTTTTTTTTTTTTTTCCCGGATAAAATAAGGCGTGCTGTACTAATTGCAGGGACAGCAAAAGCGAATGTCCCGTACAGCCAAAGCCAGAAGAGTGAAAAGAAAAGCCACATTCTGAGGGCAAACCAAGAGCGCACTTCGCTGGGATGCGAGCAAGACACGGTGACGTCGGGATGGGCCGGCTCGCTCCAAGCGCACTCGCGGCTCGGGATAATCGGGGAAGCGCCTCCGGCTCATCCCGCCCTGCGCCCGGCGCTCCCAACTGCGCCACCTGCCGGCAGCGGCGCCGCACAGCGCCCGCCCCGCCGCGCTTCCATAGGAACGAACCGGGACCTCCCCTCGCTCTCTTGGGGTGAATGAGGGCGCCCACGGCAAGGAGAGGAGGCTCCCACTCCGTGTATTTCGTTGCTCAAACCGTACCTCTGAGTTTTTAAGCGTTTGGTTGTCGTTCAAAAGAAAAAACAGTCCTGGGAGAAAATCTGCTGTGAAAGGAGACCAGCGGCAAGAGGAATGAGCTCATGGAGTACACCCTCAGTAGGTGAAGTGATGATCTTACAGCATTCATGCCACAGAGACTTGTCTTTTAACAAAAATGCAAGCCTTTGCCTTTCTATGCTGGGTAGAGGCAGCTGCTTCTCAACTGGATCCTGGCTGGAAGGAACAGTCTTCTGTCACAATAAGCATATTTTGTCTTTTGCAGGGGCAGAGGGTAGGATAAAGAGCCTCTCTAGTATAGACAGGGTCCATCCTTATCTGCAATCAATCAATCAATCAATTAATCAATCAGTCTTCCATTTTATAGAATGTTTCTTGAGTACTTCTTGTTTGTTGCACTCATCAGGTAGTAGAACAGGCAGGCAAAATGCAGGGTTTGGTTTGTTTCACAAATTGAAAACAAAGCAGTACTTCATGTATGCCACTCTTCATGTGATTTCATTAGCTCTTATCCTTTATCAGACACAGCAGATGTTCAAGGGTAAATGTAATAGAAACCTACACAACTCATACAAAATAATTTTTATTATCTCTGGAAGGCAAGCTATTTACAGCAGTGAAATAACAGAAAGGAGTACCAGCATACACTGCTTTACTCTGTTTGCTTGGCCTGTGGCCTCTGCAACAGCTTCTGCTGGGAATCCCATCATTAGGACAGCCTCAGCATTTCTGCAGTAATTTACTTCTTTTGTTGTTATTTTAGCATATTTGATATGGACTATTACAGCAGTCTATTGTGTCCATATTGAAGCCATATTTTCTGCTGCACACAAGCATTTTTCAGTTCGAGGTACGGCTGGTGTTTGTATCCAGTTTAGTTTATGATGTTTGGTTGGTTTGCATTTCTGTGAATACAGATGATGAGGATAATTTTGAATGCTTTTGGAATCAGAAGCTCCCTCTTGAAAATTTTGTTTTTTGAGTTCTTAGAAAATATAATTTAAACAACAGAAGTATGTAAGTATGACTGTGCCAGGACATTCTATGTTAATAAACTTTTAAAATGCTGCTCATTATCTTTATCTTGCCACAAATAAATTAAATGCTTTGCATGTTCCAGGGGTTTATGGAAAACTGTCAAAATTATGAGTTGTTTGATAAAATTTATAAACATTTATGCAAGTAAGTCTCACTGTAAATTTTAGATACTTTTTGTACTTTGCTTCTATTTAAAGACTTTGACCATATGTGATTTTTAATCCTGCTAGAGTTTTAAAACCTCTTGGTGTGGTCTGCAGACCTTGCTTGCATCCATTTAAGTTTTCTGAATATTTTGCAGAAGGGGAGCTTTGTCAGGAGCACCTCTTTGACATAATCAAGCCACTCTCGAGCTTTATTAACATCATCTCTTAGAGGAGAAGGGGCTGTGCAAGAAATACTGTTTGCCCACACTGGCAGATACTCTTAACTTTAAAACAGGATTAAGCACTGAAATGAATGAACATGCAAAAGCATTTCAAAGGCTGCAACCCACTCATAGTACTGCAAACTCCCAGCTGCTCTCCTGCAGGAAAGTGCCATGTCTTCATCACAATCCTATGAGTTACTACTGAGCTTCTCAATTGCTGTGTGCTGATGCACCATGATAGTAAAACACTTTCCCAAATTACAGGTCTCTGCAAGAATTTTCAGGGCTGACGCTTATCAGACCCATGCCTCCAACTACAGCAAATGTGTTCCCCCGACCTTTGTTTTGATGGTGTAAGTTACTGGATCGAGAGTTCCTTATCTTTTGCAAGTTGTTAATAACAATAGAAATGTGTAAGCTTGATCAGATATGCAAACCACCTTCAGTACCTTGTAAATGCATAGTTGTTTAGCAAGCCAGAACTGGAAACAGTAAGTTGTGCCAATTTACAGAGCTTTCAATAAAGTGTATATCTGGGTCATATTTTTTTCTTTATGCTGAGAGTCTCATAAACACACAAAGAAATTGTGTTAAAATGATGTATAACAACATAAAAGTGATAAAAGCAGGGACAATTGCACTGTTGATGTACATGTAACATGTTTATTGCACTCTTTCTTGTATGGTAGGGAAACCCTAGGACAACCTATGCCCCAGACCTAGAAAAGTGACTTCCTAAAAGAAAAAAACAAAACAAAAAAAACCCCCCACATGCCAATTCTAATGACTCATTTTTGCCTTCTGCCACTTCTGGAAGAATTCTCTAGCTCATGAAGAATGGGCCTCCTAGCGATTTTGACTTGCCAGTAAAAATCATGACGAGAAATGTGAATGTGATCACTGTCTTCTTCACTGTTGCTGTTGTTAACCATAAAGCTTTGTTTTTCTTTTCGGGTGGGTGCTGGGTGACCAGGTAATGTATGACATTCTTTTATGGCTGACCACTGGGAAAGCATCCCTGGAGAAGGAGCTGAGCTACACACAAAGTGGTAATTGTGAACAGCTACTGCTCCATCAACTGGAAGAGCCAAGGCCGACCACTAAATAGAACTAATGAACATATCCTTTCAATAACAACTGATACCATGCAGTGCTTATACAAAAGAGATAAGTGGTTTGATGACATGACTTCTGTTTTAATTGCTGGCATACCACAAAATCTCTATATGTATCTGATAGCAGGACACCGTTTTTCAGAGTGACTCTCTGATTTTGCTAAAATGACCACAGCTTTGAATGTTGCTTGGAAAAATAAGCACCTCTTCAAACAGGGACACAAAAGAAAAAAAAATAACCAACCTACCTTGAAACTTAACACAACATTTCAACAAAAGGATGCTGATCCCTGATAAGGCAGGCCTGGGAGAGTGGGTAAGGGAGAGATAAAAAGCCAAGACAAACCTGTAGCACTGAGTGGGTGAGACTAAGGTGGGGGAGGATTAAGATGGCGTATTTCCCTCCCAGGCTGGGTTTAACTTCATGAGAGATTTAAATGAGTGATCTTCCCCTGTGATATGTCATCATTATCAATATCAAGGAAGCAACAAAGGTTGCTGCTAAGGATGAGCATCTCTCTCATCTCCCCTCTTCCCCGATGACAGAGGAGATAGGGAACCAGGGAGACTCAGAGGCAGCTCCAGCCCTCAGCAGGTTCTTCCTACTAAACAGCAATAGGTAGTGAAGTGTGGAGTAGGCATGGTACAGGGAGACCTAAAGTTCCTTTTCAGGAGGTGCTTCAAGCAAGGAAGTGGGCAAATTCCTCACCTGAGCACTGAGCACTGCTGCTGCCACAGAAGATGCACAGATGGAGCGAGCTCACCCCATGGACAATGTTTTCACGCTGCACATGTTCAGAGGTAAGTTTCAGGCCTAATCAGTGTGTTGAAGGTGCTTTAGTGATGATCACAATGGTTTCTTTCCATGGGAAAAGGAAAGTCACATCACAAATCTGTACATGTTACTTTGTGACTGCCCTGCCTTAGTATGATTTCATGAAGTATTTGTCTTAAGTGAATGAATTATGGCAGGGATTGAGTGTGATGCCTAGTTGTTGTCACCTCTCGTCTTCATTTTGTAAAGAACTTTCCTCTTTCCATTTTCCAGACTATTTTAGCATGTTCCCTGCTGTTACTTGGATGCCTGGATTGTTATTTGATGCCCTCATTGTGATTTGTATGTTTCTCACACCGGGTGATGTTAATATTTAATGAATTTTAGACCAGCATAAAGAGAAGATTCGATGCATTCGATAATATAAGTACTCTCCTGTGGTAGTTGTCACTTAAGAAATTATTAGGGTAGATTTATTTTTCCTATGGCTGTTGCTTTAGAAAGGCTGTGGCTGCACTGTAATTAGAAAAGAGAAATGTAACCACTGATTACAGATAGAGAAGTAAGAAAAAGCCAGTTTACCAGAAGATTCAGTACATCTTTCCAATGGAAAAAACATTTGGATGTGCAAAAATCTATTCTGCAGTAGTGCATAATAAAATGTACTTTAACAGACTTATCTTTGTTTAAAATGCATGGAAATGTAAAAATGACACTTCCCAGAAAGAAAAAAAAAATTCCAGGTTACATGCATTGTATTTATATACTGAGTTTATCACGTATTCTACACTGCATGGAGAAAGTTTAGGACCACACTTGTATTTTTAGGGAATATAAAACCCTTATAATGGCATCTAAATTATTCTGTTCCTATGCAGCTTCAACCCGTACAGATTGAAGCTGGAAGAAAAAAGTAGGTTTTCTTTTCTCAGGGAGACACATTTTGATAGTGATGTCCAGAAGGTGATCTGTATCAGTTTTCTGTAGTCCCTCCCATGGGTGCAATTTCAGCAGTTCTAGGACTTTTGCTTTCTACCCTAAAGGTAGGTGACAAGTTGTATTGGAAGTGAGGTGTACGCATCTTGCTGTTTAGAACAAAAGTGTAGACTTTGAAAGGTCTTAGCTTTTGGGTTTTACTCTCAAAATGAACTTGCAAACCAAATTGTCTTGCATCTTACTGAAAAGTAAAATGTATTTGAAGCAGTCCTGTATACACCAGCCTGCCATGCACCTGATTTGCCACCACTTGTAAGCATTTTGGAAATCACAGCTCACATGCAGCCCCCAAAGAAATAAAATAAGAACGTGTAGGAATATGAAAGCATTTTTCAGCTTGTTGTCAGACAAGTTTATTTCAGAGTGTTCATTTCTCCAAATGAAACATCACAGTTTGAAAGAAATCGATTTGTGAAACAGACTCGGGAAGATCTGTCACAGAAGAGCATCCTGCCAAACTCCACGAGTGTCATCCCGTCCAGACCCCGCGCCTACTTGTGAGCGCAAAAGCTGGGTGTCGGCGATGTCTACCGCTAACATTGCCCGTCTTTACATCTGGGATAGCAAAACGTGGACCTGCAAATGGCAAGTGTTAAGGAGGAGCTGCAAAGGCTACACGGGGGAGCGGCGGGCCGCGGGACCCGCTCGGCGGGCCAGGCTCGGGGAGGGACAGCGCGGCCCCGGGAGCTGCCCCCGGCTGCTCCCCAGCGCCTCGGCCGAGCCCAGACCGTGCCGAGCCCGGGGCGCTCCGAGGGGGAGAGGCAGCCCCGGAG
>VXBB01002172.1:210608-229704 GCA_013399915.1 Illadopsis cleaveri | reverse complement strand
TCCCTATTCTCCCTGTTTCCCCTCGAGGGTTTTATTTTCCCGAGATCTGGGGCATGGAGGGAAACACAGAATCAAATTCTAGCACAAGTGACGAGCCGTTAGACTCTGGAGAGTGATGCCAGCATGACAGAATACCGGCTAATCAGCATTAGGGCCTTAAAGGGGTTCCTAATTTGATTCCATTTGACAGTCAGCTCGCTAATTTTGACTCATTTGCCAAGTGGTTGGCGTGCATTAAAAGGATGCTTGGTTTAGGGCTTGTGCTGGTCGAAGTCCTCAGAGTGCAATGGACAGCTTTCTGCTGATTTCAGTGAGCTCTGGATCTATCGTTATAGACGTATCCTGCTTTGCATGGAGTACTCGTTATTCTCCACACGTCATCTGAGAGAAGAAAAAGCGTCCTTTGCTATAACTGGGGCACAAAGAAAGTCTAGGTTTGTGCGGCAATAAAAGGCCACTAATTTCCCTGTTCTCTTTAGACTCTTGCAGAAATACTGAACATCCTTGCCTGATTAAACTGGACAAATGAAGGCAGGGTTTAAAATTGAGGGCTAAGAATGGAGCAAGGGTTAAACATGAGTGTGACGAGGATAGTTTCCAAAACTGTCAGGGTAAAATGAAATATGCTGGTATTTTAAAATTTTTATTTCTATTTCAGGATCGGTTGCAAAATGTGAAAATGAAGGGGAAATTCTGCAGATACCTTTTATCACAGACAACCCTTGTATAATGTGTATTTGCATGGTAAGTGTGTATTTCAGCTAGTAAGAACATTCAAACGTGTACTAAATGTAACTGCACAGAGCTGGGAATGTTTCACATAATCAAATCTTGGGTGACTCTGTTGCCTTTATGTAACACAAGGTTATCTCAGAGCTGAGCTAATGGAAAGTAACCCAATACATGATCTGGCAATCATTTATTTGACTTTAAAGCCCGGGCACAAAGTTGTACATGATTTTATTTCAGAACATTGTGAAACCATATTTACCATGTGAATTTTGTGGGGAGAACTTTCACAGAGTTGGAGGTGCACCCAGAAGTCTTTGCTCGTAGCTCAGCAAAAAGAAGGAAAGGTAAGGTTTGGAGACGCTGCTGCTTTGAGCTCCCACATGCTCCCTGTCACAATCCCAGTGGGTGAGGAACTCCACGAGGGTGCAAGGTGAAGGCAGCAACATGACTGTGTGTGCTGTAATAGCATGATGGTGCAAGCATAAATGATGCTTTCGTCAGAGTGCTTTGCCTGCTGTGCTGGGAGTTCAGTGGTTAATGGTGTTGCTAGCTGATACACATTTTGGGGAGAAACATTCTGCTTCCTTGTCGTTCTGTTTCAGAGTTAAGCATTTTTGGGAGCAGTTCAGTTGGACAAGCCGAGGCTCAGGAGTTATTGTAAAACAGTCACTCTAAATAAAACTTGCTATGATACTTTTAAATAAAAGCCATAAACCCTAATTTGCTGTTCAATGCAAAGAAAAGTATATGCTAGAAAGCCCTATGTTTTACATTTTGGAATTTAGAGAGTAGCTGAATGTACAGAATGTGCTCTACTTTAGGATTGAAATATCAACACACCCTCTCCCCCTAATATTATTGCTATTATTATTGTTATAAGTCTATAAAAGATGTAAAGAATTGTTTCAGACTGCCTTTTAGAAGGCAATTTTGGCAACTGTAGGACCAAGATCATCTTGAGCCCCTCGAGGTTGGTATCTGTCACTGCACTGAGTTCAGCAGATTTTAACTGAGACTCATTGATAACTTTTTAGGTAATATTGATAAAGAATACGTTATTGATTTCTTCTGAGTGGAGTCAGATGGGAAAAAGAGGAGTGTGGGATGTGGCGAGTAAAGAAATCAAAGGGAAAACAAAAAGAGAGACGAAGCTGTGTTTTATCATGGATCACCTTCCCAAATATGTCTGCCACCACTTTTGCTAATGGAAGCTGGTGTTAACCAGCGAGGAAGCAATTTATCTGTGAAAGAGCAGAAGTTCAGTCTTGGGCATCAGGGCAATAATGCATGAGGGTCAAACACTTGTATTTATAGATCTCTCTAGACCTTGGCTTTATTAAATCAATGAGCACCCTTTTAGCGCGCGAGCATGAAGAACTGCAAAGAGCACTGGATGTAAGAACTCTAAATCCCTGTGGTTTGCAGGGCTTACTTTAGTGAAATGGCAGCTGAGGGCATTTGGCTCCCTTCTGTGCCAGGAGAACACTATGTTTTATTAAGCACACAGATGCCTAGTGAGTTACTGCAGTTACCTGCCCTGGCTACACTCTGCTTTATTTCTGCCAAAGGATAAATGCAATCTGTGTTTCTTGAATTGGAAGCTGGGAGACTTGGTAGAGGAGAAGGAAACCAGTCTGGAGATACTGGCTTTAATGCTGTGCAACATCCAAAGCATTGACATATTGGACTGCCCGTTGCCGAAATCTTTGTTTTGGCCTGCCACAAGAGAAAAGATCAATTTTAAGAGGTTGGAGGCGAGATGAAACAAAAGAAACAATGGGGTGATTTGTGCCCAGGAGGGAAGAGAAAACCAGATTGCCTTATGTTCAACTAGAAATATTGATTGTTTAATAACAATTCAGTGAGGTACTTTCTCTGGAAGAGTGATCATACTCTTCAAGGGTAAACCTGATGGATGTTCATACTGTAAGAAGAGAGCAATTAAAAAGAGAGCTTGATCAGCTGTTACAGAAAGGAAGCAATTGCTGTTTAAGAGAGGACAGAAATTCAACAGAGGACACCTATATTAAAAACACCAGTAATATGAGTCACTGAAGTGGCAGATTGGATTATGGCATGTCTTCCTTAGTGGCGATGCATTTCTATGACCACAGGCTGCCATAAATAACAGCACAAGTTATAGAAATCTGAACAGCTCTGGCGTGAAGAGGAATATCTAAATAACTCTGGATGCCCCATCCCCTGGTAGTGTCCAAGGCCAGGGATGGGGTCCTGAACAGCCTGATCTAGTGGGTGGCATCTCTGTCCATGGTGGGGGGTTTGGAACTAGGTGATCTTTGGGGTCCCTCTAATCCAAACTATTCTATTATTCTATTAACTCTCTTCCAGGACTTTGCCCATCTCACAAATTAGAGGATACAGAACTGAAGTGCAGGGACTGTATCATCAAGTGTTTGACAGAACTTTGCAGACTGTCCTGCGAAGCATGCAGATGCATCCTAGCAAGAGGGAGTGAGAGGCAGCATAAGCAAAATGATCTCTGGCTTTCTCTTAACAGGCTAAATCATTTTGAAGGGTAAAGCAACAGGTAGTTCTCTAGGAGTAAATGTGGTAAACATTGGAAGCTCATGGATTATGAGCAAGTTGCAATAATGAAATGAAGACTGCAAAGAGCAATTACAAAATCAATTCCATTTACACCACTTGAAGGTCTTGGCAGGAAGACCAAAACCAAAAGTTGTCTTTTCTCATTGATTAACAGAGAGAGGGTGGACTGATCTTCATGGTAGGAATATGAGCAGAAACAATGCAGCTAGAGCATAGATTGCTGTGGACACTGCTTTGGTGGAAGCTTCTAGCTCTTGTTTTAGAACTTTATTATTAACACAAACCCCTGAATCTTGAATACAAGAGGGACATTGGTGAGGATCTCCTAGAAATAGCCAAGTCTAGCTAGCAAACCAGATTTGCTCATTCTTGAGCTCTTGCTCATGTGGAAAGAGAAGTTGAAGTGATAGAGGAGTTGACACAGAGAGTCATGTGCTGGAGGTTGCATATATGGTGTATGGTAAGCCATTCACTTCTGAGCTATAGGTAGTGCTTTCTAATAAAAAGGCACCCACAGTGAGATAGCTCTGCCTTGGATGTCCCTGCTTGTCAAAATGAAATGTGTTGGAGTGCATGGAGCAGCTTTGATGCTTGCCTTTAAGGAAACAGATACGACTAAGGGTGTGTAGGTGTGTGTATACATAAACACTGTAATGCTCTGCATGCAAGCACTACCAGCTGAATAAGTCTCTGTGGGTAAAATCTCGAGTTCCCAAATTCATAATTTACATGTCTCAATGTTCTCAATAATGCCATAAAAATGGTCATTTTTAATATCTCTAAGACAATAGTTTCAATGTGAGCTTCTACAATTACCACACTTTAGCAATGGCATAAACATGAGTGAATTTGATCTCCAAAGAACTTGTCATTAATTACAGCTGAGTGCAACAAATGGCCATTTTGTTTTTGTCCTTTTAGAGAAAAACATCAAAGTCAAAGAACAGAATGTGGTTTATCCACAAAGAATTTCTTGGTGGGCTGATGAAAGCTCAGGTCTCCTAACTCCTGGTCTAATGGTTTGACTACAAAGACATGGCTTTTTATTTCATGCTCTTCCACTTTACAAGTGGACGTGGGTGATACAGTCAAAATCTGAACATACTCAATTTCTTTTGTGTCTCTCTGACAGTAGGCAAGCTGCACAGGTGCCAGGTTTTTGGTGTGTCTGCTCTCCTGAGCTTCTTCTGAGGCATGGATGGGCAAAAAGACAAATTAAAGCTGTCTTCATGATCCAGAGGTTTGGGGAAGTATGCTTTATGACTTGCTGTTGCTATCTGCAAAATGCTGTTACTGCCAGGGTGCTCTGGTGTTCTGCCCACTTCCACTCTGAATGTCTTGTGGCTCTGCATTTCCTCAGAGATACACTGTCTCTGGAAATATTACATCCTACCTTGTTTTCCATAGGATTTGAGATACTGGAAAAGGGCAAAGAAGGCTGAAGGCAAGTGAAAGTACCTGCTTTCAAATGCATTCACCCTATATGCTGTTAAAGACAGACACTGGAGAAAGTACTTAGAGCTGATGGGTAAAACAGATACACAGAACTTGCACTGGAAAATCATTTTTCTGATCATGCCATGGCTGAGCATCCCATTGCAACTGTGTTTATAGCTAAAGACTTTTCTGATGAAAGGATGGGAAATGTTCTCAGCTGCAGCAAGTTTTGTATCAGATGAAGGTAAACACTGAAAGGAAATGCTGGATGTGATGGGCACTAAGTTAACCAACCCTATGAAGAAAAATTGTCAAAAAAAGGGAAACTATTCTTTCAGATAATGGTGTGGCCCCTGACAGTAAAAAAAAAAAGTTAAAGAACATATGATTTTGACATTATGTCATGCTTAATGGTCAACATTAAAAATGTGTTTAGTCTTGTTGGCCTCTGAAAATCAAAGTAGTGAAACTGTGGATTATGAAGATGAGTGAAAAAAAAAATGTTTTAGGGAACTAGTCTGAATTGGTAATGATGATTATAGGTAAAAAATATATAATCTTGATAGTATTCATAATGGAGTTATATTGATTCACTATGAGAATTTGATTCCAGTTATTAAATGCTTTAGGACTGCAAGTGATTATGGCTGCGCTGCCTAATGCAAAAATTATCTTCTAAAATTATCCTCCTACATCTGTGGAAAAAGGTTTTTTTTTTTCTTAATCCATAGGAGCACTTTGCACACATCTTGTTCAGTTTGAGGAGCCCAAACATGTTGTGTATGGCAATTGCAGATCTTTCTCTTTTATATGTGAAACTTTTGGGCTGAAGATAGTGGAGGCAGAAGTAAATTTCTTTTAGTAGAATCCAGCAAGACTTCAGAAATATGAAAGCCTAGCACATTTTGGTAAGTTTGGGACTTTTTGTGTATTGAGGATTTTGAAATGTTAGGGGGAAAATGCTATTAACAGACTATTAAGGGAATTTTTGATTAGATTTCTTTTACTTGAGCATCAGCATTTAAAACAGGCATGGAATATTTAAGTTCAGCTCTGGTAGAAGTATGGTAAATGATCAAATTCATCAGAGTTTTTGTTGATACAGCTTTTTGGCTGGAAGGTATCTAACACTCAAAATAGAAGTAGGCTCACAACTGATATTATGGCATTTGCTTTCAAGAAATACGTGCGTCAACATAGACGTGGAAAAGACATAAAAATGCTGCAGTCCATCGGAAATAGGTGAAATGAGAACCTGTGCATAATTATAGGGTGAGAATGTAAAAAGACCACGGAATTAACTTAGCCTGAGTTAAAGTTCTGAGTGCTGAGTTTTTAGAAGGTGAAATGAGTTCAGCAGTGACAATGATGACAGGTGGTGATGCCAGTGGTGGTGTGGAGAGCCATGTCATTTCATGCTGGTTTGTCATCATCTCCATGGACCCTGAGCACCTCGCCAGAAGCAAGCAGGGGTCCAAGGATAATGTATCTATTGGCCAGTGGTATATGTAGTTTCAAAATGAACATACCAAAAATGCCAGCTGAAAGGGACAGGGTAGAAGTGAGGAACTGCAAGGAAATAGATAAGTGTACCTCAGCTAACAGTGGTCTTGACATTGCAAGGGCTTTTAGAATTGTTTTTGAAGAGAATGAATGATTTGAGTTTTTGTATGGTTTTTGTGGGGAGAAAGGGTCTTTTATTATCCTTTTTTTGCCCAACATAGTTTAAAACAAAGTGAGTTGTGTCAAGAAATAGCTGATAAATGCCAGTAGTGATCTTGACAAACCACATCTAAACCAGAGCTGTTTTCCCCACCTCTTCTCCTCCCCCCTTCCCTCATGCTTGTGCCTCAAGCTTGCCAGTTGCACCTGAGGAGTGGTAATCGTATGTCTCAACCTTTTATCACTTAAATCCAGACCAGAAGGAAGTAAATGTAAGCCAGAAAGGATAACCAAGTGTTGGAAATCTGAGAAAAGTTTGGAGACAGGAGCTCAGGAAACTAGAAATCAGAGCTTTGATTGCCATAAGTTTTATTCAGCATGAAACATCGTTCTGTAGTTTAAATTTCCGCTTTTAAATCCAAATGAGCAGTGTATAATTTGACCTTTGCTCATAAAAAATTGTCAGATTTGTCATTTTAACACCTAGTGTTCTGCCTAGCTTGAACTAATAAATTGGTGAAACCAAGTGCAAGCAAACTGAAAAATGGAAGAAATGACTTTGACATTTGTTCCCCCCTGCACACACACACGCACCCAGCCAAAAAGAAGCCCAATCCTAAAAACCATGTCGTCATTGCAGACTAAAGCAAAACAGGTACTAGATATACTGGGGTTCTTTACCTATAGCTTAGCTGATTTCTGTGGCACAGTGCACAAGTTAAAAGCACGTAGCTAGCTTGAGAGCAAGTGTTCGACACATGTTCAGTGAAGATGGCAGTGTTTTAGTACATGAGGATTCAATTGTTGTTGCTTCAAGGTATAATGCGGCCCAGATGACTTTTAGTGGAGTAGTGCATATTAAAAACCAAACAGAAAATCATCAAACAATTCTTTCATACCTATTTTATTTAATTTAATTTCAATAGTTTACATACATCAGCTACAGAGTCTACCAAGACTGCATCTTCTTTCAATTTAAATATTCTTGGTCTTTATTACTGTATAATACAATCAGCTTTCTCTTCACCCACAAAAATAATAAACAGAGAGACAAAAAAGCCTATGATACAGTAGTGTACTAATAGTTTTCACCCCCATATTACTCCAAAAGAGAATGCTTTTTTGATCGGTGCATGAAGGGTTCCTGAAACACAAACATGCTCTGACATGATGAAAGTTTTATTAGGGTTTTTTTCCCCAATTACAGATGTATATGCCATCTCTTAAATGAAAAAAACCCAACACCCCCCACCCTAAAAAACAAACCCTGAAAACAAAAACCAGACATAACGCTGTGTCTGCTGCAGCAGGGTGTCCCATATGTGCTTTGTCATAGAAACTAAAGAAATGTATGTATGAATATGTATATATATGTATATATGAAGGAGGTCTTGCAAGAGAGAAGTGACTTGGATCAAGACACAGAAGTGGATTGTGATTGCTTTGGTAGGCTCTTCTGGAGGATGATTCTGGTAGGTTCAGCTGTACTTGTTCTTAATTCATGCAAAACACCTGTGAAACAAGACTTTGACCTGCCTGACAAAGTGTATGTGGTAGAGGATGGTTGCCCTGGCTTGATCCTTAAAGTTTCCATCAGCAGTTTTGAGGAATGCTCAAGTCAATTTAGTTCCACATACAGGTATGGCCGCCCTGGTCAAGTAGTACCACATGCAACGTCTCATCTGATTTCCTCCTCTGCAGAATGAGCATGAATTGTATAGTATTGGTTTTGTGTCTGTGCACTCTGTGGACCTTTTGATGTCCACTTTCTCCACTTAATATCCAAGAGCAGCCTCAGACTGTGGCACATCCCTGCACAGGTATGTTGGCCTTCAGATCACTCTGCTTTGTTGTGACATTTATTTTGGGGATGTGGTACACAGTCAAGTGTAACAGCTTATGACGAAGCCTTTCTGGAAATCTGCAGGCTGGAAGAAGCTATTTCATGTTGTTCTCAGACCACATGGGATAGTGAAGAGTTCACTACTTGCACATTTCTAACACAGTCAGCTGCACTGAGCAAATACACATACGTGCATGGTGCTGAACTGATTATAGGTCTTGGCAAAACCCTCCTGGAAGAGAGAGCTGGTGATATGTCACTGTAATGATGATGAAGACCCAGTCCATCATGTATGAAAACGAGATTCTCTTTGGTGTAATTAAAGGATCAGATAGCTCAAATACAAAAGAATATGTATAAATAATACATGGAAAAGCATGAAGGGCACAAAAATGCTGTAAACTAAATGGAAAAATGTAATATAACTTGCAAATGTCTTTGGAATGCGTCTACAATAAGGGCAAAATGGATCAGTCTAGGTTAAGACACTTTTTTATTGCCAATAAGAAAAACATTATTAAAGAGCTGGTCCAATATCAAAATGGCATTTTAAAAGCATACGGTAATCTGTATATAGTTTTTATTAGCTTTCAAGTTTCTTCCATTGAGTTGTTAATGGTCCTTTTAAGAATTATGGTTCTGTAAGTGAATGGCTCACAGTGTCAGGACTTCTGCTGCTCTGCTTTGTGCTGCTGTATAAAAATAGATATTTTTTC
Organism: Illadopsis cleaveri; assembly: GCA_013399915.1. NCBI lineage: Eukaryota > Metazoa > Chordata > Aves > Passeriformes > Timaliidae > Illadopsis > Illadopsis cleaveri. The sequence continues at coordinate 220,746 of VXBB01002172.1, read as the reverse complement.
CCCACCAAATATCTGCTTTTATTTCCCCATCATGTTTTAGTAGAAAAATTTGAGGGAAGAAAAATATTAAAAAACAACCAAAAAAATCAAATGAAAATGCAACCTCTTTATATTGAGCTTATGGTCAAATAAAAGGCCATTGTGAAGAAAAATCCCAATATTACATAAAAGCTTTTACCTGTATTACTACTATTAAAGTGACTATCATACTGGTACTTGTTTATAGTGTACCTAATAAGTGGTGTGATTACTTCCTCTGAGGCCTCTTGGCCTCTTCATCTTACGCATTGCTGCAGCTAAAAAATTCCTAGTCTGACTGTTTGGCCGATCAAGCTCTGTGCAGCGTTTTGCATCCACTTGAATCAAGTGCTGAGCTCAAGTACACCATGGATCTCCTCCCTTATCATCCCCAGAAGCTGACTTTGTATGCTGACACCTGAATTTCATATACTTTTTGTCTGTCTCTCCATTTATTTATTAGACTTTTTCCTGGCTTTTTTTTTTTCTTTTCATTTTGCTCATGTCTAGAATCCACTTGCTCTGGATAGTTGTCCATAATCTGGTGTTAAAGTAGGACTGTGTACCACTATCTCGCTGAGACAATAACTTGACTTCATGCATTGTCTATGATTTGCATCCTTTTTACTTGTTTTGTCATCCATTCTACACATCAACCATCTGGGTACAGTTTTCATTTTCTGTATTGTATCCCAGATTTTTCAGAGAGGGAAGAGTTGTACGTGTGTGCTGGGAAGTGCTATGGCAAAAGGCAGAATACTGTGAAACAGCATTAGAGTTGAGATATATTTATTCTTGTGATACTAAGTACTAAGGATGGGGATGTCATATAATGCCATGTAGAAAAAATTATACCAAAGACTTGATGTTTTCCCAGACAAATTGCAGTCCCAATAGTTTTGAGTCCCTGTTTTAAGTAAACCTTTGCACAAAGCCTCAGTATGAGAGGCTGAGTGGGGCCATCTTTAACTCTGCCTCAGAGCTCTGCTGACGTGGTTTCATGGCATTTTGCTCCAGAGATAATCTAGTTCACACCAGGCATCACTCGCCTGGTAGCAATGCAGCCTAAAAAATGTGTAAACCTCAGCATGTAGTATTGAAACTTCCTGCAAGACTTGAGAGGTTGGAGACTGCCATTTCTGCTTCACACTGAAAACCAGGTGTAGCTTAGCCCTGGGCAGCTCAGGCATGCTCAGTCTAACCCCAGGCTCCTCTGTTGGCTGCAGGATCAGCTGCCCCTTTCCCCATGAGGCCATGGTATTTTAGCTTTCATGGCTAAACATCTTGCTTGAGGCATGGTGGCAGCACCTTGTACTCCTCCATAACCAAGGGGATGTAAGCAAATATGTTGCATAGCCCTGGTCAGGAAAATCAGATTTCTGACAGCTCATAGGGTAGCAGTCTATGTATTTTGGACTGTGTTTCCTTGTTCAGAGGTTTTTTTTTATTTTTATTTTTTATTTTTATTTTTATTTTTTTTTTTTTTTTTAAATTTTTTTACCTGCCCTTGGCATGTTTATGTTCAGTTATATTAAGTGGCTTCAATATGAAATGGGAGTTTTCCCAAGGCTTGGAATCATCAAAATTTGTTCTCAGGGGCAGCTAGAGTCATATGTTTGCATGTGTTTTTCTGTTTTGTCTTAGGATTTATTAGTGGATGAAGAATAACAGACCTTGGTTGTCCTGAGATTGTCTCCTTGTTCCTTTTTATGTCTGGATGTATGGTTGAGGTATGGTTTGGGAGAGATGGAGAAGAGCTGATAAATGACTGCTCTAGGGCTACCTAATGATTATGATCTGATTGTGCCAATTAGTGAAACATCTCGATGTTGTGTCACCTAGAAACCACTGGGGCAGGATGGAGCCAGGCAGGGTGGCTGGCTTTGAGATAAGGCTGTTAGTTGAAGGATTGCCTGTAATACCTAAAACACTGACAAACCAGAAGACTCTTCTTCTACAGGGAGGCTGTTGATCATTTGCTTGTGACAGAGAATATTTTTTTTCTGTATATGACACTGCCCAGATGATAATTTTCATATGTAGCACTTTACCCTTCTACGCAAACAGTCCTGGAGATAGCTAGCCTGGGGATTCAATCTGGAAAATCCTTTTGATTCAAAAAAATGAATAAAATTATTTTGGCAGACAAAATGCAAAGCATGCAAGTTCTTTAGCCTGTAGACCAAGGGTTGGTGGATATTTGTAAGTACAGTGGATAAAAAATGCTGGAAAATTAAAATTGCTATACCTTAAAATGTTGGGGTCTGGTAGTGTAGGAAACCTTTTTAACAGATGCATGTTTGAGGCATTGATCTGTCCATGATCTATAGACATGAAGCATTTTTGGAGGAAGTTGTTGATGTAGACATTTAAGATGCAGCAGAATGCACTGAAACTGAACCAGAACTTGTTTAACATGAAAATGCAGAGGGAACTGATGAAGTCTGCAATTTGTATGGCTTCTGAGAAAATGTCTGTGTATGTTCAGTTTAACTTGGCAAGAGTTTTCAATCTTCAAGCAAAAATCATTTGACCCAAAAATCAGTCTGAAGCTGAAATTTATAAAATATCTAGAAGTTGAGGCTATGATAGTAAGAAATTTGAATGGTTCAATGTACTTGTTATGTGAAGCGTACATATTTGCTGCCTAAAACTTTGTATAATCATTTTAGTATAATAGGAAAATCTTTGATGTCATGGGAGTTTTTTGGAAATAATAAACCAGTCCACATACAAAGATGGGAGCCAAAAAAGGGAAAAAGGAAGCAAATCATGTATCAGAGAAGGGAGTTTCGCTGGAAGGCAGCCATTTGGAGAGATGAATAGGCAGCTCCAAGCCTCTTCAGTGGGCACAAAGACTGCTGGTGGGAGAGAATGAGGATACAGTGTGACTTCAGGAAAGCTATGCATGGCTCTGGAACCAGAGGTTTAGAAGGATTTGAAGTGTCTTCTGGAGACGTAATACGACACCTTTGTGTTTGTAGACAACTTGTGACTGTGGCCACAAGGTACTGTTCCCATCAGAGGATTTAGGTTAACGCACTGAGTGGTGCTGAGGTTGGGCTGCTGGCCCAGGCAGCCCATGCTTTCTGTCTTGTCTCCTCTATTGCAAAGGCAGCTCCAAACAGGAATTTCTTAGGGCCGTCATGCCGAGCAGAGAGCTGACAGTAGTTGCTGAGTACAAGGCCTTTCCCTAAACCCCCCCTCTGTTTTGGGGCCAAGCACCTCATGCTGTGCCATTCAGGGTTCACTGCTCTGACCTGGGTGACAGGAGCATCTGCTTCTATATCATAGAGCTTAATAGTTGGACGCTGAGGGAGAACAGCAGTTTATTGTATGAAGCGGTATGTGAGAGTCACTGATGAAGAGATTAGTGAGCTCATCTTGGTTGGGAAATTTCCCTCTCTTCTCTAGGGTAGAGAATTGCGTTTCAATTGCCCATGTAAAACGCAGCAGTGTGGACAGGCTGGATGAAACAGAGTTTCTCTTCTAATCCAGACCTGGCTGTGACTTGGCAACAACGAGTTTCTCTAATTGGAGATGAAGGTACAGTTAATAAAAAATAAGTTTCCAAGACCTTAAGTGGATACTCTTTTAGTTTTCCTTGGTTCAGCCGCTGGTTCTCTGTTTTACATGACATTTGAGTCTCTCATCATAAAGAGCCCTTCTTGTGCTAAAGGCGTGAAACTTTTGGATTTCAGATCATCTTTCTGCCTCCCCTAGCTGCCGAGGTAGAAGGATTGCTGCCTGAGTTCTTGCTCAAAGAGAACAGTGCTGTCCCACACAATGAAATCATGTCTGTCTGCCTTCAGAGCACTGTGGACTTTGAGCCAGGCATAATCTGTTTCCTGACATTTGAGTCTCATTAATTGGGTTAACAAGATGCTATCTGCACTCCATACTTATGTAAATAGAACCTGCTAGCAAAGATCTTAATGGCACCTGATATATCACACTGCCTTTACATCTATCAAGAGGTACCACTGCAGGAGTCACTTCCAAAAGCAGGTTGTGTTCTTGGTCCCCTGGGTCCCTTTATAAGCTGTAAGAAATGCTGGTGGTCAAGGCCAACTGTTCAGATGTCTTTCAAGTGTCCCACTGGTGACCAAATCTCACTTTGTCAAGATGACAAATGACTTGAGCATACCCTGTTCACCTTCGAGCTTCGCTCTAATGTCAGCTTCATTTACTTGTCAGAAACAGGTATTTTTTTTACTTCCCACAGTGCAAGTGGAGCAGAGGAAAGGAAGGAGTGAAGGGAACACAGGCTGAGGAAAAAAACCTGCTTGTATGGCTTCTATTCAATGTATTATTATAGTAGAGATTTGCAAGCTTTGGACATACCAGAATCTGTTTGTTTGTACATGTGCAAAACAGAAAGAAGGGAATTTGCTTTTCAGAAGTGAGAACTGTCCCTGCAGGGCTACGATTATGCAAAAACATGTTTTAACCACTGGATTTTTCAATAAGAAAGTAGTTGTGCAAGATGAGTTTCTTATTTTGGACAGCAAATTTTTTCCAGAGCAGCATTTAAAAATAAGTGTTTAATTAACAGGGTCTACCCAGAGCATAGGGCATTGTGCATGTGTCTGCACTGAAGAGCTCGACTCAAAGCTCGAGCTCTCATGGGTGGTTTCATTGACTGCAGTGGTATTGTTATGTGGCTAAGTGATCACTGCTGTGATTGAGGGCTGTTGCATCTCACCCAAAAGCAGCCATGGCCAGGCCACAAAATACGGTCAAAGTCAGCTCAAGGACTGTGAAAGTGACATTGACAGCTTTGGCTTTTAGTTTCTTCTCAATGACTTCCATATCGCTTTTGCTTAGTCCACAAGTCAAAATATGCTTTTTCTTCTATTAACTACAGTGTTGGCTGAAGTTTTGAAAGTCACAAACTGACTTAATTTTCTTCTCTGCAACTGATGGAAGCAAAGAAGTCTCAGTAGATATGAAGTAGGAACACACAGAAGTGAGATGTGTCAAATTAAACATCATGGTGTCATAAGATTTTCTGACTAATTCTCCCGTGACCTTGAGCCTTCCTTTGCTGGCAGCAGCTGGATGAAGACAGCTTGAAGGTGATGCCTGCTGTGAGTTGCCCATTACCCAGGATGACCACGGCCCCTACGAGATTTTACTAGCAGCCAAGCAGCAGTTGCAGCAAAAATGAGTGAGCCTTTGCGAGTTGAAGGCAGCATTGAAAAACCCTGAAAGCTTTTGCCTCCTCTGCTCCTACTCCTTGTCTCTTCCTGCTCTTCCCTATACTGACTGACAAGGTGGAGGCTGCGCCTTCTCTCTGCAGACTGCTGTGAATAACCTTTTTTTTATTTTCTAAAACCACTGCGTAGCACAGGAAAGATCACGTAAGAAAACAAATTCAGGGTCAGTGCTCAGTTTCCTTGCAAGTTCATTAAAACAGCAGTGTCTGGAGGCCTTTTGCCTAAATAATTTCATAATAGAAAACAGACTCTCATTGCTTCTTTCTTTTGGGCTACTATTTTTATTTGGTTGTTGTTCCTCAAGCGTTTTGGTCCTATTTCAAAACTTGCCTCAATTAAATGAAGAGACTGTTTTTTTGGTGCTTTCTGGTTTAAAAGCCGTACGGCAAAACTTCTAGGAGTCCTCTGGATTATAAAGCTACGATTGACAGGGATTTTCCTGTCAAAATAACATTAGAAAACCCCCAAGTGTAGCTTAAAGATTTGAAAGAAAATAAAATACCCCTCCCCTTTCCCTCCCCCAGCTGAGATCTCCTGTCGCTGCTTCTGGCATGCATCACATCTTTGAGGATACAGTATCATGAGAAAACTGTCACTTGGTGATGTATTAGGGTAATGTATCATGAGAGCATCGTTTCTTTAGAGGATATGGGCAGTAAAAGACATGATTCTGGCCAGACAGAGCAGCAGGGGACCCTGCTCTTTTTCTTTCCTTTTCTTTAATCTAGCCCTGTTTTTGTGTTGTACAGAAGTGAGTTTCTTCATGGGATATGACTTGTTGCAGAGTAAGTTAGGAGGCCCATTGGGCTTTTTAAAGTCTTTAAGAAGTACGCAGGCCTCAAGGGCTGCTTTGTTCAAAGTTTTTAGAACAGACTGAAGCCCAAATCTAGAGCATTTGCCACTGCTGAAATCTCCAGTGTAAAGACTGAGTAAGCAGGCTTCAGACAGAGAAGGTAATAAAGATGCAATGACAGGTAACTGTTGTTTGGATAATATATTTGTAGATTTAGCCAATCAAAATGTGATGAAATGATACTTATTTAAAAAGCAGTCAAAGCATCTCTTTTTAATAAATGTCAAATGAAATTTTAATTCACAGCATTAGAAGAAAAAATACTGTTGGTTAGTATTCAATCTCTAATAGAAAATATAGTTCTCAAAAAATACGAATTCTGAACTGATTGATTTTGATGTGCTTTGACTTTGATGTCCTTTTTATTGTTTTAATGACTTTGTTTTTCTCTTATTGACAATATCTACTGGAAAATAACAGTGTATAATACTGGGATAACATTAGTAAAGAAACAAAAGCAGAATATTGTTAGGACAATCTTTCGATGGGCAGGGTTAATTTTTGAGATGAGCCAGAACATGACACCATGGCTTGATCTAAAATTTGCTGAATTTAAATGATTTAATAATTTATTTTAAACCTTTTGTGTAATCTGCTTTGCCCTCTGTGAAATCACTTGATAATTCATGAGTGTCATCTTCAACGATTTTTAGAACTCGAGTTTATTTAGGGTGTTTTCAGACCAATTTTCTTGGCAGACTTCTCCAAGCCATCATACGGCATTTAGGGGGGGATAAGTATGCTCCAGGAGCTAATACACTCAGGACAGCAATGCTATTCTATGTCTGTTGACTTCAGCTGTGTTTGGTTGATCACGCTCAGGTGGTGGAATCTTTTATGTCCCTCAACTGCCTGTCACTTCTCTGGGAGAATGAATTCTCCACCAGCTTCTGTGAGGGTAAACCAGACTAGGACTAGGCTGGACCATACCTTCAGCATCACCCATTTAGCTGAAATAAGTTGGGCAGTAATCATCCAAAAGGTTTTGCTGACTGATCTTTGTAGCTGAGAACATCCAGCAATGGGAAGAACTCAAAGAGCTGGGTCAGTGAGCTGTAACCTTTTACAGCAGCAGGGGTAAAAGTTTGCAGCTGGAGCTTCAAATCAACAGGTATTGCCTGTGACTACGTTTTTCTTAGGTATTGTCATCAGATTTAAGTAATCCATAATTAATTCAAGATCTTCATTGACAAAGTAGAAATATAATCCTGTGAATTAAAATTATCAGAAAAAGATGTGAATTTTCAAAGTATGCATCTCATGAAATGTGAAGGTGTGGTCTCCCACAAGAATCCCTGTGTGTAACCCTTCCTTGAAATCTGGCTCCTGGATTACTATGGGTATTTTTTTCACTACAGTATGAACTGCTGGGAATTTGTGAAGACCCTGTCTCTTACTGCTAGAAGACTGCCATGCTATTCTGCTGACAGGTAAAGAGCGTTGCCCATAACTGTGCAGCTGCAGACCTCTAATCTGAAGGTGCTCTTGGAGGTGGAGGCAGGGAGACTGAGAGCTACACTGTCTGGATCCTGCTCTGGCTTTCCAACTGACTCAATCTGCAGTTACAGTAATTGTGTCTGGCCATGTCTACTTTGTGCCTGGGCTTACTGGAGCAGGGATGTGCTGCAAAACGTTTGATGTTCTGGGACCTTGACCCCAGCTGCAGCCTCAGTATTAATGCCAGCAAATGTAGGAGGAAGAGACGGTGTTTTCTTTTCACCAAATACTGGTGCAGAGGGCTGCTGCTGTCAGGCAGTGTTGGGATTGCAGCAGGCCACCAAGGTCACTTTCCTTGTGCTGGGGAACATCATTAAGCACAGTGAAAAAGTAAAAAAAATTGTTCAGTCTGTAAGGAGTTGTGAGTGATTTGTCCTGAATCACTTGCACATAATCATTTCTTCTCATATCAGTGGGGAATACCCATTTGAAGTGAATTTTGGTGTCATCTTTCAGCAGGGTCTTTGTTTTAATCATCTTTCCTAGGGAGCGGGGAGAGCTTGAATTATGAAGGGGGATGTTTGGTGCTGGCTGAGCATCACCACAGGGAAGGCTGCAGCCTCCTCCCTGCTCACCCTGAGAGGCCAGATAAGCTAAACAGATTACAGGGATGAGGGGGCAAATCGGAGGCTACTGAGCGCTCTGCTTACAAAAGGAAAGAGAGACTGTGAACTGAACTAAAATACTGTCATTTGTATCTAATGCAATTCATGTTGAAATCATGGTCATGTTCTGCCACAGGCAAGAACCTAATCCTGAAGGTACTGAAGCATATGTTTGACTTCACTCCTGTGAATTGGCTCATTACAATTTTAGTTCTTAAAATAATGGGACCTTTCTCTCTCTTGGTGAAGCGTATGCCTTGGTTTTTGTAGGTTTATGTGAGCAAATGGAGAGAACTCTATCATTTTCCAGAGAAAAAACATTGTTTCATAGGAAATATTTTTCCACCTTGAATTTAGAAATGCATCTAGTATGCTAAACTAGTTTTTTACTGTGCCCACAAAATTTGTTTTCGCAAGAGAAAAAAATTCCCCAGCAGATAATTGGAAGGGAATAAGGGAAATGAGACCTTGTCCTCATCTCCCTTGACAGTAGTTCAAAGGGCCTGCAAACATCTCTCCTTGGGGAGTGATGTCTCCTCCCTGAAGCCTAATTGTGTGGCTCCTGCTCAGGTAGAGAAATGCTCATGGAAGACAGCAGTTCCACGGTTTTAGCAGGGATCTCTTGCTTGCATACACTCTGCCAGTNAAACTTTCAACCAATAACAAGATAAAAATTACAATGCTGCAATGTAGTATAAAAAGCCCTGAGTGTTTACCGTCTGCTCACTCAGTGTTTGATCTCCAAGGGAGGGCTAACTGTGCTGCTCCTTCTACGTCCTCCTCGGGAACTCGGTCCCTAACAGGGGCCTGGTCCGCAACAGAAATGCTCATGGAAGACAGCAGTTCCACGGTTTTAGCAGGGATCTCTTGCTTGCATCAACTCTGCCAGTTAAAGGGAAGTTTGTAAATCAGACCTGAGACAGAGAGTTGCAGGCAGGAGTGCCAAGGAAGCAAGGGTACTATTTTCAGAAAGAGCCTCAGGATTTGTCTAGACCATGAGTTAAGCATGTGTCTGAGCCTGTTCTTGAGTTCAAGTTGGTCCAACATCGGGGTTGTTTGTACGTAAACATAGGTGCAGGCACAGGCTTGGGAGCTCCTAGGCTTTGCTGAGGGACAGAGCCTGTGACCTGTGCTGGCCCAAAACTTTTCTCCTGTGGCCTGTGTGGCATGAGTGTGGCTTCTTGTGTGCTTGAGAGGATGCTCTGGCTGTGTGCAACACCTGGCAGAGGGCCCAGCAGCATGGCCTAGGAACATGAGGATCATGGCACGTGATGGGAGCCTGCGTTCGAGCCTGCCCTTTGCCTTGCGGTGGGGAGGCTGCCTATGTGAATTGAATACACTTGTTTCATTAATTTTAAATGGCTCTTTCTTCTCCTAAGGTCACATGTGTGTGTTTGAAAGCTCCATCCCGAATTCCTCAGGGGTAACTTTTGCCATTGTTTGAAAATTGTTATTGTTTTCATGGGTGATCCCACAGGCTTCCGCTAGCAGAAAGTTAAGGACGCCCTGAGCTACTTGGTGAGGAGTCCTATTAGAATTACCAGCAGGACTGTGATGAATAATGGTAAAAAATGAATGTTTTCAGGATCAATCATTAATGGTAGTTGGTATTTCTACCTCATCTGTCTCTCTTGCTTTCATTATTTTTCTCTCCACAGCATTTTTTTGGTTAAATGAAAGTTTAAGTAACATTTTTCCCGTTCAGTATAAATAATTAATAACCTCAGGGTATCAGAAATGCAGTGCAAGCTTCCTAAAACCATTTTCAATACATAAAAAGAAAAAAAAAACCCCAGACCATCACTGTGGACATCTGGCCCCCTGAGAAACCACATCTGCAATGTTTTCTGCAGCCAGCTGTTACAGCGCAAGAGTGGGCTCAGGATACCATTGATGGAAGCACTCCTTGGTACAGTCCTGAAGAAACGAAGCAGACTCCTATTTTT
>VXBB01002172.1:197540-210556 GCA_013399915.1 Illadopsis cleaveri | reverse complement strand
TTCCTCTTGAAGCCAAATCCAGGTTGAAAAGACCCATCCTCCTGGTGGCTGCTGTGAGCCGGCAGGAGTCCAGTGGGGAACCCTGTAGAAAGTTGGCTGTGGCTTCCTAGCTGTGGTTTGGCACATATCCTCTGCAAGATCTCTGCCAAATATTCAGACTGCTTTTAAGTGTGTGTGTGTTTTTTTCTTTTCATGTTGGCATTTTATTTAGCTGTACCATATGAGTTTAAGGCTGTTATTTTGATATAATTTGTCGCCAGAATGGGCTGTTTTGTGTGGGGCTCTTTGATTGAAGGTAAAAATATGAGGTGTATGTAGAAGGTGAACAAATTGCATTGAGAGGAGGTTGTAGTAAAGGTAACATGAAGCAGTAGCAGTGATATTTGGTCTGGTTAGTGTATCTCTCCTGTGTGGGAATTTGCCATCACCTCTGCATGCCAAGTTAAGGAGACCCTTGGTTCCCACTGGCAAAGCGTGAGAGAGGGGAGAAACATGGACACCCAGCAAAATTTCTGATCTTTCCCCTAAAAGCATTAAAACATGAGTTCTCCAGCAGTTGTGCTTGGTGAGTGCAGTGAGGTGTCCAGGGTGATCCTCCAGCACTTCCCTAACTTTTCCTTTCCAAGGGAGTCTGGGATTCCAGAGTGAGCCCTCTGGTGACCTGAGCACTGACTGGGGAGTTGCGTCAGATGCAGCAGCATTGTTCTGGATCAGCCTGACCTCTTTTAAAAAATACGTATTTTTCCAACACTAATAGAAACCTTAGCTGAGGTTCTCTCCCTTTCTGTGTGTGTGCCTGAGCACTAAATTAAAAAAAAAAAATAATCCCAGATGTGAATCTATAAACCATCTGTTTAAAATAACTATTGTGCAGGACTATAATTAAAAGTTATTTATTATGAATCTTGGGATCCTATTATGGATTTGACTGACTCCCAGGTTTCTGACTTAGCAAACGGTTTGTGTATTTATGGGCCATGTGTCTCTTCCGCAATTCTTGGTGCCAGAGTGCATATTCTTTAAACAAAAGGGAAAAAAAAATCCCCCACCCTCTCATAACTGTTGGCTTCTGATTGTTGCCGTCTAAGAAGTGTTCTCTTAAGAACAGCAAAATTCAAAGTATCTGAGAGCTTTCAACAGATTCAGAGACGCTGTTGACAGCACAGATGGAGGCTTGGTAATACAGCTCTCCTGCATGCAGCTACTTAGCGACTTTCTAAATGTATGGCTGGGACAAGTAATGAAATGTTATGATTACTGGGGGTAGGAGGGGACATAATTGGAAGGAAAGGATTTGTTGCTTAAGTCCCGTTTGCTCTCAGCCTCCACTTTGCCCTTGTGAAATGGGAGGGGAGGAGGCAGCAGAAGTGAAACAAGCAGATGGACAGTAGACATTAAGAGCAGTGTTTTGGGCAACTGGGTGAAGGAAAAAACCCAGCCTCCGGATGACAATTACTCTTTTGTTTTATTTTTGTACTTCTACACCCAGTGGACCCAGGAGATCTGCACTGGATAATGCCTGACTGCAATAGACTAAACAATGATTTACCAGCCCTGCTTTATCTGCTGCAGGCCTGTGATGGATCAGCATGGTACATTAACCCTTTCCTCCACATCTGCTGACCTTGTTTTCCACAAGATACAGTGTTGAGATAAAATAGCAGGACTTTTTAAAAGGAATTTTGGGATAATAGTAATAATACTAATAGAAGCAGTAGGAGGATGCACTTCCCTGGAGCTACATTCATCTCTTCTTCAAGAAGGATTTTGCAATGAGGACTATGCCAGGGCCAGCAATATGTTGCAGTTGTGGCTCTACTCTATATTTTTTCAGCAAAAGGCCCCACATGGAGTGGTGGGGCTGCAACCCTGAGTGATGCTATACCTCACATACCTCACACCCTGGAAGAGCAGCCCTGATGACAGCGAGTTAGGCAGCTTGGGATGACATCTGAAACAGCCTGGAGCCATCTGGGCCTTGCCTACAACAAGCTAGAGAAGACGAACATCAGCTTTGCAAATCCTACCCTGTTTTAGTGCTTAGCTGCTCTTCTTGTGCTGACAAATTGGCTCTATTTACCTGGGATACATGGAGCAGTTCTTTAAGGCGGAAGGATGCAGCTTCTCCTCCAAGGGACAGAGCTAACCTTCCTCTTTAATTTGGGGGAGAAAAAAAAAAACAAAAAGCCCAAAACAAAAACCAAACAAATCAAAAAAAAGTGCAGTGAGTGGTGAGTGTAGCATCTCCTCCCCACCTTTTAGCACCATGCTGTAATTGAACTTTGAGTCAGTGTTCCAGATTTGCTGCCCTCCACATCCAGAGGCAATTCAGTGACTCATCTCCTGCTCTCCCCACAAGTACCTTTGCTGTAAGAACCAGTGACTTGTGGGAGCACGAAGAACAAGCCCCTTTCTGCTGAAGCCAGGCCACTGAACAGCAAATAATTCAAAGTCTACTGAGATACAGAAAGGAAATGTGAATCTGTAGCCTACTGCTTAAGACACCCTCCTAGGGGAAAGCACCCTTCAGTTCCTGTCACTGCACTGTGGGCCACTAATATTCTTCATGTGGAACAGCTGCTTAATGCAAAACAGCTCTTGGCATCAGCACATGAATTCCAAAATCTTCCCTCCCAGAAAACCTGCTAAACCAGCAGCTTTGCTGGTGATACAGAAAGAAGAGCAAGACCCAAATTTGGCTGCCCCCCTGGGGTGGCTCAATGATACCAAGCTTATCATTGGAGAGAATTTTTCTGATTTTAGCAATGTGGGGGAAACAGGAGGCTTCTACTGGGAACAATAACTAGCAAGTATCTCCTGTTTGAAATACATGTGTTGGGGTCATCCTTAGGAACTCCCTGCATTCCTAACCAGAAGAAGCTATGTCAGGACATACCTGAGGACAGAAGGAAGCAGACAGCACTCAGGGGAGAAATTGCCTGGGAAGCTGGGCTGCATGAGGAATTTGCCCCAGTAGGCCTCTGTGAACCAGGGAATTAAAAAAAAAATGCAGAGCTGTGTTATTTTTTTTTGTCCCTCTCTCTGCCATCTGCAACAATAATGTTGTCCTTGAGGAGGGAGTCCAATGGGTAGCTGCCCACTGGCCCCCCTTACACACATCCAGCCCAGCTGGGTTGGTTCTGAGGGTCACTCTGCACCTCACATCTCTCAGAGGTGCACGATGCATGCTGCAGCTGGGTGAACCATGTTGTCCACAGGAACAAACTCTAAAGTGGGTTTTGCCTTTCCTTCACACCCACTTTCATCAGGCTGAAGATTTTCCCACAGATGAAGGTTGTGCAGCTGATGGGCTTGTTAAATCTTTCCTTAAGCAAACTAATTTTAAAGAGAATCAAATCTTAGCAGAACCCTTTAAAATACAGACTGTAGCTGGGTTGGTAAGCTTGATTCTGCTGCCCTTCAACAGATTTTAAGGGGGCACCATGTTCCTGTAAAGGGAATCAAGATTCCACTGAGCGCTTTAAAAGAGATACTGAACCAGTTGCAATTCTGTGTCATGGCTGCTTTGTGCCAGTCCAGAGCTACAGACCTGCCATAAATTCAGCTTAACCTGCTGGTTAAATTGCATTTATGGTTGCTCTGCAGTGTTGGAGTGATGCAGAACAGTCAGCAAGTAGCAGTGACCTGGCTTTTTACAGTAATCATTTGTGTTGCTGCAGCTGTGCTTTAGGGCCTGATTCTCATTTGCTGATTTCACACTGTCTTGGGGAGAGTGAGTCTTCATTTACACTGATAAGACTGAAGTGCCTTTATAGCTCCCATCAGATCAGGCAGTGACTTTGAAGTAAATAAACCTCTGATTTTAGACAAAGGGCTGGAGTGTAATAAAAGCTGTGTGTTATTCTTCACAGGCACCTTGAATAAGGCCACAGGGAGCAAAATAAAAAGACTGGAAAACACAACTTCTTTTTCTTTAGTTTTATGATTTACATTTTTCTAGCCCTTTGATTTTTTGGTCTCTAATTAAGTCATAAGATTGGGTGAGGTGGGTAGTTGCATGTACTAGATGGCCACCTGTGTCACCTAATGAACTGAGCTACTAATTATAGGTGGAGGTGACTTCAGAGGACTACTTTAAGTAAGGAATTTGAAGTAGCAAAAATTTTACTACAAGAAACGCCCAAAGTATTTGTTTTCTGCACCTATTTAATGGCAAAGATGACCAAAAGGGTTAACACCACTGGGGCAAGGTAGGCAATAAATGGAATATTTCTGCTGCCTGCTGTTGCAGATCCTCCATTGACATTCCTTAATGTTGTCAATGTGCTCTTTGGCCTTGGGAAATCACTGGCTTTCTGCCATAGCAAGATGACACTGTAATGTACAGTGACTGTCTGCTTGTGGTGTTTCACTGGTTCTCATCATTTTGGGGAGAAAGATGAATTACAGTAATCATCTTGTCTGATATAGTACATAGTAGCCTCTTTTAAAGAACCTCTAGATAAAATTGATTTTCTGCAGTGGCAGAATTTTGTCTTCTCTGAGGTTGCCACCTCTTTCTCTGCCTTTTGTCCTTCTGTCACTGTGAGAAGCGATTCCTGAGCTTGCAGTTCATGGGGCAGCTCCTCAGGACCTTGAGGATATTTTAACAAGCACATCATGTAGGTAGTTGTTCATTTAAGTAACATGAATTTCTTCAGTGCAGCACATTTTCTGTATGAGACTGGGTAGCAGTCATGAATTATTGTTTAAGTGGGCTTTAAAAGCCATTTAGTTGGGCTCCTGGATTATTCAACTACTGTTTTCTACTGTGTTCCTTCAAGAGAAGAAAGATGTATTGAATCACAAGCACCTCTCCTGAGGCAGAAGAGCAGACTGCTGGCCCCAGATTTTATTTTCTGAATTGCAAGAAATGGTAGCTTTGGGTTTGGTTTGCTTGCAATAAGTTTTGTCTTTTTTTTTTTTCCAGAATAAGGAAGTGACGTGCAAAAGGGAGAAGTGTCCAGTGGTCTCCAAGGACTGTGCTCTCGTCATTAAGCAGAGAGGAGCTTGCTGTGAGCGTTGCAAAGGTGCCATTCCCTTCCTGTCGTTTTCCCTCTTTTTAAAATGTTATCAGTGCACATTTAGGTTGTCAAAGATAGGACTAAATTCGTAGCTTCTTGGCTGTCACCAGAGGCTAGAAGAGGGCAGTAACCATAATTAAAATATATATGCTTACAAAGCTGAGGGAAATACATAAATTCACATGTTTGTCCTGCAATTATTAGTTCTTGCACAGCAACAGTCCTTTAGAAATACATTTTTTTTTCATCACTATATTGTCAGTTTTTTGAGAGTTACCCCTGTTCTAATTTTATCAGAAGTATTTTAGGTCAACATCAATCTGCTAGTAGTCACCAATCAGTAAGAATCTCTTTAACTTTTTATGTGGTTGGAAAGAATAAGAATAATACTTCTGAGTAATAAAAAGCAGGGTAATTGTCCATGGCTATTGCTATTTCTCCTCATACTGGAAACAAACCAAGCAAACTTTATTCATTGTGTTAAACATTTCCTGATTCAAACAATAATATCGTGGACATTTTTATGAAAGCCAAATAAGCAACAATCTGAATATTATACATTTATTTATTGATCAATATTGTATATTCCTAGCTGTTTAAAATGAGATAATGATCAAATAATAATAAAAAAATGTAAGCATGCATGGCATGTATCTGCTATGTTTAACCACATGAAAAATATGCAAATAGATGAAGTTGAAGAGTAGTCTATTTAATTTATATTGATGCAGTAAGTAACATGCTCTAAAGCACAAATTTTGCTGAGGGACTGCTTTCACAATCAATGAGATGAAGAATGTCAAATTCAGACAGTTTTATTTTATTTTTCCTCTGTCATTTTTCAATTCTCCACTGGTGATTGTGTGGGATTAAAAGGGAGATAGGGTAGGATAAATTGTTGGGAAATAAAAGCATTTCTTGCCTTCCCAGAGGAAATACAAATGCAGGAAAACAGATTATGCTGAAATTCAGATGGAAGAGACATGATGGATGTGTATTTTTCCTGGAAGGTTGCAGAGGTGTGTTAGATGCTGTGCTTACAATTTGCTTCTGTTCTACAGCTTTGGAATAGGTTTGGCAAACCCCAATTCGAGGATTTGTCTAGATACATGACACTTAAAAGAAAAGGAAATGAACTGGAAAAAATATTAAAGCATTACTGAAACAAGAATTCAAAATTACAGATTTTGCATAAATTACATGTAATTTATTTCTTTTGTCAAACCATGTTTAGTATCAACTTTGTAAGAAAAGGTTGCTAAGTGTCAGTTGGATTAGGATGGAGTTTGATTTTTCAGTTTCTTCCTGGGATGTGTATTTGCTTAATGGTCTGAAAATTCTATATACATACATATGCATATGAAAAGAATGAATGTTTCAAAGCTGAACAAACAATATTTCAATCCAAACAGTATTTTAATTCAGACTCCTTTTAAGATTTTCTGTTTATCCTGAATTGGAGTGGGTACCTGCAGAATATTATTGGTAGGCTTGAGCCTGGCATCTGCAGATTGGTATGCTTGACATCTCTAATGGGATAATTAATAGAAACTATTCAAAAATAGAATTAGGAGGCACATGGATACTTGAGATAGAAGAGGGATGAGTTAGCTAGGGTCCTTTGAATGTATCAATGGACAGAGAGATCCCACTAACAGGCATCCAACAAGATCCCTCACAAGGAAATTGCTGGAGAAAATAAGCAGCCCTGAGTTTTTAGAGATACTCTTCTCATCAGCAAATAAGTAACTAGTGTATGGTTGTTTTCATAGTAAAAAAAGGTTGCCAACATATCCTTGCAAAGATCTCAATTTGTCAAAGTGCTCAGAAATTATTTAGAAAATGGGTGCAGAGGGAAGTTTGGTGCTGTCTGACCTGATCTCTGTAGCATAGTAAAGCAAGAGGATGGCCTGTGAAGAGCTGCAGAAGGTTCTCAGGGCACCGAACAATTGATGACAAAGCAGCAAAGGAAGTTAACATGGATGGGATTAAATGGATGCACACAGGACAAAACAGTCCTAACTTTACAAATACAATACTGGGCTCTGAGTTGAGGATAACTGAATGCCAACTGTTTCTGGGTGTTATAAAGGATACTTCTCTGGCACCATCAACTCAACCCTCAGCAGTTCTTCAGAGGGAAAATTGAATGCTGAGTTTGTTAGGAAAGGAGCAAGGTACAAACCAAAATGCCCTGTTTTCCCTCTGAGTCAAACAGGCTGCTTATTCCTGCCCTTCTGGAGGCTAAACTAGGGCTATGGACCTTGGTCTGTATTTTTCATACTTCCCAAGGTGTCTATTAGTAGCTGCTATCAGACAGAAGATTATTGACTAGAAGGGGTCTTGGTCTGATCTAAGATGGCAGTTTCTATGTGCTTAAAATAGAAGAAGAATATTAAATTTCATATTTCAAAGGAAAAAAAAAAAGCTCTCAAGGACTGAGTTTTCAAAGTAGATGTGAAATTTCTGAATAAGTTTTTGTGTGCTTTCTGGAGGGCAAAGCAAAATATGCACCCATTTAACTCCCCCACTCTTGACACCACACTCTGTCACCAGGTTGTTCTGGTTCCGGGGGAAGAGGCTGATGGAGCCACCTCTACCCCAAGGGAGGCTGCCTGCTCTCCCACCACTATGAACACTGCTGAAGAGCCTGCTCTGTTCTGTGTGAGACCTAAAATGAGTGCCCCATGGCAGGGAGTGGGGGGTAACTGGGGATTCAAGGCTGCAAACACCAGCCTGGCAGCAGAGAACTTCAGCTACTCCCTTTGGTGGCCCAGCAGCTCCCCAGCACTCCCCACACAGAGCTCAGCTGCAGCCGGGACTTGGCCCTGCAGCATTTATTTTCAGTTACTATTTTGTCAAGCTGCCAGAGTGCCCATGGGGAATGCAAGCAGGAAAAGGGAAACAGGGATTTTTTTGGCTTTTTTTTTTTACTAGTTGCATTTCATCTAAACATGAACAAAAATGTTACCAAGGAAAGACATCAGAACCTGCCGGCTTTTTTCTTGGCTTTGTTCCCTAAGCCTGGGAGAGCTTAATCAGGCCTTAGAGGCTCTTGCCAGCGCTTTTTGATAGCTTCACATCTTCCTACCTTGTGAAGAAATGAATGAATGAGTGAGTGAATGAATGAATGGCTGCTGTCATCTGAATGCAACATCAGGAGGACAACATTAAGACCAAAGGGCGTGTTCCAGAGTGGGCTTGTGTAGGAAGGAAACCACCACTCACGAGCCATTTGTGACATCTCTGCCAGTGCATTTTATTCTGTCATGAGGAGCATGAGGATATTCATACCCTCCCATTGCAGGAGGGTTGGACTAGATGACTTTTAAAGGTCCCTTGCAGCCCAAACTATTCTATGATCATGTCTGCAGCAGTGCACACACCTGAACTCTACTATTCAGAGCTTTCCATGCAGGAGAGACTGAATTGGTGGTAGGGAATTTTCCTGCAAATGGTTGTGTGCTGAGCATAAGCCCCTTGCTTCCATTTGGGTATTTGTATGCTGTCGCAGTAGGGATGGACAAAGACACCTATTTCTTCATGCACCACAACCAATCTTTACTGTACCCAGCTTATATTTATATGGTTTCCTAAGAGCATTGAGTTTAATTCTAATTGGTTAGTAACTTTTTGCTTACTCAGTTCATTGGTCAGTAGTAGCTCGTGTGCGTCTGTCAAAAACTTTCCTCTCTAATGATGCTTACATACCTGTCTCCTAAACAGAAAATATTTTACACAGGTAAAGTATTTCTTCTCACAGGTGCTCATTCTTTTCCCAAGGGAGCTGGTCAGGCTAGCTGTTAGCTATACTTGGCCAAAGCAGCAGGCCTGAGCCATGCTTTTACAAGGCCTTTCTTTTGTAAGGTTTACCCGTATGCAACAGGATGCTACTTAGATAATTTCTAACACTTCTTTTTTCATATTTTGTAATAAACAGAAAAAGTAATGAGCAGCCACTAGTACAGCTTTTGCAATCAGAAAATTCACTGTGGTGGAAAGTAGCATATGAAAAAATTTGGCTTTGCTTTGTCACAGAATCACAGAATATCCTGAGTTGGAAGGATCCCACAAAGATCATCAAATTCTGACTCCAGGCCCTGCACAGGATAAGAATGTGCCTGAGGACATTGTCCAAATGCTTCTTGAACTGTCAGGCTTGGTGCTGTGACTTCTTCTCTGGGGAGCCTGTTCCAGTGCCCAACCACCCTCTGGGTGAAGAACCTTTCCCTAATATCCAACCTGAACCTCCTCTGACACAGCCTCATTCACTCAGGTCCTGTCACTGGTCACCATAGAGATCAGTGCCTGCCCCCCTGGCCTCTGCTTCCCCTTGTGAGGAAATTGTAGGCTGCAATGAGGTCTCAGATTTAAATTAAGATTTAAATCCTCCAGACTAGCCATGTGTTTTAACGCTGTTCTTGACTTTAGGCCCATACGACCTTGATTGTAAAGTCGATGGGGCAGAGCTCACTTCTGCTGTGTGTTTGGGAAAAGTCTGGAACAGAGAAATGTGAGGCCATGATTATGGCTCCCTGCTGCAAGGAAAATGCAGGTGACTCAGTCTAATAGGAAAAGTTTTCAGTAAGATTATTCTTTTGACAGATATTTACTGTCGTTTATAAAACATACCATATACCTCTAGCATGCTATTCATTTTGAAAATACTAAAAATTTAAGCCCTCATTACTTTTGCATAGGATAAATAGGCCACTTTTCATCTCTCATTTTATTTAATATATTTAATGAAAACCTATGAGGTCACTGAGATTATAGAAATAGATTTGGCAGCATTATTTTATTTAGCTGGATGGAGACCTGCCATTTAGATATAGAGCTCTCTACACATCAGATAGTAAGTTACTAGCACTCTGAAGAAGTGGTATTACTGGCTCAGGACTGCATAAAGTTTGCATTTCTAAAATTGTGTGCCATATTCTACTCTCTTATCTTAAGAACCTTAATCTTCTATGGATACGCAAAGACAAGGTTGGTGGGAGTTCTTCTACAACAAAGAAAAAATGTTCAAAATTTTCTTTCACTTCCTATGTTCAATTTTGCGTTTTCTGTCCTTGTTAACTTTTGAGAATTAGTGTTTTGTTGTTGTTGTTGTTGTTGTTTTTTTAATAATAATAATTATTGATCTTAGAAATCCTTGTGCTATGCTCCATTGATATAGAATCTACCAGAGAATGGAATCCCAGCCCAGGCAACAACAGTGCTAGGTCTACTAAATACTGAATATCCAAAGATATCATAGTTAATTGTGCATTTCTTGGAAAGGATATCAAATACTATGGTTGAGGATTGCAGCAAATTTCAACTATTAGGGCTAGCTTGCAAAGGAAGTTAGAGGGAGGTTGTGAGATTATCAGGGTTCTAGCTGCTCTACTAACACCTTGCAGGATCCATATGTACCTCTGTGCTTTGTCTGCCTCTGGACACCCCTAGTATGAGGTACCCTACACCATTTTGGTGTCCTGCTGGAAGACTGACAAAGGGGGACCTTTTTGTGGGGCCCCAGTGGGGCACTATAACTTGCAGCCCATCCTTACAGGCTTGAAGGCAAGCTGTCAGAGGCAAGGAATAATACATGGTTGGAGGGGGATGGGATGTGAAGATGATATGTATATTTTCCTAAAGAAATTTCTTTCACCTTCTCCTGAATAATCTAGACCCAGCTTCTGTCAGGGACTGGCTATGAGATGGTCTGAGGACATAATCAAGTCTTAACTTTTTTTTTGGCCCTTCTCACTGCTTCTGAGTCTCTTGGTGTTCTAGCTCTAAACCAGAAAGTCTGTTTCTTGAGGCTGGAAGTACAGGTTCGTCTCAGTGCTCATTCAGATGTTAGCTTTGTATTTGAAGAAAAGGCAGAAGTTTTGAAGCAAATAGCCACCAGGGACAGTACCATTCAGTATCATCACAGTGCCACCTTTGATTACTTCTGGTTATGCCTAAGAAAAAGTCTCTATCTCTCCATCCTTTCTTTGAGTTGACTCTTCTAGCAAAGGTCTTAGGAGGCACATTTGACATCTCTTGAATGTCTGGTGTATACTGTTGTGTTCAGTAGTGCCTCAAATTTCAGATACTCTTATTACCTTGGTGAACATAATTTTCCATCTATGTAAGAAACTTTTAATGAACAGTCTTGTTGTATTGTCATAAACAGATTTTAGTCAAACATCAGTTACCTGGATTTTCTCATTGGTGGTTTTACATGTAATGTTTCTCCGGAACAAAATGATAAGCATGTTAGGACATTTAGTACTGGAATAAGAAATTTTTTTACTATTTAAATTTGAAGGTGTAAGCTTTACATATCATGGATGATCTTGCTGGCATGAGAAAATTGGGTACAAGAGCAAGTAATTTTGTTACTGAGCAACATCATTCATGACAGCCCTCATAATCATGAGAGGTGAAAGTTCTCTAGCTGCCAGACTTGGCAAGCACATCAAGTATCAGCCCAAGATTCAATGGCAACTCTAACTGAATGCCATTTTGAATTGCAGCGTTCTTAGGAACCCTGCAGGGCAAATTTTTTTCACTCTGTATGTGGAACACAAGACATTTGAGAAGGGAAAAATTCCGTTCCAGTGGTGTGCAAGGGGCAAAAACAGCACTGGGAGGAGCTGATGTCTTTGTTTCTGCTGCTGTTTGCTCAGCGCATATGGGCTGCTTCGCATCCTCCCTGTGTGAAGTGTCCTAGCACAGCTCAGCCCCGCCATGGCCTCTTCACTCTGCTGACTCTGCTGTGTCGGGCAGCCTTCATATGGCCCCTGTGCATCCCTTGGGTATTGTAATTGCCATGACTTGGCTGCAAATAGGTTTGCTTGTACTTGGTTACAGAGGAAAGAGTTGGATTTTCACTGTTTAGAGCTAGACTTGATAAGCATGGGAGGTTTTGTATACATTTTCATGCTTCTGTGTTGACAAATGAAGACCAGGGTTATTCAACAGGAAGTTTAATTTTCTGGTAGCTGTCAATGGCTCTACCATCACTACGACATGTGAAAATATATTTCATAATAGGTATATGTGTGATTCACAGTTCTTTTATTTTGGCTAATGGATTTCATGCCAGGGAAATACTGCAGAATGCGCAAGTTATTGGTGTTTTGTTTTTTATTTTTTTGTTTAGTGTTTTGGGGTTGGCTCTTTTTTTTGACTAGAACTGGTATTTAGTGTTAGCATGCCTGGATCCCTCCCTGGGGATTAATTTATCAAACACTAAATAAAACATGTCTTCTGACTCTTTTCTTTTTCCTAATGTTTATTTTTCATGCCAACAGAGAAGTTACGTTTTTTTAAACAGAAAGTGGAGGGGAAGCAAAAAAAAAAACTTAATAGGAGAAGAAAGATGCTGAAGAAATGAGGGATGAGGAGCCAGTCTATTGTGCACCAATCTATCACTTTCTCTTGGGAGAACAAGGAAATGACTTGTCTATAAAATTCTCATTAGACTAAAATAAGCATGAGTTTCTTCTGGAATCTAATTAGGCAATGTCAAATTGAGTAATAAAGGGTTGCTTTTTTAATGAACTCCTGAGGACACTGGCTGAGCTTTAGCACTACTAAACTGTCTCTTACAGTCAATTTCCCTATCTTCATGGTGCTGTTATATGAGTGGTTATCTGGGGAAGAAAAAAAAAAAGGATCATTTATCAAAGTTCTATGATTTGGAAAGACAAATGGGTTCCTGATCATCAGCTTGTCCACATGCCAATAGAAAAATCTGGTATAATTTGCCTCTTTTATTATTCCAGTCCCATTCTCTGTGAGGATGCTTGTTTTAGAATGAAATTTTTCTTTCAAATTAAATTGGCCAAGGGTTGGTTTATTATATTTGGAACAAAGGTGCCCAAGTATGGCATGCACAATATTGAAACAAAGTAGCTAATAATTATATTAGAAGTTCTTTAACTATTTTGGTGCCTTTTTTTTTTTTTTTTTTTTTTTTTTTTTTTTTTTCAAAAAACTAAAATTTGGGGA
>VXBB01002172.1:181826-197534 GCA_013399915.1 Illadopsis cleaveri | reverse complement strand
CTATTTTGGTTCCTTTTTTTTTTTTTTTTTTTTTTTTTGGTGCCAGAAGAACTAAATCTGGAGGATCATTTTGCCTTTAAGAGGTGACTAGAAGGTAATTACCATTAGTTTCTACTGCATATGCAACAATTGACCAACTTCAAAGTATTTAGTGGTTTGGTTAGATTCAGATAAGCAACTTAGGTTTGCATGTTTATTCAGGACTTATCTGAACTATTTGGGTTGAAGGAGGTATTGGCAACAAAACCTACAACGAACTGAGAGTTAATATTTTACATTAATAAAACACTAGCTATTTTTAAAGAAAAGAGCAGGAAAGACTGAAAAATTAGGACACGCTCCTTGACTGATATGAATCACTTTAGCATTTTTAAAATTGATGTAGACCACTAATATTTAACTTCCTTCCATATGTGGAATCCTAAAGGTTTTCCATATGGGGAATATGAGAGAGGATCAAATTTACTTATTAATGTTAAATCTTTCACATACTCCTTAGAGCGGTCTCAGGCTTTTTGGATTCCCATCTTGAAAACTTCCTCTGTAACCCTTTTAAAGTTTTCTTTTAAGTAGGTATTCAGGCAGAAGTAAGTAAATAGCATTTAAGTGATAGTCCTAAGCTCTGATCTTTCTTGATTTATTATTTTCTCCTGCTCTTCCTTTGAATGGTGGATGGAGAAAGTAAGTTAATGTACTAATATTTCCAAAGGGCTTTTGGAGAAAAAAAAAAAAAGCTTTAAAAGGTTTTTTAGGAACTTCAGGTA
This sequence comes from Illadopsis cleaveri, assembly GCA_013399915.1. Taxonomy (NCBI): domain Eukaryota; kingdom Metazoa; phylum Chordata; class Aves; order Passeriformes; family Timaliidae; genus Illadopsis; species Illadopsis cleaveri. The sequence goes on along the minus strand of VXBB01002172.1, from coordinate 196,770 downwards.
TCTTCTGTCATACACTGTTGTGGAAATTGACATCAGGGACTTTGCTGATGCCTTTGAACACAAAATATTCAGTGACTTCTACCTTCCAGGCCAAATATGGTGGACCTTTAACCATGGATGAACCAGAATGACTTGACTGAGTTGGCACATAGAATGCAGCAGGTTTCACTCAGATGAATTTAGGTGAGGCTCAGAAATTTCCATGCTATGAGTAAGGGGACTAGGAAAGTCCGGCTATATGTCTGCAGGTGTCAGCTGACAGATTTGTACATTGAAAGTGAGGTTCAAAAAAACTAGCTGGTATGTGGGCTTTGCTTCTTTTTCCTTTTGAAGGGTGAGTAGTGGGTGTAGCTCTGGGGTGTCCAAAGGGCAGAGTGTCAGGGCACACCTGTGGTGAGAGACAGGTTAAAGCGTCACCCAGAGATTGTAAAACACTCCTTTCTTACTCTTTTGAGTTTTGCCTGACATTCAGCCTTCCCCCATCTCTCCCCGAGGCTGCTTGTTATTCTGGCTAACTCTCCCCTTCCTAAATGCTGGTCCTTCTGCTGTGCATCTGCTGATCCAGCTCCCACCATGCCCCGCACTGGTGTTGGACGGGTGCTGCTCTTCCTCCCTCATACCCGCTGGCCAAAGCTTGAGAGCAGTCTTAGTAGCTCCAGTGCTTCTGCAGTCTTCTCCATTCTGGTTCCTGCTTTTAAACTTCTCTTTAGGTGCCTGCAGACTCTCCTTACCATGGTTGCTTCTGGTATACCATCCCCTTGCTGCTTTCTACAGGGACAGTGGCTGGTGCTGCAGGGCAGAGGGTTTTGTAGCATAGCTTGGATATGCACTTCAAGCAAGAGCAGTGCTGACTGCATGAGTACACCACTTTCATGCTTTGTCGACCAGACTAATCCTTGAGCTGAAAATTTCAGTTTAATATGCACATCTGTACATGCAGATTAGCCCAGGGTTATTAGCTTCCTTATAGAGGAAACATTTTACATTAAAGAACATAATTGCTGAGCAAATATGTAAGGTATTTTGCAGTTGCTATTGTCCAACCTAACCCCTGATTCTTGATTCTGGTAAAATACAGACACTGCTATTTAATAACACAGCTCATTCCATGTTGAGTGTCCTGCACACTTGTAAATTGTTTCTCGGACTAGGACCAGTATGACCTGGGCTTCAGCAGCTTGGGAAGGTTAAACACATTGAATAGGCTCTGCATTCATCAGGGTTTTCAGTGAGCAGTAAGTGAGAATGTGCTGCAAGATTAACTCAGTATTTTTCAGAATGGAACTTCAAAATGCATAAGAGGAGTATAGGGCTTCACACTCCTCTCTTGATATGTTGTCCTGCATGTATGGAGTCAAAATATGCAGATAACTGCATTTAATGCATTGAGAATCTGAACATTTATTATTCAAAATAATTTCATACGGGCATTGCAACTTAAAAATATGATACTGAGATGTATACTTTGTGCCTTTCAATGTTTGTCAAAGATGAAATTATCAGAGCCAACTTTGAGACTATTGATCGTCTCTTTTCAAAATATACCTGTTTCAGCTTAGGTAAGTGAAATGGCCACAGCATCTCCAAATTTCTCCCATGTTGCTTTGTATTTATCCTGGAAAAAGAATTTCTGATTACTGCAAATCCTGAAGTACAAGTCTTTTGTTGTTTAGGAACTTAAATGGAGGCAGTTAACACATTAGCAAATGGTCTTTATATATCATGATTCCTTTAAAATTTGTGTTGAATTCAAAATGATTTTCAGGAGATTTAAAGTTCCTGAGTACTTCAGAGCTCTGACTCTCAAGTTTTCTTTTACTGTGGGCTCAAGATTTACTGGTGTAGGGCTGATAAATTGTCTTTATTTTCAGAAGGACATAAAATGTATTCCAAAGCAGGACAGTGCACCCTACACAGCAGAGAAAGACTTAAGAGTAGATGCTGAGGTAGGGTGTGGAAACAGAATGGTGCCATGGGCATTGTTTGACTGATTGTAGCTTTGTGATTCTGTAGCTCTAGGTACAGGGCTGTGTTTCAAAGTCTTTGGCAAGACTCCTGCTGGTTTCATGGGCTCTTTGATCAGCTAATTTTGAATAAAATATACTAGGAAAAAAACCTAAAAGCAATAAATGGAAAATGGGCATTTTTCCCACAGAAAATGGGCTATGTGTTATTTCCAAAATTTTTCTCAGAACCACTCTAGGTCTCCAAAGAATTATTTTTTAGTTGAAACAATTTTGCATTAATAAACTAACTCCTTTTAAACAAATATTATATTTCTACTTTATAAGTATTTTTTGGTTTTGCTTCTCTGGTGAGTTATTTTATTATTTTCTTTGTGTTATTTTTTGGTTTTCTTTTTTGCAAAATACCAGAAAATGGCAAAAGAGAAAACCAAAAAGGAAGGGAAACTAGTAGGAACATATAATCAAAAATGTGAAAATTAATGTTTGTTTCGGTGTTTGCTTTTTTTTTTTTTTCAAATGGCTCCATGAAAATTAATTTCCCACAAAACAAATGTGGGTTGATCGAGTGCACGGGCAAACAAACCTGTTTTCTGTTAACAAAGTTTTCATATAGCATACAAAGACGAATAAAGCCAAACTCTCTGAGAGTTCAAAATGTCTCCCCATGGAGATTCACCACACACACATGAGAACTTGATGGCTTTTAGTTCGTGTGGATGGTGAGCCCTGCTGTCATGAATATGAAAAGCCATAAAGGAGAGGTAGCTCTGCCAGTGTCAGCTCATCTATGCTGAGCTGTGCTTGCTGAAGAGCTCTCCCGAGGGCTTTGGTTAATGGATGAAGATAGTATGGCCAAGCTAGATGATGAATGCTTCCAGCTCTTCTTTTACCCTCTTTCCTCCCTCTCCCCATTCCAGTGCTTGAGTAACTGAGTAGTTCCTAAATGGACTGCAGACTAAGCACTGACATCCATTTTCAAGTGAATTGTCACAATTTTGGTTTGTCTTAACCAGTCAGAGTTAGTAAGGAGTTTGGCCAGCTGGGCATCAGCAGCAGGTGTCTGGGGCAGTGCTCCCAGTCCTCCCAGGACACAATCCTTCTTTTTCATCCCAGCTCTATTTCTTCTGTTAACCCAGGGGAGAGGGTGGGTTGCATTTCAGATGCTGCCCTGTGATCCTCAGCAACAGCCTCCCACAAAATTTTGTTCAGCTGAACTGATGGACTTCTCTCTCGTCCTCTAGATTGCAGTTTTGGAGGAAATACGTACAACAGCTCCATGAAATGGCACCTCCCCAGCAACCCCTGTGTTACATACCAGTGCCAGGTAAGGATGTCATAAAAATCGTGCTAATTGAGTTGTAAGCTTTTCCCAGGAAATCCTGAGCCTTCATTTATCCAATCCAAATAACCTGAAATATTTTATGCCCAAAGCACAATATGGACTTTGCATTTAAAGTAATTTAAATCCACTCAGAGGCAGCCAGCTATAACCAAATATTCAGAAGTATAGGTTTTAAATGACTTGAGTACCCCAATACCCAAACTTTGCTGAAGGAAAGGTACACAGCCATGCCATTTCCTGCTGTCTTGACCTTAAAGTAAGTCCTCTTTTCTTCGGCATTCTAAGCCATTTGTGAGATACAAATTATTTTAGTAATCGGACACTTCTGTGTGTATGTGTCCATGGGTTTTATCTTTCTTTAAGAAAAACCCACAACCAAGTCTTTTTTCCTGGGCTCCTGCACTGTTAACACAATGGTATTTTTGGTAGTTTGGCTATCTGCAACCATACATTTTCAAGATTGTTGCTTGTCAGGCTCAAACCAAGTAATTATGTAGGTAGTTTTAGCTTATGTCTGCAAATAGGTCTGCCATTTTTGCTGACAATTTGATCTGGCTTTAATAGTAACACTCAGGCAGCTACTAAGAATGGCATTTGGAAAGAGGAGATTAGTGAGTATGAAGAGCTTCTACTAAGAGAAGAGAGTTTTAAGGGTTTTTTTTTCTCTTTTTCTGTAATACTTCTGCTCTGTGAAACCAACTCTTTTGAAAATGAATACACTGAGATGACTGAAGCTGGAGCGGTATTCTGTATCCTTGCACTTAATGAAAAGAAACTCACTACATGAATTTAGATATGTTGTATGAAATGGTCAGTTCTTCATTGCCTGTTTCAGTGTCTAAATGCAAAACTGGGTGATCCTGTTTATCTTAGATTCGCACATTAAAAAAACAACATTGCCTCAAACAGTTGTAAGCAGGGAAAAAAAGGTAGCAGCTTTTATGCATAGACCCTTACTTACACCCAGGTTTGTTCAGGACTCTTGACTTCTCAAATAAGTACAGGAAATGTTAATTTACTAATACTTATCAGGCAAAATATCAAAGATAAGCGTCTCCCCTCTACAGAACAAGATGCTTTCATCTGTTTTCTAAGTCTATTTTCCTCCAATAGGAGAGGGAGGAGAATGCCTTGTGTCTGGCCTGTTTTCACCAGAGCTGCATGGCAGATTACCGAGGTTAAGGATTCCTGATAAAGCAGGATTCCTTTCCCTAAGAGGATGCTTGGTTTTTTTACCCTGACGCGTTTTAAGGCAAATCCCATGTCTGGAGTCAGGGAGACTGAAGTGGGTCTTTTGACTGTGGATTAACCTGAATCCTGATACCAGGCAGCAAGTACAGAAAGAAAAGAAGTTTTGAAAGCCAGTGCTTTGTGGCATGTGCTGGGCTTTAATTCTACTGACAGTAATTGCGAATTTTCACTTGTTCAAGCAACCAAATTGCTAACAATGAATGTGTCTAATCTGCTTCTTTTCCAGGAAGGAGTGATAGTAGAATCAGAAGTACAGTGTGTTGTTCATTGCAAAAACCCTTCCAAACTCAGGGGAATGTGTTGTCCTGTGTGTCCAGGTGAGATTTCATGGTTAAGATGCTGTTCTATGTGTGCAACTGTATATCTAATGATACCCATCATCACCTGGGAGGCTGCCTCTGCCTTCTCTGTTATATTCGACAAGTTACTAAAATATAGGCTGGTGACTCACAACGAACAAAATGACACAAGATTTATTTAATGTTTTAGTAGAGGACATGTAGACCAAGGGATACATAGGCAGTACCCTGTGCTAATATTCACAGGTGTGTTTATGTCATTTTTAGAGGGTCTGTAAGGTGGCTTTGCATAACTGATGACCATGATTTTGTTAGGAGGGGAAGGATAAGAGTAATCTTAAAAAAGGAGATTAACTTTTTGAAGAGCAGTGAGAATGGGTTGCCTTTGTGAAGCACAGTGGCAAATTACCATGGTTTTTTAGGTTTATTTGATTTTATCAGAGATTTTGAAGGTAAGCACTGCTCCAGTTGTGATGTAATGGGTTTATTATATTTTGATTTGTTGTAATATCTGCTAATATCTAATAGAAACTCAGGGAGTAAGAATGAATTATTAAAAAGCAAACAACCAAAACAACTGTTTTAAAGGCACTTCTAGTGGGAGACTTAGCTTAGCCTCGACTCCATTTTTGCAAATTTATCTGCTGTAGAAGGATGTTTTCTTCCCTCCCTGGCTCCCTCAAAGATATGTAGAGTTTCTCAAGGATTTGTTCAGGATTTTGAAGTGATTTGTTTTCTTCTGAAGTGATAGTCTCTCTACAGCTACCTGAAAGGAGGTTGTAGCAAGGTAGGGATTGGTTTCTTTTCCCATGCAGCCAGTCACAGGACACGAGGACACAGTCTCAAGCTGTGCCAGGGGAGGTTCAGTCTCCCTTAATGACATCAGGAGGAATTTCAGCATGGAAGGGGTTGTTAACCTTATAATGGGCTGGCCAGGGTGTTGCAGTCACTCTCCCTGAAGGTGTTCAAGAAATGACTGGATGTGGCACTTAGTCCCATGGTCTACTTGATCAGATAGTAATCAGTCAAAGGTTGTATCTTGGAAGTCTTTTTCAACTGAAAAAATTCCATGATTCTGTATTGGCAAGGATGGTACAATTTGCTTTTCATATTGTTGTGGGGCGTGTTAGGGAGAAAACTCAGCATTCTATCTTGAGTTAAACTTATTCAAATTCTGTTTTCCAGGCTGTGTATTTGAAGGGAGACTTTACAATGAAGGAGAAGAATTTAGGCCTGAAGGAAATAAATGTACCAAGTGCTCTTGTATTGTAAGTATTTGCCTTTTGGCATTGTATCTCCCTGTATGAACTTCAAAAGGCACATTATTATTGCCATAACAAAGCAAAAAACATAAGGAATCCAACACTATTATGCTTTCTTCTCTTGGAATTTAGGTCTCTGTTGAAGAATTTATGGCATTAATACATTCTATCACTCACATTTTGAGTTTATAATCTTTTCTGTGACCTTACACTGTATGCAGATGGAGCAGGTTATTTGGGAGAGGGCTGATCTGTTGAATTAGTGATGCCTTTTTTGTGATAGGATCATACAAGAAGAGACATAAATCTTTTGGGCCTTCATTTATTGATCAGCGTTTATTAGATGCTTCCTTAAGCCAAACTTTTCCAAGGATTCCTTTCAGCTATATGCAACAAGGGCTTTAGCTCTGAATTACTGAGTGAAAGAATGAGGGTTGCCTCCTGAGGCTGTCCCAGGTGGATTTTTGGCTTGACGCTTGATGAAAAGGTCATATCCTGGATTTTATTCTTGACTAGCAAAAATATAGAGAGGAAGTAATAACTGCATCCTTTGAGTAATGTGTGCAGGCTTCTTTTTCACTTCCATTCGGTTAAAAGATAATGCTGTATGAATTGGGGCAGATAACTTTGGCTTCCTTTCTGTAATCTGTGAGATGAGTAAAACACAAAGTTCAAATCTCTGCTTTTGTTGCAATTTGTGGGCTGGTCATCAGCAGAATATGTAAGGCTTTACATTTTACTAGAATCCCAAGAAATTAGTCAGTACCAGATATTGTTCTCCTGCATCATGAAAATAAAAAAAGGAGGTGAGAAAGATAGACTTCAAAAATAATGTATCTTTACACATATACACACATTTAATGAAGCCGCTGCAGAGTACTTGAGCTGTTCTGTGGGAAAAAAAATACCTGGTGATCTGCAAAATTAATTTACACGAAGTCATCACTTCTCCTGTGGAGATTGGGGTGCTCATGTAATTTTTTTTTTTTTAAGTTTTAATCCCATAATGATGAAAACATGCTGTCACACGTGTCACACTGATTATGCCCTGGGCTCCTGCTCTGCTGAATGCCTTCAGTCCCAGGCTGAGAACTCCTTCTGTACTTGGTGGGTTCTCCTCTCACTTCAAGTTCAGCTGTAAAGCAGTAGCTTTACACTCTGGCTTTCCTTAGTTATATTCCTCAGGGTAAGGCAGGTCTGAATGGTTGAGAAGTCTGTGGAGATATGTGGGTTCTGCTTTGCTCTTTTGTAAGTACTGTACAGATATTGCCTATGGCCCAGCTATTGGCAACATCTCCTTGATCAACTTTCCTTTGTTCTCTGACTATAAAAAACTTCTGTGCTCAGAAGAGCATTGGAGGGAAATACCTGGGGAGAGCAGTGTAAAGAAATAGAGGAATAAAGGGTCACACCTGAAGGTCTGACCTTGAGAGTTAACAATCTCTTGGTTAGAGAAGGAAATGCATCAACTATTGAGGGTAAGAAGTTTAAAGCCACTTAACTATCCATTCCAAGAAAGACAGCATGATTGTTTTGGATGCTAATGACATCTGTATAAAATGTCCAGCTCTCAGTCTGAATCTTTCTGACAGCTAAAGAAGTGCCATCTATGTGTAAGCCACACCAAACCTTCCTTCCCTCTCCCTCCGGAGCCTTTTTTATCCTCTTGCCAGTTTCCCCCAGAACTGGAGCTAATTCCTATGTGATTTAAATTTGAAGTAAATAAAGGAGCATCCTCAGGGCTGTGAAAGCAGTTTGCTGCCTGCTTTGCATCCATTCCTTTTTGGGAATGGGCCCTCAGTGAATCTCTTATCTGAGCAGTTGGTGGATGGATGTCTTATTTGAAGACACCTATCTAGTCATGCAAAGTGATGGAAACAGGCTTGCGTGTGATGTGCTGTAATTTGTGCAGGCTTTAACAGATGGAGGGAAGCGCTTCAACCCAAGTTAGAGTTCTTCTGGGATTTCAGTCTTTTGTGGAAACTTGGCATAGGAAGTAGCACACACTGTTGCTAAGGTATTTTGGGGATGTGTATATAAGGATTCCAGCTACTCTCACTTCAGAGTGAATTCTGCATTTCTTGGGAGCAAGCTCTTCAAATGATGGACTATTCTGGATTCCACAGGCCATTGCTGTCCCAGCGGTAGCTCAAACTTGGGACTGCAGATGCCATTGAACAGGAAGAAAGTAAAGAGGGATGGCTGTGGTTTGTTTTCATGGAGAGATGTAGGGTTGATCTGCAGTCACTAAATGTATTAAAATGAGGAATTACTTCAATAAAGTATTTTTATTGTTGCAAAATGATGCACCCAGAAGTAAGTACGCATCTTCAGATCTGGACTGTGGGAACACATTTTGGGACAGCACTTTGGTAGTTCAGGTTTGTGGTATTATCAGCACCAAATGGTGCCTACTAGATACTACCAAGCTCCCAAAGAATGTGAGATGGCTGTTGTTTGTTTATTTGTTTTTAACATGTTGTTTGTGCAAATGAGGATAAAACTGGGATCTTGGGAGCTGGGGGTCCCCATCTTGGTGGAGCAGGCTGGCCAGTTGCAGGGCTTCCTATGTGTTCCATGGCCCTGAAGGGCAGAGAAAGACACGGCATGGCTACGCCTGGGCAGTTCACTCGGTCCTTACCTGCCTGGTGCTCAACTCATTAATATGGTTCCTGTTTAACACCACTTGTGGTCCTAGCTATTGTCTACTGAAAACCAGACCTAACCCACCAGCCTCATTTCATGGAGGTCAGCGAAACAAGCCATTAACTAATAACTTTTGGGTTGTTCCTGAGCCAGGCTGCACTTGCGGCGGTGAGGCAGAGATGAAAGGCCCTGTATTCCATTACCGCTCTCCTAAGTGAGCTGCTCCTTGGGGCGACTAAGATTTCTTGCTGAAAATGAGAATGTATCACCTCTCACTCAATGCATATTGCCTGTCAGGAGTGAACGAGCTGGCTTTTAATGACTCAGTTTCTCTGGGGAGAGGCATTTGTGTAGGAAAGGTGGACGGGATAATAGGGATCTCCTCGCACCCCGGCTGAAACCCAGCTGTCTCGCAGTAATTCATCTGTCTGGCCTGTTCCTGCTTTTTGTGATAGGCCAGTGGCCTGTTCTAGAGAAACCCTGGCTGTTTTCCCTACCATAAGCACCTACTTAAATGAAGGACTGGCTTCTTTAATCAAGTGTTATTTCTCAGATACTACTTTTATGAGGTCGAGAGTGTGTTTCTGCTTGCACAGTAAGAGCACTTGGCTTACATGTTTCCTTTCCTACAGCCTGCATTAAAATAGTCAGACTGTGATTATCGTAAATGTTTTCATTTTCTCCTTTGATGTAGCACGTTTGGGAAAAAAAAAAAAAAAAATTGTGGAGGGGGAAGGAGACAGAGCCAGGGAGGGAGGAGAGGAGGTTTGGCAGGAAAGTGACCTTGCGTGAGAGTGGTAACCATGGAGAAGCTTATCTTTAGGTGGTAGTATCCAAACTCATAAGTAGCCCCTTTTGAGTGCTTTGAGCGCTGTTACCCAGACCGTGGGCGCTGTGCGTTCCGGCATGTGAGGCATGCGGCCGTGCGAGGCAGCGCCACGCTGGGAGCGCGCAGCCCCGGGGAGACGCCGCGGCCCCGGGCCCGCCTCGCTCCACACCCCTGCGGGGAGAAGGGAAGCAGACCTGTTTGGGAAAGGGAGGCAGGGTTATGGCATAGCTGCGGTGGTTGAGAGCTGGGAGTGGGAAAGGTTGCGCTGTCTGTCTGTCTGTCCTGCAGAAAGACGTGTCCCGGGGACGACCATCGGCAGGGTGGTTATGTGCGTTTGGTCCCCGAAAAGCATCGTTTTGCAAAAGCAATGCTGTCCTCTTAGCTGCTCTTCCAAAATGATTTGGAACAAATAAAACCCAAATAGCTGGAAGCGGAGCACAGGGATTGAAGGTTCTTGGAGAGCTGAGTCAAAAAAGAGCCTCTGCTCAATCTCCTTTGCATCATCGGGAGCTTTTAAACCACTACTCAGAGGGGTTCAAGATGTGCCCAGCTACTAGTCTGCAGGTGCACTTGTGGGTGTGTCCATGCAGGAAATGTCTTGTCACTTATATTCCTGAGTGCTGGGATACAAATATTGAATAATAAAAGTTTTGCACAAAGAAAAGGAAATCACAACGGCAGAATCTGTTTCTAAATCAATGAGTAACAGACGTTTCAACTGTGATAAGTAATGAGAAACTACATATGTAAATGTTTCGGATGCTGAGGGTGGAATTAATCTTGTCTAGCTCCAGCTATTCAGAAGTAATGTGTCTGATCCGAACTACTTATCTGGGCTCCTCTTCAGTTAATTCAGAGAGGGAGGTGGGATGGATTACTCTCTGCAGATGCTTATCTTCCTGCACTGACTAGAGGGGGAACCTACCCAGCTCCTGGTCTCAGAGATGGCCAAAGATAGCCAAGACCGATCCTGCCCCTGGAGTCAGCTGATTAAGCACCCTGATACTGCTTTAAAGGCTTGGCTTTAACTGATTTTGGGAGCTGCTGGAATACATTCCCATCACAAAAGACAGTGGGGGAGGTACACCAGTCTACTGGGAAACTCAGGGGAGCGCGCAATTAAATGTATCCTCAGTGAAGGCTGAGAATAATTCAAATTCAAATTTCCATCCTTAGTGCAGTGCCAAATGCTGATCTTCCCAAATTTCCATGTACTTCAGCTGCTTTGATTCAGCTCCAAAATGCAGCAGACACTGTCTGCCCTTACTCTGGGGCTAAGAAACAGAGACAAGGAGTTGTAGTAAGGGGTGGAAAAGCAATGAGTTGGTCTTTTGCAGTGTTAGGAGCAGTGTTTCACATCTTCAAAGTTAGTGACATTAGAAAAGTGCTTGGTTTATGTGTGGATGCACATGGAAACCAGGGAGTGCTCAGAAATGGGATGTGGAGGGTTGGTCAGTGTGTCTCTCTGGGGACACCCCATAATTTTGTTTGCAGATTTTTTTGCAAGGCTAGAGAGTTTGGCTTTCTCTGTAGCCTAATAAAAAAGCAGTCCTGCAGGTAGGTGAAGTGTGGTTGCAGAGATGGGTGTGGAAGAGCAAGGACTTGGTATGTGCTGAACTTCAGCGAGAAAAATAATGCAGCATGGAGACATAGGCATTCTTCTGTTATTTATATTTTCTTTATCTGATTTTCTTCAGGCTTCAAAAACTATACCTGCTTTCATGGGGATTGTACACTACCTGGGCCATGCCTAAAATATTAAATTCCTTTAATTTTGGACATACCAGTGTTTAAAAAAAATTTGGACATTTAAAAAGAAAAGGTTAAAAACAGTGTGTTTTTTCGTCTATCAACATGCATAGCCATTTTTAATATTTTTTCTGATTTCTCTCAAAAAACATGTCTCTGAGGAAAAGTTTAAAATTCTTTTAATAAGACTCAAGAAGCAAAGTTAAAAATAAAAACTATTCACATTTTTTCTGAAATAGAAGTAAACTGTGGCATGGCATTGCAAGCGGGCATGATTCAGTGGAGTTATTCAGTGTAAATAACTTCTATTCATAAGCACTTCAGATCTTAGAACTTGGGAAGCATTTTTCTGTGTCAGCATCTCATTTCCTCCCTCTGTGGATATTTGACTTTCATGCTACATCTCTCCTACCTGCAGAGCTTCCTAGCTCACCTACTCAGAGTGTGTTCCCAGCTCAGGCTGCAGAAACCCTTCATCATACTTTTAATTTTGGTGAGGGTCAAGTGAGTCTTTCTATGCAGCGAGAGACTGTGCCGTGTTTGGGTGCATTCCCATTGAGCAGCGCCTTGAAGGTCTAGATTACTCCTTAAGGATGACACACAGCCTCTTTCTTATATCCCTTCCTTCCTTGGAGCCTTTTTTCTTGCCCATCCTACTCTTCAGGGTTCAGCTCAAATTTGCCTTCCATGCTTCAGCATGGTCCCTGTTCCTCCAGCTGTTCTTCCTTGTCCACCATTTCATAGAGGTAGCACTATCCAGTTACTATTTCTGAGATGGCATGTATGGGCAGCAGAAGAAGATGAGTGCCTGTTGTGCTTTATAATCTAAGGACCTGTATTCTGTCACTGAGAGAAAAAAAAATGTGGAAAAAGAATGTGAAAAAAGATGAAAGCATGATTTAGCAGATTTCTGTGGGGGAAACTTCCTGTTAGAAAAGGAGGGTGGAAATGCTGAGAAATTGAAGGAAGGTGCTCTGTATAAAGCTCTTGTTTAGACAGTGACTGTCTTTCCAGTTTTATGATTAAAGATGGTATTGTGATAATGAGTGAATTAAGTGATACTAGAAGCCATGAAAGACTTAAAGCATCTTGGGTACAAGAATGGCCCAAATGAACGCTGATTTACAATACTCCTGAACGGGGCATTGCAGAACAGAGAAAAGCTGTCCAGGACTTCTTGTCATTTAAAGGAAATAAATACACAAAGCAGGGTGGATTTTGCATTCCTAAAGCATATAAAGAAAACAATAATGCAGTCTGACCACTTTTAAATGGTGATAATAAGGGCTTATACCACGAGTGCGGGTTGCTGTTGTTCTGACAGAAAAGGAACAGAGCTTATGCTGTCAGGTGTCTGTCCCCTCTTAAACTTTCCTAATTAACAGGCTGAGATTGATTATTCTTACTGACAAAGAAGAATTAACTACACTGAGCTTTAGCAATAAAGGAGAGTTGTTAACAGGCAGCTTCTGATGAGGGGACTATTTTTTATTGGCATTGGGGTGCAAGGAGGACTGCAAACATCGCTGCTTTAACTCGCTCCTTGCAAAAGCAAGGTTCTATCATAGAGTAAAAACAAAGCAGTGAGATGGCAGAAAACAAAGAACCTGGTTAAAGTAAGCAAACAAACAAGCAAAAAAGAACCTGCTGTCCTCAGGGGATGAAAGGGTTGCACGTGGTTCCAGAAGTGCCCAGTGAAGACAAAGGTTTTATGAGAGAGGCTGTAGCACTTCTTGTAAGTGGCTTCAAATGAGAATGCGTGTGGCATCTCATGGGAATGCTTGTGTGCAGGATTGATTTGGGTCTAAAAGATTCCCACAAATTGTGGTAGGAAGCAGTAAAAGCAATAGCTTGTCAATTAACAGGGCCTTTGTTTGCCAAACATTTTATGGAGAGTCCAAGACCCTTTTGGCTGGTGGTACAATGACGGAAAGGCTGAAAAGAGTAGGAGTGCTTGGCTTTCATGTTTGTCATCCTTTCAGTTTAAATAAACTTGGTTGTTGCAGGTTTGGGCTTGTTATCAGATAACAATAGTTAATGATTTTAAACTTGCACACAGCCTTAGAGAAGATAGTTTAGTATACACAATCCTGGTAAATGAATTTACACAAGAGGTTAATTAACTGTGTAACACCTACTTGTTTTCCTCTCTCTGATTTTCATAAGCAAAAAATAAAAATAACGTATTGGAGATGACATACTGTTACATGTGGGCCTTTAGGTTTTATCATAGAATCATAGAATGTTAGGGGGTTAGAACAGACCTTAAAGGTCATTTAGTCCCACCTCCCCTCCCACTGGACCAGGTTGCTCAAGACCTTATGCAACCTAGTTTTGAAAGAAAATTAATATTAGCTCAGTTGGCCAGAGCGTGGTGCTAATAACACCAAGGTTGTGGGTTTGATTCCTCTATGGGCTATTCACTTAAGAGCTGGACTCAATTATCCTTGTGTGTCCCTTCCAACTCAGAATCTTCTGAAATTCTGTGATTTTCCATTCCTCTTTCTTAAGTCTCTCCTTGTATCATTTTGGGTATTGAATTATTTTAGTTAATCATGTTGTTGTTGTTGACATTGTTCATATTTAATATATTTTGCAGAATACGTAAAGTGAAACTTGTAATCAATAAGTTTGAACTGCTGTTGAGCTCTAGAGTGGTTGCCGAATTCCATTTTGACTTAGTATCACTGCCTAAATTCTCCTTGCTCTTTCTACTGCATCCTACAGCATTGTTTTTGTTTTCTGTCCTTGAAGAATTTTGTGTTGATAAGGGGGTAAGCTTCCAACTCTAACTGATAAACTAGTCTCCAGCTGGGAAATGTGGTAAATTAACATTTTTAAAAACAAACCAGTCGTATTGAAAGGATAGCTAAAAAAAGCTCCTTGGATTCCGTCAACATTTTAAATGTTAGCAAAAATACTTACTGCTTTTGCCTTATTTAGTGATTGGAGACAAACACATTGGACAGTCAAGGGGAGTAAAATGATACCCAGCAAATTATTTTCAGGATTGTGACAGGCTGTAACTTTTTCATACAGTGCATCCTGTTAGGCTGAGAGCAGAATAGGCAGAATAATTCATTGGCTGTCAAAATAGACATGGGAAACAGAAAAGAAAAAAAAAAGAGTGCTTTGAGACATGACAGTGATTTACTCCTTCTCGTTTAACCTGTCAGAAATAGAATGTGACTAGCTGCCAAACTGTCAACATCCTTGGCACTCTGCTGTGGCTACATCAATGTGAAGCAAAGTTGCAGAAATCCTTGCAGGCAGCAAAGGGTCAGGAGTGGGACGTAAACACCCAGCTTCCGGTGTGGGTGCCTGAATATGAAAGGTGATGCCTTGAAAATGCTTTCTAACTCTAGCCATAGAAATTGCCTGAATGTCTTAGCTTTCTTCCAGGAAGTTCCACTCCCACGGTACCTAAACTTCTGTCCCAAACATAACTAGAACACCATTAAACTTAACAACTCCAAGGTTCATTGAAAACCCAAGAAGTTCTCAGCTCTCTGCCAGAAGCTTTGTAACGAAGCATCGAGATTTTCTACAGAAAGCAGATGTGTGTGTGTGTGTGTGCATGTGCTGTTTTTTTTTTTTTT
>VXBB01002172.1:111856-181804 GCA_013399915.1 Illadopsis cleaveri | reverse complement strand
TTTTTTGTTTTTTTTTTTTTTAACTGGAGTTACTGGCATTACTTGTTATTTTGTGCTAAAATCATTGGCATGGAAATTTATTGCCTCTACTTGGGTGTCAGAGTTGATGCAATTGAAAGACCAGATTTCCAGACTCAGATCTCATGTTTGAGGTGTTGAAACCCAAAAGGATTTGAGTAGCTTGCGTGCTTTGAATGGTTCCTTTTCTGTTTTTTCTTTTTCTTCTCCAGAACACAGCACCAGGAATTTTCTGAGAGTAGGACAGAAGCTAATGTGCCTTTGCCAATAGAATCCTTCTTCACAGGAAAAAACAGAGCCAGTCTCAACTCTGAGAGCATAACAATGAGGAGAGTCTTGTTCCTTTTACTACACTCTGCCTTGCACCCAGATATTCAATATGCTCAACAAAAATTTGAAAATGAGTTAATGCATGTGAAAATAATTAACTGCAAGAAGTGTAAGGATTTTCTGCTTTTCATTGCTCAGTCTGTTCTCTGCCCTCTCCTAGGGGCAGCATAACTTTCCTTCTCCTGGATGCAGCTGAATAGCAGTTCCTCCTAGCAGTCTCAGTTGCTGATGTACTATTTATTCTTTCAGCAGCCAGCTGAACTGCCCTGCTCCCTGTCTTTTGAGGTCAGTTTTTTAAATTCCCAAAGGTTCCTGCAATTACTATTCCTCCCCCATCTAGGTTTATTAGTACTGCACTTAAGCAAGTATGTGTATGTCTGGGATGATGTGGGGAGGGAAAATCCTATGTTTATTATATCTTCTACTCTCCACTGCTTTTTGTAGTTGACAGGCACATATAAAATCTCTTATCAGTAGTACTTGCACAGCATCTGCTACTGTGACTTTGTCTTTTTGACTGTGAGCCTGATTCTAACTTCGTGAGCGTTTTATAAAGTAGCTAAGTGGGAAAAGAGCCCATAAAAGTTGACACCTGGTGGAAACCAAGCCAGGGAGGCATTTTCTTTCCTCGTGGTGGTGTTACATTCCTTGTGGTCTGCAGTAATAGCTCTGCCTCCTGAAGTATGGGCTGTGGGGTTTTACTCCATGTTCAAATTGCCATTGCTTGAAGCTTTAGCATTTGTGGTATTTGGAGGACACATTTTCGTTTCCTGAGTATTCAGTGCAGCAGAGGTAACAGCAAGTGATTATATAAAATGAGGAGAAAGTGACAGGCTAGTTTGAAGATGGAGGGAGATGGAGGGAGAAGAAACACGCCTGTACCTCAACAGAAGTATCATCAACCTGTGTAACACATTTGCTGTCATTCTTCTGAGAACAGTAATTTACAGTGTTTCTCTGAGTCCTATAACAGGCTAATGAGGATGCTGTTAATATATCTAAAGATACTTTTAATATGACCAAAGGTACTTTTTGCAGTTTTCCCAATGAATGCCTGTTTCTATTTCTAAATATCTTATCCGTGTGCCTCTCATTGCTGACAGTCTCTGGGAAATTCTTTATCTCAGGCTTTCTTCAAACTTATGGAAAGGTGGCAAAGTTCCCAAAGCAGACTTGGATTTGACTTGCTTGTTCCCTGATACTGCTCTTCAGACTTCAGTGTGTAGCCTAGTATACTTTGATTATAATAAATTTTTGATTCCTTGTGTGATTTTTCTTGTAGGGCAATGGGTTCCTAACAGAGATGATGTTCTCTTCTCACTATGTAACAAGGTTTAGCAGAAGGGAGCCAAGTCATGCCTAGGGAATAATTTTGTCCTTCCTGATGTGGGGGTTGCAAAATAATGTGCAAAGCAGACAGTGCTCTAAGGGAGCAAGCAGGGCTCAAACTGGCTGGCACCCTGGTGCTGCTACAGAAAGCAAAGGTGCTAGCTTGCCCATGAAAACCTAGGGGTATCCAGACAGTACAGAGATTAAAATCTATAATTTCCAGCTCCCCACAAAATCCTTCATCTCTCCTTCATTTTGAAGTCTATTTTTTTCTAAATACTTAAAATTATTAAGGTGGGGAAGCATGCATAAGATACATCCTGGAAGTGGGCAGATGAAAGCAAAGGCAAAAAAGGACTTAATAATTTCTGGTATACAGAATTTATAAGGTATTTGTGCTCTTGCAAACAAAGTAAACCAGTCATGATGGGAGTAGGAGTCTTAAGTCAGTATCATAAAAATAATTCTAAAATCTCATTTGAAGTTCACATCAACTTTGATCAGATAGCAGATTTCTCCTAGGGATGACACTTGCCCACAGAAGGAAAACTAAAATAAAACATAGCATACCACACATGCCTAGTCAGAATAGCCTGAAATATTCATATCTGGAATGCCAACAAACATATTTGTGGTTCAACTACAGAATAAATTACAATTTAATACTATTAATTAAAAATTATTTAGGCACACAATCTCTGGGTAGTGTATAATATGAAATGTATTAAACTCTTCTTCCACATTTCCCCAGTGCTGAACAGGAATTTGGATAAAATCTAGTCTTCTATAATAGCTTTCAAAATTACTGGTTTAATAAATCAGAACCAATATGTTGAAAATGTGTAGGAGTTTGACAATTTGTCTCCAACAGCCATAATACCAGAATGAGAATGTGTCAAGCCCTATGAAATATTATCAAGATGTTTCTTTGCAGTCTGTTGACAGAAATGAAGTTGCTGGAGTTTTTTTTAGCATTCAGGGTTTCAGCATTTCAGTACAGGAAGGAGAGCAATGAAAAGAAATAGGATGGAAATTTTCGAACATGGTAACTTATGATAGTGCTCTTAGTTTTGAATTTGGCTCCAAAATCTGCATGTCTTCAAGTAAGACAGTGCTGAATTCCACCACCTCGTTCTCAAGTGAGAAAGCCTCAACAGCACTGGCTTTGAAATGCTGGCACTTAGAGAAGAAGTTTCTTCTAGTCCTTTTAAACCAAATTTCATTTAGACTCCATGTCTCCGCCTTTTATCTGAATTAAACAATGCTGAACTTAAAAAGTTACAAATATTTAAAAGAATGTGGTTTTCCATGATAAAATTGAGATAACTTTGTTCATAAAAATGGAATCTGGGAGCTGGGTTGGATAAAAATGAGGAACTAATTATGTCCACTGCATAATTTTATCACCTCTTGCTAGTGCGCTGTCATAACAGCAGACTGCTGTCTTTGGAGATGACTATGTGCTATCTCTACATTTTGAAAAACAAACTGTTTTTTGTATAATCCCACACAACCCATGATTTCCTGGTTTAATTAGGTGCATTTCAGTAGTGCTAACTCAGAGACAGATTGAGTCCTGCATTTGTAAGTTACTGTTTTGATACTCAAGAGCAAATACTGGCAAGCTTTACCTTAACATCCTGTATAAAGGCTTGGAGACCAAATGTAAAGTTTCATCTAAATGGATTGTTTTGCCACATCGAGAAAAAGGGATATGAATGGGAGGGAGGGGAGTGGTGATCGTGGGGAAGAGGGCATTTAAAAAAAATTATTTTGTTTGTTCTTTCGTTCTTTTCTTGTTCTTTTGCTCATTCTTTTGTTCTCTTGCTCTTTCTTGGAACACCCCCAGTGGCATGGGAAAAGCAGAGTGTGCGCGGGTCCCTCTGCGCACACGTGTGGGTACATCTGTGTCTCGCATGCCTGCTGCTGCTCTGCGCCCACGCGTGGGCATGTTTGTGCGAGGGCATGCATCTGTATGCGCGGCCTTCGGTGCCCTTGGCTGCGTGTCCCCAGGGGTCCCCATGTCCCTGGATCCTTGTGTCCCGTGGGATCCCCGTGGGATCCCGTGTCCCCGCGGGTCCCGCGCCCCTCTGTGGCTGGCTGCACGTTCCCGCCCCGCCACCAGGCGGCGCTGCAGGGTGCGGCCCCACCGGGCGCGCGGGGTCCCGGAGCTGTTGCCGAGCGCCACCTGGCGGCCGCGGGAGGACAGAGCCCCGCTCCGTAGTCCTGGCGCGTTTCCAAGGGGCCACGCATGGAAACCTGCTTGGGATGGCAGATTTTGTGAAAAAGACCAGGAGCCATAAAGTGAGAAGGCGATCAGAGAGGTGAAGCCTGTTGGGTGAAGAATGACTTGTTAAGATGGGTGTTGTTGATCCTGCAGGTACTTGGCAGAGTCAGCGCAGCCATGCCTTGGTGGCTCTGCCCGAGGCAGGGCACACCTTGCACCAACGTGTGCCTGAGATCCATAACCAAACAGCAGGGAGGCAGCAGACAGGACAAACAGACACCAGATTATCCCCCTGGGCCTGGTGGAGCCGCTCGAGGGGTCCCTGGGCCATCCTTGTGGGGAGTAGAGAGAGCGAGCCTGCCTTCCACGCAGCCCGGCCCAGGGGCGCTTGCCTTTGCCGGCAGCACAGGGAGCTGTGCTCCTGGCAAAGGACACAAATTTGATGCAGAATGATAAAGAAGGAGTAGTTACTCCTTGTGACAGTAACTTACCACTAGAAACGCACTGTGAATTGCACCAACAGCCTGATGGGCTGCCCTTGAGTTCAGCAGCTCCTAAGCAGAGAAATGGCCAACTATGACTAACTGGGCAATTAGTAATAGGCGTTTAATAGGAGCCACGTTCAGAGATTCCAGCAGCTCTGTTTCTGCATGCAGTGAAACCCTGATTTAAATATAATTCCCTAGAACCTGAAAGTACTTGACCCTTTTTTTCTGTATGAGCTGACTTCCCAGCTGGTGGTATTCCTGTGTATTTGTGCTGGTGAGGCCTTTTACGAGCGCTCCTGTTCTCTGCTTTTGCCTCTCCCCATCATCATTTCTCTGGTAATGAAACTCAGGTCAGCAGGGTAAAATTGCTGGATTTGATTTCTGGTGACAGTGCAGTTTTTGACGGAATCTTTTGCATATACATAGATTGATTAAAAACTGGCAATACTGGAATAAGAGCCCTTAACTTATGGCTTTTGGTTTTCAGCCTAATTAAAATTATAGGAGAATACAAACAAATGAAACCTGAACCGTTGTGCTCTGCTGGGGAGAAAGGCAGTATTGAGTTGGAGTCTGGTCAGCTGCAAGTGCTAAGTTGGAGTTGTTATTTATTATCAGAATGAAGATAAATGAAATCACCAGTCATTAACTCACAATGTGTAAAGAGCTCTGAAATGCCTTTCCACACATGCAGACTCCCAAGGGGCAGCTGCAGCCTCTCTGCCTCCTTGCAGCAGTTAACTGGATACAACAGCTTTGCTGCAGGGTTATCCACACTTGACATACCTTCTCTTGGGCTAATTTGATGGGTAAGATGTGCCCATGCAGGGAAGCAAGCTACAAACAGCATGGGATGAGTGGGTTACTGGGCAGAGGGCTCGACTTAGGAGGTGGTGGCTGATCAGTGAGTGGGTCAGCTGGTCAGTGTTCATATGGCCACTGAAGTCACCATGTAGGGGACAAATTTAAAATACAACCTTAAACTCGGTAATACTTCCGTTTTTGCAAGGCTGGCAAGGATTTAAGGGATGGGAGGCATTTGTAACCACCTGGAAAACAGAAAATGATTTCTTGGTGATGGGCCTTCCCTTTTTAGACCTAAGGGGAAGCAGTGCCAGAAGATACTTATTCCTCTTGTTCTCTCATGTGAGTTAGCAGGAAGATCCCATAAAGTAAGTAATTAGGAGTGCCTGTCCAAAGTACTGTTATGTATTAGAAGGAGAAGTAATCTATACCCTAATAATTCCCATTCACATTTTGTTTCCCTCTTCTCTGAAGTGAAGGGCCTGGGGATGGTGTAGCAGACATGTAGAATAAAATGTAGACTTTTTTTCCCTTTGTCACTTTCCTTTCTCTCCTTTTCACTCTAGTAGAGAATGCCTTGCTGATCCTGGGAAGAAGCACCCAAGTGAATTTCTCTAGGGGCAGCTCTGGCTGCCACGTGCTTGACTTTTCGCAGGGAGACAAGCAGGTTGTTTGAGTCATCACCAACTCAATCACAATCGAATATTTAAAAATAAATACCTTGGCTATTTAGCCAGTGTCTTTTTGTTCACTTGGACTCCTATGGACACTTTTCTATGGTGCCTGCTGCTACACTAACCTGTTTAGGTGCTTTGTATATCAGAATCCTCTATTTACTTGTTTAGATGTAAGGATCGACAGATTGAGGCAGAAGAATGGTTCATTGAGGCATGTATCTTGTCTCCAGCAGTTCCTATAAGGAGATGTTAATTTAATATTCATCCTAATACAATATATCAAGTTTTATCACAGTTTTTTCAGTTGACTGTAAGAGATGCTGAGGCTGGGAATGTGGTGATCAAAAAGCATAGTAAAACTATCAATCACAAAACCTTGGATAGGCCAGGTTGACTTCATCCCTGTAGCATTACATAGAGTTCCATCATGCAGTAAGCAGAAATCAGAGGGTGAAAGGCATTTCGATATAGTTAGAAGAAATGCCATGAGTTTGGCTCTAGGCCATCCCACTCCCCTGAGAGAGCACAGTGAAAGATAGAGGAGGCCAGTGCTGTCTCACGCAGTAGAAGCTACAGGGTCTCTTCAGGATGCAGAGGGAGACTGGCTTGATTTAGAAATAGAAAAGGTGCCCGAAATGTTGGGGCGGATGAAGGAGACAATTTGTTATTTACTAAATGTTTAATCATGCATTTGGGTTATGTTTTTTTGCACCACCACTGCTATAGCCTGTGCTCTCAGTACACGCACTCTCTTAACCCTTGTTTTCTCTTGCTGGTAAGGTTGCTTCTGACTGGTGTGGCACATATTTACTATACAGTGGTGTCCCTTTAACTGGGATATTAGGATGTTCTTAGTAAGTACCAGCTTTCCAATGAGCTACTGCAGTGTAGTCAGAGCATGGCGGTGAGCACCTTCCTGGGTCATCTACAGAGATGACATTCCAAGCACAAGGAGAGGAAAAGTGTCTTCAGTAACTAGCAATAACTAAGAAAACTTCGGCATATGGCATGCTTTGAAAAGCACTTATGCTTTTAAAGAGAGAATGTGACATACAGATGTTGGACAAGCATTAAATAGCTACAAATGAAAACTGGACAAACATGACAAGTTCTGGGAGGTTGCATCCTGTGAGCAGAGCATTGCCTCATGTTGAAGGAGCAGGATTAGAAGTTCTGTATGAACTTTGAGTATAACTATGGGTGATGGAACACGTTATTTGTAGCTTTTACAAATGGGATAAATGATTTTGTGTTACTTCAGTGATGGCTCTAATGATGAAAAATTTTGGGAAGTGGGGAAGGTCCGTATGACTCAGCTACAGCTATATCCCTGGTAACACTTCTGGGGGAAATGAGCATTTGGCCAGCCAAGCTTAAGTATGAGCTCACCTTCCACTGGGACTGCCTGTCCCGCTTTCTTGAAAAGCATCTGTATGCAGGACTTATTCAGAGTGCTCTTTCCTTGGTTATGGCTTGTCCTGTTGGAGACAAAAGAGAAAGCTTGGTCTGGCTTCACACCTTATCCTTTCTCCCCACTTGAAGGCAGGCAAAGAGCCAGCAGGAGAGCAGCAAAATACATTTCAAGCTGGAACACCTTATGCATTTTCCCAGGAAGCATGACTTTTCCCTTTCCTTGCACAGTATTTTCATGGTACTGAACGTTGTTCATTAATCTGATATCCTTGAGAACTGTCAAAAATAGAACACTCATGTGAGTTGCAGGATTTATTTACCTTCCCCTGAAACATGGAAAATTCTCAAAATGCAGGAAATGTATTAGAAGAATGAATTATTATACTGAGGAATTTGGTAAAAATATGGTTACTTATTTTCCCCTGCTGCTCCTCCTGCAAGTCAGACCATTAGGAACAATGGCAGAGGTGTATTTAGCCGAGCATGGAAAAAACAGAGCACAAATGTGTTCATCTTTCTCTGTTGGTAGAAAGCATGCAATTTCTGTGTAATTTGCAGTGGTGGAAAGGGAACTGAGAGATGCCCCGAGCTATGCTGGACTGAGCTGGAGGGGAGGCAGGAGGTGAACAGGCAGAAGTGCGTTTACTTGGAAAGCGGAATGGGATTTGATAAAAGTCATAATGAAGCAGCCAGAGAGAGAAGTGGCTTCTTATGTTCTCAGGCAGGAATTCCCTCCCCTGACACAGGTGTTTGAAAACTTTGTTGGCTAATGAGAGCAAGAGACTCTCTCCTTGATGTCATAAGAGTAGGAGAGCCTAAAGACATCACCAGTAGGAATGTGTGAGATGGAGTAAAATAAGAATTGATTGCACCTGGGAGCAAAATAAACTTCTGTGAGACACAGGCAGTGTTAGTGGTGATTTCATGCTGGGTCAAGCCAGCAGTGCCTGGTAGGCGTGCGAATGGGGTATTTCCAGGCCAGAAGGATTCGTAATAAGCACTGGGTGGTGTTTCCCTTCCACCTGACACTGTTCTTTCTGTAATACAGTGTGCATTCTCAGGTGGGTTTGATATGACACTCAAGATCTGCTCTAGGGCTTTGAATTTCCGAATTCTAGAATTCTCTGTATCTTAACCAACGTCCTTTAATTGTGGTAGTGCTTCCCTCTGCATGATACAGGGTGTACATGACACACTTAGCTGCATCTAAGGGGCTTCAGTGGTGGGCCCCAGACAGTTTGTAAACAATGGCTTTGGCTGTGTATGGGACAGCTATATGATAACTTAGTTAATTACTGCGTGGATAACAACTTGAGGCTTTAAGAACCAAACCAGGTGTTATGTTCTTTAGGAAAGAGGTAATCACATTGTTATTATCCAACATATATGCAGTACTGGTCATGCTAAAAAGTCATACAGAATATTCTTCTAGGTGCTGTTTCCTCTCAGGTTCTTTTCTGGCTCATTTATACAAAACTTGCAATAAAAAAAGTTAATGTGCTTGGTGCTGCAATATACTCAAGTTAGCTGTTGATATACAAAGGAATCTAGGCATGGTGACACAAACCATTGCATGGGCTAGTTTACACTGTGGGCAACCTTAACTGTGGCCAAGGTTCTTAGTGAGGGAGCAGATACTTGTATAGTATGCAGATGAGCTTGTGGGAGAGCATTTTCTTTGTGAAAGGAGACCTGGGCAACAGACAGATGTTCACTTTGCTGCAGCTGTGCTGGTTAGAATGTTACCATCCCCAGATGCTTGATATTCCCATCTTGCATACATTCCTGTCTCCTGAGTTCTGCCAGTGGAAGTGGGCCAGAAAGCACTTGCTAAACAGGCAAAAACAGCTGCAAAAGCTCAAGCAGCTGGTATAGGTGGCTGGAGATAGCCTGACCACCTTTTTCTGAAGCTGATAGACTTGGCAAACCTCTGAGTATGGGATATCCTCCAGCTGGCAAGGTTAAGATCAAGAAGGCAACCATCAGCTGGTGGTCTTAGAATCACAACTGCAACCCTTATTCTCGCTTATCCCTTCTCTTGTGTTGGTCAGGAATGAGGTAAATGTTTTATACCATCTTTGTGGGCCTTACGTTTTTGAGTAGGTGGAGGCATTGTTCAGGTAATGAATTCCACTCAGGGCTTCTCAAATTTATTTCCTGTTTTTAGGTCTCCCTGTAAGATTAAAATTTAGTTCTTGTTCCTTACTTCCATCACTCAAAGCAAACCTGGAATGAAAATCCTAAGTTGGCCCAGCACTGAACGTGGAGGACCTTGTAGTGATGGGGCCTTGGAGAGGCTGATTTTGCTTGCAGTGTTTGACGTTGTGAATTGTTACCTGAGCAAAGCATGATCCAAACTCACCTGTATTCAGCCTCCGCTCCAGCAGAGTGGATAGGTGCCTCCTGGAAAAGAGTGGGCAGAAGGTTACCAGCTCGTGGTTCATCGCTGTAGGCTTTGGAGGTTCTCAACAGAATTCTGCTGTGTACAGGGAAAGCATTTTTCTAACTAAATTCTGGCCACCTCCCTGAAGCTGTCTAGCCATCTTGCCTGACTTGACTCCTGGGGAACAAGCAGCTGAGTGAAAGTAAACAAGGTCTGTTGTGGCATCAGGGAGAGAGGACTCAGCTGGGGCTGGCTCGAAGAGGAGAGCGTCATGGCATTATAATTGGTGCTGAAGTCATGTAAAGCAGGAAAAAAGGAAGAAAAAAAAAAAGCATAATTCCAACCTGTCTTGATTTAATGAGATTATTATGGAATAGACTGAGTCTGTTAGAATTTGCCAGAATAAAAGCAAAGAAAAAAAAAAAAAGAAAAAGTAAAAGCACTGTTACCATCTATCAAGTTAGAAGTGTGTGTAAAAATTACATGAGGAGTCCAGAGTTTGCCTCAGTTGCAATAATGGCCTCATTCTCTGGAGTGATAACGTGACTGATTATCCTTCCTTGCTTCCTCTTAGAAAGAAGGGAGGAAGAAGAAAAAGGGAGAATAGTAATACATCTCCTGTTTCTAATGCTGATATGCAATCCAAAGGGATTTGAGCCAACTTGGAGTGCTCTTTGAAACCAGCAGTAAAATTAATTAAGAAAGTTTGAGAGGGCTACGGATAAGAGGGATAATACAGAGAAGATTTCATTTAGCTTTGAAGAGGAGCCCTTCCTAAGCAAGTGTTTCACATTTGGGTGGAGGATGAAATTGCTAAATACTCCCTTTCTCTGTGCATTTATTTTTGTTGCTCCTGATTGTTTGAAACAGAAGTGACTTGAGGGGGAAGGTCTCACATGCAAATTGTCATGCTATTGTCTAAAGTGATGCACTTCCTTCTGTGTCTTCACTTTGATAACAATTCTCTTGCCTCTGGTACGTACACTTACTTAAATGACATGGAAAGAATATCTAGTATTTTGAAGGATGCTCCTGGTAGGAATTTCCCTTTATCCTTATTTTGCATTTCTACTTCATTTATGTGTAAGGAGTGAGCTGTGCCATGCCTGTGCCAAATCAAGAGCCCTATACTGCCTCTCCAAGGACACCTCTCTTGCTTATCCTGCCTCAAGAACACCTGGGACACAGTGGGCATCCTTCCTTGAAAAACAGGGTAGATTTCTAAATAGATTTTGGGTTGTTTTTCTCTTTGCATAGGTCTTAGTTAGTGCTAGAGAAGACAGTTTGTGCTTACAAGTTACCATCTGAACAACCTTATTGCATGATTTGTACAGAGGCCTTGGGAGAAAGGGAAGTCTCAAAGTTGAAAGTGACCTTTTTGTCTAATCCTGTTTTCTCAATACTAACCAGGGCTTGCAAGTGTACAGGATTTGGCAGAGCTGTGCTCACACTTGCGAAAAGTTCAAACTGACCTTTTTCTGCAATCTGAAAATGCATGAGAGAAAAAACATTTTCTCCTAAAGAAAGCATAAAAATATTTTGAAAATAAAGTCCCTGCAGAGTCTTTGAACTACAAAAAAAAAATGGTGTTGTCAATCAGACTCCCCTGGTGTTACTGAAAAAATACAAGCTTAATGTCAGTCACAATAACTTTTCTTTTACATTACATACATGATCAATCCTGATAATTAAGAATTCAGGAATATTAAGCATAGCCAATGGAATAAGTGCTTGTCACCCACAGAAAATAGTCAAATAGCCCTTAACAAAGGCTGCTGTAGAATCAGTTTAATTTGGACACAGAATTGCAGAGACCTCATGCAGACCTCACTTGGCAAGAAATAGTTTCTTCAGTCTTCTGTTTCTATCATTGCTATTTTTAGCCCCATCTGTAAAAATATGTTTTTGCCAAGGAGCAAAGGCAGGGTAAATTGCAGAAAGCTTGTAAGCAAACAAAGAGATCACAAAGCTTACAGGACAGTCACAGTTGCAGTTTTGTTAGGCTGCTTCCCATTTGTTCCCTGGCTTTGTGTTACCTATTTTGATTGTAAGGCTGCCTGGTAAGAACTTTGTCTTTAGGCTTCTTTGTTTATGCTTAAAGCCTGCAGCACGTTGTTTGTACCTATGTAAATAAATTACTTACTCTTACAGGAGAAGATCTGCACTGGCCCACTCGAAGAAAAACTGGGAATATTTTGTTAAGTAATTTAGTGATAGCACTTTGTACAAAGTGCCCCTGTAATGGATGTGGGCAGCCTCAAGTTCTCAGCTCATGGTCTGCTCTTTTTGAGACGTATTGCCTTGGCACTCTGCCATAGTGAGAGGTCAGTGTGGCCTGCAGGCAAGCCAGAAGCAATGTCTCATCTCTGGCCAGCTCAAATTGTTGAAATGTAGGGATTTGTCAGCACCTTTCTCTGCAACCATGCTGGAGAGGCTTTGCTGTCACTGAAATGTTTAGGATAACAACCTGAGCGTTGTCTGAATAAAAAAATAGCTGGCTGTGGAGAGCAGCTACCAATTGGGGTAGGACAGATTTTGGTTATTCAACAGAAGCATTTTTTTATGCGGTTGAATACAACACCTGGCTGCTTGCTGTTGTCCCAGGAAGGTATGGATCTTCAGTAGTAAACCCTTGAGCATGTCTATAAGTGCTATGATCATTAATGTCTTGAATAGTCACTGGGGATGACGTGGCACAGGTTAGCAACATATAGGTGGATTTTGCCCAGAGGGACTTCTTAGCCAGTGTGGTTCATGCTTGCAGCAGCTCTAATTTGTTCCAACTGTTCACTAATTTTAAGGTGGTTTATCTTGGGTTGCTGATGGTTAGCAGACACCTTCTAATTGCTGTTTGTTCCTATGTCTGTTCATGGTTTCATTGTACAGAATTATCCTTGAGTGATGTTTTCTGTTGGAATGCATTTCTCTGGGAGGAAATGTGAGTACTGCTGAGCTCTTCTGTGATGTAGAAAGTGTTCTTTGCGTGTTTGTAGTAAGGTATAGGGCATCATCTGCTGTGTCTACTAACAGTACTTATGTAAATTATTAAATGAACAACAATTACTGTACTAAATACAAGCAAATGAATTATAGAATGGTAACTGGGTGGGCCAGAAGGCTGGACTCCTTTAATTCAGTAGAAAATTTATGTGTGGAGTTTTTTATTTGTTTTGAGGGGTTTTTGTTTGTTTTGTCCTGTTTTTTAAATTATCTTTTAATCTCCAGTGACCCCAGGAGCTACATACAGTATTTTTGTACTGCATCTCATAACTTTAGCAACTGCAGATTCACAGAAATGGAACAGTCAGGTGGGAAATTCCTGTCAGGGAAATGCAAGCCTTCCTCATTGCATGGGGAATGGGCAGTGGAAAATGCTCTCTATGTCTAATCAGACCTAAAACGTGTAGCACCAGTGACGTGCTAATAAAAGTGTCAGGCCTTGGGACCAGTAATTTACACCCATGTTTTCAGATTCTCTGTAAAGAAAAAAAAAGAAACTCTCATTGTGGATGAAAAATGATGTGTGAATCTGTAAGGCTAGGCTGAAAAGAAGCAGATGCTGACATTTCTAGAATTAATATTTTTTGCCTTAAAGACACATCTGTCATCAGTCTCCACTTTATAAGAGTGGAGGAGCACTTATCTAAATAAACATGGCAGCTGTTTTATATGATGGGTCTGTTTTTTAAATAGTAAGAAAACATTGTATCATTTTGAAAGGTATAGCGACCATTATTGTTAACTTACAATAATAGTTTGGTGTGTGTAGCTATTCTCTGCTGTAGAATAATTTCAAATGACACTTTTTCACATAATTAGAGAACCACCCTGCATGATTAGAGGGAAGGTTAATAACTGAAAGTGTGTGCAACCAAGGGCACTGAAAAGGCTGAAAACTTGCTGAGAAGAGAGTTTTGCATTGTAATCCCAGGAGCATGTTAAGTAAAATTAAGAGTAGGAGAAAAAAGACAAGAGCTTTTGGAGAAGTAAATTATCAAAGTTCTCTGCTTATGGATGATGGTTGCAATATAGATAATTCACATTTTTTCGAATGTCTTTGCTTGGCCTATTAACACACCTTTTTCTAGTACTTCAACAAATCCTACACATAAAAATGTATGTTTCTGTTTCCTATGAGAGTTTTTGATGAGTTTCTTTACACCGATTTTAAGATCATTTTACATCATTAAACAGGTACAAAGGAGACTTAACAAGGCCAAGGAGACATCTACACTTGCAACCAAACCCAGATTTCATTTGCTTGCTTACTGTCTCTTAGAGGGACTAATAATAGTTTTCGATGATGAGGCAGTAAGCCAAGTATAAGACTGCATTGTAATTTGCATTTCTAATTGCATGTGGTGCGACCCCCTTTCTTAGTGTTAATTTAAGTATTTTCTGAAATGTAAAATGCAGGAAGATCTTCCTGTGAGAGAAGTCCTAGATTTGAAAAATTGTTCTTGGGGTACATGCCCCTTTCACTAGGTTCTGGAAACATACGCCTTCTTTCTAGACAACCTCATGGTTCATATGGTTATTTTTATTTTTGACTGCTCTGTACTTCTCTTTTGAAGTGCTTTGGTTAGGAGGACCTTATTGGAAAGATAGGTACAAGTGTTTCCACCTCTTGTGTCCATCTTTTTGAATGATGTTGGCCGTGTGCTGTGACCTGAACATGGCTTATGTATATGGCCTTGCAAAGAATTTGGGTATGGCCATCCGCTTTGGGAATCTCACGCGAGCTTAGCTTGGAGATAAGTTTCAAGCTTGCTGTAATGGGACTGACACAGGCCAAGAAGAGCAGCAAGCCTTTAGGCAGGTGCCAAAAGGGCTGGACTGCCCAAAACATAGCCTGGCCTGGTGTGCTAGAAGTGCCTAAATGGCATAATATTGCTGTAGATGGTTCACCATGCCTAAGGTGTCTCTGAGAAAAGTGCCATCTGGCCATCAGCCTTTTACAGGTGCTTTGCTGCCAATGAGAATGTTAATTAGCAACAGGATCCCATGCATAAAGGAACAGCAATAGCTAGATATGAACTTTATTGTGAAAAAATTGGAAGCGAAGACATAGAATATCTGAATGTACATCATGGTGGGGTGTAAAGGAGGAATGGATTTCTTAGGGTTTCATTCATTCACCCTTTCCCCATGCATGTGCAGATTATTTGCAAGCTAAGAATGAGAGAAAAAAACCCAGTTACTCTTCCATCAGTCTTGCTAGCCAGGACTGGGAAATGTCAAAATCAGCATTTGCTGCTGATGCTTCTGTAAGTCATTATCCCTGGAGGAAGTGGCAGAGGAACTCTGACTTGTAAATGATTCCTAATCAAAATGCTTCCCAAGGCTATTTGTGGAGAACTGCAGATTCCTCAGCACCCCTTGCTGAGACTTGTGTTTAAGATTAAAACATGTTCCTTTACCTTGATCACAAGCCAGAGTGTGCCCTACCCTGGAGTAGAGCCAAGTCACATCACTGGGGATGGACACCTCTATGTAGTACCAAGTGGAATTATGCACTGTAGTATTACTATAGTATTGCTATAGATAGGTACCACTGGCTGACAGTGAGTCTAGTCTTATACCAATTTGGGTAGATTGAAGCTGTGACTACTTCACTGTAGGAACGGTTTCATAACCTACTGGTTTCATAAAAGTAGCCTAGTTTCCCTAAAACTTTATTTTCCAAGAAATCCTCTGAGTGAGCTGCAGTTTACCTCTTTCTCCCCTAACATTTTAAAGTGTATTTTTAAGTTACTTTGCTAAGTGCCTAGGACAAACAGGATCTCCTGTTAATGAAAACCTTTGATGGATGCGTTAGGGAAGCAGTGTGTATGTAATCCTATATTTCCTGATGTTACCTCACCAGTATACATGGAGCATAACATTTAAGGAGTGTAGATGCATGTATAAAGGTCTTGCAAAAAGCTAGAAGCCGTGTTACTGCCACTACTACAACAGTATGATTTATTTTATCATGGATTTTCTTCAGATACCAGTGTGCTATATCATCAGACCTTGAGGCAAGGTCATCCATAAATTGTAGAAATAGATATTGAAGGATTAGTTCTCAACCTTTCCAATACCTCACTGCCCTGAATCACAGAAGGAGATTTGTTCTCTTTGCTTGTGAATGGAACAGTGATTTGATGTGAACTGTTCTGGTAGGTTTTGACTTAGTAACAACTTTTCAAAGTTAAGGTGTTCAGATACCTGCTTTGAAATTGTGTGCTATTTTGCTCTTCCAAGAACAACCCTAAATGATTTTATTCATCACCTTTTCTACTCATTGGAATCCCAAAACCCGAAGCTCCAAACCATTCCTTGAAATGAGCTTCATATTGTCTACAAGAAAATATCTGCTGAATAGAGAGTCTTTACTTTGTATCGAAACACCAGATGTCAGAATTTGGGCATTTGGAGATTTAATTCACTCAAGACTTGCAGTTTATTCCTGCAGATAACTTAAGGGGAATTATTTAAAACTAATGCTCTAAGGCAAAGCTGTGTGGAGACATCTGTAAAGTTTCTGGTTGTGACCAAGTATTTTAAAGAATGATGATGAAGTGAGAGTCAGAACTGTCACCTTTCTCAGGGCCACAATGGTACTAGTATTCTGTGTGTGCAAGAAACACACTGGGGACACTGGAGGGATTTAATAACTGTATCTCTGTGAACAAACTGTTCAGAAGGAAAAGCTGTTCTCAGAAGGGAGGCCAGTACTGCACTGTAGTGTGGGGGTGAAGGGTGTCGTCGATAGTTGCCAAAGTGTGGAGTTTATAGGAGTACCATTTATTGTGGGATGTAGTAAAAAAAGATTGTGAGGTACTATCACAAAGCTTATGATGTAGAGAAAAGAGCCAAAAAAAAAAAAAAGGAAAAAAACCCCCCTTTGTTCAAGTTTATCTTATGAAAAGCAAATGATCTTAATATAAATACATTATGGCGGTGGCTATCGTTTTGCAGGCATTGAGTTAGGACTTTGAAATGTTATGCAAATGCACTGGTGGTATATACACAACTGTACACTCACTGGACTGTGCTTCATGTGTTCTTGATGCCAATGAAAACAAAGCAGGCTCCAACTGATTCAGGGGAAAAGTCATGGCTGCTAGAAGCCAGGACCTGTTTTACAGAGCTACTGCTCTGCTTCTAATAACTGAAGTTAGGAAAGTCCCTTAGAGTTAACCCTAACTTTCTTATTATCTGGAATAGGACACAAAGAAGCTGAAGAAGCTTATTAGTGGTTTTTAATAGTTTTTCTGGCCACAGATAGTTTTCAGCTTAGCATGTTTTATTGCAATTTTTCATAGAAACAGTCCTTTTTGAAGAGAAATAAATAATCATGTGGCTCACAGCAAAGCTTCCATAGTCACTGGAGACCTCTGGTGCAACAGCTAAATTAATCATGAATAGCTGAACTCCCTTCTGCAGTGGTGTGCCAGAATTGTTTCCTTGCCAGTATCTTTGCTTCCCATCTGCTGTCCCCACAAAGCTGCAGCTCTTTTCCCCCAAGGTGGTGAAGAGCCCCCTTTCTGCAGTGTGCAGCTGCCTTCCTGGCCCATTTCTGCCTAAGTTTTATCTTGGCTCATTTTTCACCTTTGCTTGTGCAACTTCTGGGACTTCTATTCGGAGTGCTGTCATCCGAAGTGGACTGAAAATCTATGGGAAGAGCCCCATTGGGTTGTATGACCTTTGGGCCAGTGCTTGCCTACATCCTGCCTTAAAATCCACCTCTTCCACCTGGTGTATGTGTTCTAACCTCCAACCTTGGCTCTGTTTGAGTGTGCCCTGTGCAGCAACTGGCAGGGAGATTAGAGGGGAAAGCACAGCCTGTATGAAGATGTCTGGTTCATAGAAAACTCCAAGGTATGTGGAGGATAGGGGCAGTGGTACCTGTGGTTGTGGCATTACTGTTATGTAGCTGCCTACTAATCATGAGCTATTTTTAATTTCAGAAGGCTAAAGCCTTTTGGTACTATTACCCAGCATGAACTTTATAAGGCACAGTGACAGCAATCAGTTTATTGAGACCTGCAGCATGGAAGAGTTTCATTAGTAAGTGAATGAAATGGCAGCAAGGGATGGAGATGACGTGAAAGGATTCAGACTGGAGGAAAAGCTGGATTTGAGATGCTGGCCAGTCATCTGCATGATGAAAGAAAGAGCTAACCTGCTATGTAGCATTAAGGCATTAAGTGTAGTTGGTAAGTTTGAGAAAATTAAGGTTAACTTTTTAGATAGTCTCTCATTGCAAAAAAAAATGAAAAGTGTTGATCTGTTGCTGGAAATAGTGCCTGGGATAATTAAACAGTCCACAAAGGTGCTTGTGGTGCAATGTGAATCCAGCCATCTCTGAGTTTTTGAGAGGTACTGTTGTTTTGGTTTTGTTGTGTTTTTGTTTTTTTTTCCTTAACTCACTATCAACTAGCAGAAGAAGGAATAGATTACATTGTTGGAAGCTCTGCCTTCTGGATGAAACTTCAGAGACATTAAAAATCACCTAATGAAAGACAGTATAATTTGTGGGATACATCACTTCTGATTACAGGAGAGATTTGTTGAGAGAAACAGATCTAACCCTGGAAAAAGCCTCAGCTGTTGAACTGTCCAGGAGAAGGATCAGTAAAATAATGGCTCTCACAGCAGAACAAATACATGGGCTGCATCTGAAAGCATCCAGCACTTAGGATGGTTGATGGCCAGTCTGGAGCACAGGTATCATGAGTCTTTGTAGGTACTGAGAGTAAAAAAACCAACACGGAAACTCAATGAAGAAAAATGCCTCATCTCATGGGGAAAGTGCATTAGGTATGGGACACAGATCTGTCTCGTGTACTGCTGTCCCTGCTAACCTAGGAATAGAGATGTGTTCCCATAACAGCAGAAGCAGCAAAGCTCTATTTCTATAGATGTGTGGCACTTGAACTGTCCTATCTGCAGAAATCTGTTTTTTTTCCAGCACCTCAATAACGCAAGCACTGAATGAAAGGCAGAAGGTCTGAGAAATGCTTGCTGGAAGGCCAGCTGCTGCCTGACACTGTTGGATGCTTTCTAGAGTTCCTGCTAAGAAAGAAATTGGGGGCTCTCTACTCTCTGCAACAGTCTGGCTTTGAAGAAAACTTGTAGGAACCTAATGTCCATGGGATCATACTGTCATTTTGATTTTTGCTGTTTTGTCTCTATATACCTTTTTCAGAGTAGTCCCTTGATCATTTGTGGCTGGAGCTGGTCAGTGATTCACAAACTACAGGTGTCCCTGGTTTCTGCCTGCATAAGCCTTCTTTCCTTGGGAAATCAGCCTGAAAGGGACAAAGCATGCACCACAATTAAACCTTTCAGGGCTTCCAAGAGAAGCAGGGCTATTTACAACATCACTTTCAACAGAGCCAAGAGCTCCATGTAGAAGCCCTGGAGGGGAGAGGGCTGCTGGTTGTTCAGCTGTGTGACTTTGCAAGAAGGCTATTGGGTCAGCAAACTATTTGATTTCAGCTGCATTGTGAAGCCAGATGCAATATCATCCCAGTAACACTTCTGTATAGTGCTATTAGACTGGAGAAATGTGGCCAAGTTCTGGTTGCACTGTCCCCCAGCTGAGAGCAGAGTGCTGTGACCTCCTCCAAGGAGCCCTTCTGCAGTTCCAGCAACTGTGAAATTCAGGACCAGAGTCTCTGCCTGTGCACACCTTAAAGAAAGTTACTTTGCAACCCATAATTTCATGTTGCAGAATGGTCCCTTTCACCCAAGGCAGTAAATACCCTGGTCTTCCACCTCCTCCCATAGGACACTCAGTGCAACTTCATGTTTTTGTGAATCTTGAAAGAAACAGGACCAGCAGCTCCCTAACTGTGATTTCAAAGTATCCCAGAAGAGCATACTTCAGTCTCTGGGGAAATGCTGGGATATTTCAGCAAACAAACAGCAACCCACTTCCCTCTACAGAAGAGAAATCTATTTTCTTAGTCTAACCAATCCCAGGAAAAGTGGCTCTTGTGAACTAGAACGGATAGCAAGACTGGATAGACCTGGCACCTATGTGTCACTTTGTACACACCATATTTGGTTAACATAACACATAATTTGGAACACATAGCAGTATTTAGAGCCCTCACTCTATCCATCCTAAATTACTAATTGGTGAATTAATGTAGTTAATCCTTCAGCAGATGGATACAACCATATACACAGTAACTTCCAAAAGAGAGAGACTTTTTGGTTCTTGGTTTTAGGTCAAGATCTTCTAACTCTGTGATACTTTGCATCTGCACTTGCAATTGGCTAGGAACTCAGGGACATGAATTTAAATTATTTGGAGACAACTAGTCAGACTTTTTTGCTATTGCAGCTTGAAGATGACACAGACTGTACACCTAACAAGTTGTATCATAAGGGTGCCTATGGAAGGAGAGGTGGTGGAAGTCAAACTTTTGTCTGCTAGAAATTGATGGAACATTTTATGCTTCTTTTGCTGTGTCAGGGAATGCCTTTGCATCACACTGAGATTAAAAATTCATATAATTTCAATAATTGTGCCT
This sequence comes from Illadopsis cleaveri, assembly GCA_013399915.1. Classification (NCBI taxonomy): domain Eukaryota; kingdom Metazoa; phylum Chordata; class Aves; order Passeriformes; family Timaliidae; genus Illadopsis; species Illadopsis cleaveri. The sequence goes on along the minus strand of VXBB01002172.1, from coordinate 161,603 downwards.
TTGCTTTGCCCCAGAGTTGGTTTAGTAATTTATTCACAAGAATCTTGTATCTTACCATTTCTAATCTGTATAGATTTTTAGGTGGTTTTTAAGAAACTTAAGAAGATTTATTTATATCCACACTAGTCTATATGACCTGGTATTAGAATGTATATGAGCTCTGTGGAGCATTTGCTTCACATGCAGTTCTTAGGACACCACTTAAGACTGTCACCAGGGCCACTTTTTAAATCCTTCACCTAGGAGTGATATTGCAGAAAATAGAGTTTGAGATGTAGATCCAAATTTTAAAGATCTGGCACATACAAGACAGTATAAGTACCTGCTGTTTTGAATTGAAGCTCAAGATCTCCCTATTCTGAATTTTATCCAACACTTTCTAGAGAGGCATTTTAAAAATCCTGATCTAGACAATAGATCAGGCTGCAGGGATGTGGGAAGCTCTGGCTTGTCTGTCTGATTGATGTGCTGATTGCTTTTATGCTGAGAACTGTATTGCTGCTTTGTGCATTTCCTAAAAATCTTCCTCCTGTGACCCTTCTAGGGAACTTTCACTGTACATGACATGGCTGTTTCAGGGGCCCTGAAATACTGTATAGGGGTGAAGTTATTTCCAGAGGCTGTCTACCCCATTCTGCACCAGCATTCTTACAGGAAGTGGAGTGTCTTTCGGCTGATTTGAGAGAGAACACATTTCTTGATTAAATTTCCGGATTAAACCCACACTCTAAGTACAGTGTCCTCTCCCTTTTGTACCTGAGGTCTACTTACATGGCACATCAGGGACTGTAATCTGATAGTAAACTCAAGATATGGGTTTTCAAGGCATGTGATTCCATAAGCCTTTTGGACATGCTTGCATAGTACATGCTGCGGACCTGGTTTATGTTTTTAGTACATGTTTGGGAGGTGGTCAAAGTCTTTATTATCACACAGTAGTTAATAAGTCAGACAGAGCTCCGGGAGGCCACCAGGTGTATGCAAGCCAGCACACTGTCCAGTTCACCTAAGAAGCCCTATACACATCAGCCAGTGTGGTGTAATGAAATGAGTCCTGGAATACCTCTATTTTTTTTCAGTTCCAGAATGGTAATACTCATAGTTACCTGGATCTTAAATAGTATGTCCATCTCTTTATTGGTATATGTCTATTTATTGCATTTATGCCATTGCTGTCACAGAAATGGTAGTATTTCTTATGTTCATGGTGACTGTAGTTACTTGCACTGGGGCAGAGTAGTTGAAGACAAACAGTCACACAGTTGTGTATTTATTTGGCTTCTCTTGCCACTGGCGTGGGGAAGACTTGCTCAGTAGTGACCTTGTTGAACTTTCAAAATTTTTTTTTTCATGCTGATGGCATAAAATCTTTCTTCATAGCTGGAGACAGCCTTGAACATCTGTCTTAGTTCTTACAACAATCCTGCTGAGTCTACAGTGTGTGTCTGACCTTGCTCTTAATGTCTGGAATATGTATCCCAGAGTTGAGAGAAATGTTATTTTGATATTTCCTTTTATTTTTTTTTTTTCTGTAGAGATAGGCTCACTGGTAGCAAATGAAACCTTTCACACTTCTTCCAGAACGAAAATTAAAAATAAATGTTTACAATTCACTGAATCTTAATGCCAGTCAGCACTTAGACAAAATATTCTGCAAAATCAATGAAAATTTTCCTTCTGTTAGAGGATGAGCAGTCTTTCAAGTGCAAGGTGAACACAGGGAATAACTAAGGAGGAATCTTTTTAAGATGATTTATAGCTTCTCTAAAGCACAGAGATGAAACTTGAAAGTCAAATAGAAAATTTGACCACGAGAAACCTGGTTCTTGATAATACTGATGTTAACTTTTAACCTTAACATGCATGTAAAATATTATTAAGTTTAGATACGCTTATTATCAGTAGCAAACAAATTGGGAGTGTGGAATTCTCTGTCCTACTGGGATTTCATGAGTGCTTTAAAAATCTGCTGAAGATAAGCTGTTGGTGGTAATCACTTTCTTGCCTTCATGCTAGATGAAGCCCAAGGTTCTTGGGGATTAATTACAACAGACTCCCAACCTGCAGACAGTTTTCTGCAGACACTTTTTTCTCTGTCCATCCCAGCACACAGACTGCACACACGCTGTGCACCAGATATGTGGGTAGCCTGCCCAGAAACTGCCCTTTGTCCTCAATCCAGTGTGTCCAGCAGTCAGTCACAGCCTGGATGGGTGTGTCTCTCAACCCTGCCAAGTTACTTTTGTCCTTATTGAACAGCAAAACGTCATAACTGAGGTGGGAGCTGAGCAGAAGTGAATGGATGGCTAGATGGACCAGCTCCATGCTTTCATTTAAAGAAGGATTCATTCTCTGTCTTTCTCAAAGATGGACCTCTTCTGGGAGCATTAGAAAGTGCTGTTTCATCTCCCCCTCTCTTGTCTCTTGAGAAAATTGCTTAGACAAGACAAGACCTCAGTCCACACCACCTGCTGAGCTGATGCTTCAGAGCCTTTTGGTTTGTCTTGCAGCTATGAGGTGGCAGCAGGAGGTACAGTGGTTTTATTTGTCTACAAGATGGAAAGTTAATCTTTTCTTCGTAGACAGTAGATTTCTTACAAAATCTGTTACCTCCAGAAGATTGTGAACTGCAGCAGCCTCCTCTGATTAAGGTTTCATCCTAACTATTGCTCAAGAATTTATTTGCCTAGATCTTGAATAGCATTTCTCACAGGAAGAAGATGTCACTTGTACTTTATTGGTCTGTACTGGCTTCCAATTCAGGTTTGGTTTTACTGGAACAACCGGAGGGCGTTGCTTCTGACCTGAAGCATTCTGGCTGCCTGGGAGATATCATACAAGGAAATGTGAGCTGTAGATGCTGTAAAAGCTGTAGATGCGATTGAGAAGTGGAAGAAGAAGGGGGTTCACTGTGCAGTTCCCATCCTAGCTTAGGTCATCCAAAGTCAATCTTCTTCCTCTCCAGAGTTCCTTTTTCCATTGATTTTGGGTTTTTTTGTTGAATTTTCGTTGCACTCATTTTTTGCCTACCCAGCTCTATTCCATGCAATTTGAAGCACTTGGCTGCACCAGCTGCTTTGAAAACAGGTATTCTGAATGCTTTGTGAGTCCTGAATTACAATGACTGAGGCTTTCAAGAAAATAGAGATATTGTATGTGTTTTGACACACACCATGAATTATCCCTCTAAGTTCTGTAGGGCAGGTAGAATTATTGTTACATTAAATGGTACAGGTTGGTTCGTTTCAGACTGTTTTTGCACTTGTGCTAGCATAACATTCAAGCCTGGGAGAGCCTATCTGGGTCAGCAGCAAGTTAGAAAATAGTTTGGTGTTAAAAAACAGCATTCCATCTGGAAGCAGGAGTAGCAGTGAGGTGAAGAGACAGGTGGAACTAGTCTTAGTTTTGTGCAGAGGAGTCAGTACAAAAAATAAGGCAGGAGCTCTAAACAAAAGGCTGAAGTGAGAAAATATTTTACATTATCCATGACATTTTGTATTTGTAAAGATACATATGCAAGAGGCTACAACATCTCAATAGTGTGCTAAGCCTGAGCTTTGATTCAGTCTACCAGAGAAGCAAAACTCCATGGCAGTTCTGCAGAGCCATAGCTTATGTGAGTTTTAAATGCTGCAGCAAGATTGCAAGAAAGGACCTGTGCTCACCATATGTTGCTGTATTGCTTTAACTTCACAGAATCATAGAATAGCTTGGGTTGAAAAAGACTTTAAAGATTATCTAGGTACAATCCCCCTGCTGTGTGCAGGGACACCTTTCACTAGACCAGGTTGCTCCATGCACCATCCAACCTGGCCTTGAACACTGTCAGGAGTGGAGTACCCACCACTTCTCCTGGCAACATGTTCTGGTGTCTCGCCACCCTCTCAGTAAAGAATTGATTCCTAATACACAATCTAAGCCTGCTCTCAGTTTAAAGCCATTTCTTCTTCTCTTGCTGCCAGTCTCTATTCATCTTTTTTTTAGGCTCCCTTCTGGTACTCAAAGGCTGCAATTAGGTCACCTTGAATCTTTCTCTTTCCCAAGCTGAAGAGTCCCAGTTCCCTCAGCCTTTCCTCAATATCTTCCATGGATATATCCCTGATCCTGTAACCAGTCTGGCTGAGACATCCATGCCCTGCTTTCTCTTTTACTGAATTGTCACCGAAGTTTGAACTTTGGCTTCTCGTAGGCTTTTTCCCTGGGGTGAATCACAGCACTACTTCAGAGAGCCCTTCTTTGTTTTATTTTTCATTCTGCACCTGTGTCTCTTCTCACAGAGCTATTCCCTAAGCATACTAAGGAACATCACTAAAGAATTAATTTAGTTTTGTCAAGTTTCTGGTCTGACCCTTAATTTAGAGCAGTCGTTTCAGTCTACAATAAGCTCTGTGTTTCTGCATGCTGCAGTGAAAGAATTACGAGCAATCCTCAGCCATGTGCACTCAGGATGCTTTGGTATCCTCGTGGGACAGGTAGACTTCAGTGCCTGAAAACTTATTGTAGAATGGGGGTACAGTCAGTATGTTGTTCTCTGTGCAACAATGGATCCTCCTATATGTAAAAGCTTTTACATGATTCACTGAGGCCATTAGGAGTGGAGTGGTATGCCATCATTTCAGGCACATAGCTCTTCAAAATGAACGGCTTTTTCCATCTCTCCCCAGGGAGCCCCAAGAGCCATTCAGCACGTAGGTTGGAGGAGACTGCTCATAAGCCTTCAATCACAGCATCAGGAACGCAGAAGCTTATTGTTGAGATGAGCCTGCAGCTCTGAGTGATAAATATGGCAAGACAGCTAGATGAAAAAAACTGACTTTCCTTGCTTAGAAAAAGGTGGACTGATTTTTAAAGTTTGGTGACCTGGACTTCTCATAAGCATGTGGAGCACGTGTTGGTAGAGGGTCTAGAGCTAAATACAATATTCTGAAGGCATGATGAAGTAATCAGGCAACAGAGCAGAATGAGAAATGAGATCTTTTTTAACTGACTCAATCTTCAATATGTTTTTTGTGCTTTTGTCTTTGCCTCTGTTTCTGGTATTCATTGATACACCAGGATATATCCAATCTAGTTTGCTTTTTTTTTCCTTTTCTTTTCTTTTTCTTGTCCTCGTTAATTCCCAAAATTTCATATACCCACTTGGTTTTCAATCCTTTGAAGAAAGCAGACCTTCTGGATTTGCATAGTTGGCCTTGGGGGCTAACAATAATGTTCTTTCTTAAGTGATTTCGGTTTATTTGGCTTCTGAGGTCACAGACATAGGGGAAGAACACCTGCTCTCATCTTGCTTCAGCACTTAATCCTTGTCCCAGACAAGCCTAGAAGGGCACGACACAGGAGATGAAGAATAATATTAAAAAATTGCTCAATAACTTCTTGGAATATCTGGAAATGTTAATGGATAATGATTTTATTTTCCCTGATTTTATCATATCCACACCAAGAAATAAGAAAGAAAGACACTGTTTCTTCAATTACTACATTCATTGTTTGAGAGATTGAAAAAGTGTGGATAATCCAAGGTCTCTGCAAGCAATATAGAAAGACTTGAAGGACAGTTGTACATGTCCTGTATGCCTGATGCAAGCAGAAATTTCTGTTGGCAAATACTGCTTTGGTAAGGCTTTTCAAGGTCTTGTTGCCTGTATGTGTGTGTACATTGACTTGATATTTTGCTGATGGATTTAATTTTTTTCTAATGGAGCCTATTTTCCTTCAGGGTGGAAGGACACAGTGTATCCAAGAAGTCTGCCCCATTCTCTCATGTCCCCAGCACCTCAGTCACATTCCTGCAGGACAGTGTTGTCCAAAATGCTTAGGTGAGTATTCTTTTCCCCTAGGAATTTTGTAGTTAATACATTATGTTTGTGCATAGCATCTTTTAGACCAGTATTTCACAATACTGGTAAATTCCAGGAGGTGAAAGAGATTCTATTTCTCAGAGTTTATAATCCACAGATTTTGAACAGATACTCAGTGTTGGAGTTGTGGTGGATGGTACTAAGCAAGCAGTTGCAGAAGAGCATTTGGATGTAGAGCAGTTGCCTTGCTTAGAAGAAAAATGGGATGCTTCCCACCTTCATTATATATATTACAAAGGAGATGGAGGTGGGAGGAAATGTTCCTTTGGAGTTTGCCACAAGAAAAAGGCCTCACCATCTCATATTATTACTTGAGTGAGCATTTGCATTCTTGGTTTTAAAGAAATGCAGGTCAGAGGAAACTTCTGAACTCATTGCATTTTTAGAAACTGTTGTCAGAGAGGCCATGGATCCAGGAGTCCATCTCATGATTGCCTTGTTAAGGTGGAATCACACTATCATCCAGGAATATTTTCAATTACATCTTTCCAAAACATTTTAAAAGTGTGAGTCATAGGCCTCTAAGAAGAGCTGGTTCTTCCAGGTCATGACAAGCAAGGCAGTGACAAAATAAGGCACTGCCTTGTTTTGCTCTTACTTTGTCCACAGATCCACAGGTTAACATTCCATCTATTTCATAAACACGGAGTGCTTACATCTTACCAAGTGAATTGACTTCAGTTTGGTCTGTGGGGTTATAACTAGGTTTGGAAAAATTTCAGAGCTAATTACTCCCAGTTCTTCAACGGAAACTTTTTGTAATTTTGACTATGTTTTTATGTGAAATCTCTCAACAGGTATAGGTTAGGGACATAGAGATGTCTGGCCTTGGAGCCAGCAAAGCTATATAGAGTTCCGGGTTCTGATAATACTTAACATTTTTGACTGCTTGAAACAAACCTGTATTTATTTATTTGCTAATTGAGAAATGCTACAGATAAATAAATGTCTGCTTGGAACATTTGACCACAGTACCAGAGAGTAATGCAGTAGAGGAATGAAATGGAGAGGAGAACAGTCCAAACGCTGAGCTTCTGTTTTGGCTTAGGACATTTTTCCTTTCCTTCTGAAAACTCCCCTTGTCCTCTCCTCCCCATGCTTTTCCTGACTGAACTTTCCCCTCCTTGAACTAGGCATTCAAAATGCAAAATTTTTGACTACTTCAAGGGGATCTTTCCACAATTTCTTTTTTCCCTTCTTAGAATGTAAACAAATTCAGTAATAATAATGAGTTTCATTTCGTGTGGTTTTTACTCTAAAGCATGTCATATACCTGGGAATAGATTATGTCTGTTTACAGGGAAGTGTTAAAAGTTTTGGTGGGGAGGTAAAGCCAGGGGATGAGTAACACATTGCATGGCAGTCAGGAAAAAGAAAAGTTTCCAGGGATGCTGAGGCATGGTTTTTAAATATCATGTGGAGGACCTCCCTGCAATTGAATTCCTGATACTCAGCTTACATAGCTTAGAAGAATGCTGTGGACTCTACTGGGACTTGAATTATTAGTTTAACTAGTGGTTATGAGCCAGCAAAGACAACCATTAAGCCAATATCTTCATCACCACATCTTTTAAAGTGGTGCCTCCTTTGACAGTGGTTTTTAACCAACTATTTGAACTGGGTTGGCCACCCGGAATTGTGCTGAGCAGTTTGCAAGGCATGGCAAGAGGGTGTGGGAGAGAACTGGACTTTTATTCACGTGCTGGCACAAGGTCTGCAGTTGAAGTCCTGACCCCACAGAGAGCAGCAGAAGTGTGGTTACAGGCAGGCCTACGGCATGGCTTTTCCCCTAAGTAGTGCATGGATGTAGAGCAGTTCCTTTTAGGGCTACTGAGCATCCTCAACTGATTCCTTATGTCAGTCATGCAAGAGAAATTAAACCTTTTGAGAAAGACACACATCGTGTGAAAGAAACGCTGGCTGTGCAAGCACAGGTTAATTCCAAGTAGCTAATTTGCAGGAGAGGGGTGTTTAAATTGTATCTAATTGAACAAAAGCAATTATTTAATAACTTCGGTTTAACATTCAATTTGTAGAATCTGAAGGCAAAGCCAATAGATTTTGCTGTGTGCTTATCCTTTTGTTCACTTATATGTGAGCGGAAAATGGAACCCTTTTTTTTTTAAGATGCTTTACATTTATCAAGAATTATTGAAAAAGGAAGGAATTACAGTGTGCCAAGACCTGATGATTTGAAAGCTGAAATACTGGCCTAGAATTTAGTACTTCAAGTATGTACTTAGGTAGGACATTTCCTACCTTGGATTTGATGCCTATTAAGTGTTAGACGTCAGAAATTGTAAGGTAGGAGAGCGACAACCACTCATAAAAGAACTTATTAGTTGGCTGCCTCCAAAAGTAAACAGGGCAGTTCAAAATTAGGAAGGTAAGTATAGTGTTTTTGTGAAGAGCTCATGTATGTATTATAATGGTCTCTTTTTTAAAAATAACTCACTGGGAAAGAAGCTGAGGAATAAGACAAGCTTACAGGAGTGCAGACTGTGTTGTAACTTGGGTCTGAAAGTGCTTGCAGGATTGCATGACTTCAGGAAGGATTTGATTTTGGTGCTGCTTTCCCTGTATAGTGCCCCAAACACTTGCCTCGCTCCCATTAAACCCAAATAATTTGCAAATTGTGGAAACTAAATATCCTGTGTTGCCGTCATTCTGTTCATAAACAATGCAAAATCCTGTATTTCTTGCAGCCTTTTGTGAACACATGGTACACCAAGCTATCTTAATGAGACTGGACAACACCTATGATTTTTTTTGGATCAGTGTCACTGATTTGATTTAGCTTGGCTACTGTGAACCCCTGAGGTAGATATGCTAAAAGAAGTTAAGACTGCTTTGTTTGATAAGTTATTGCTTTAAGTTAAAGCTTGTTTAAACTAGTTTAAGTGTACCTACCTTAAGAGTTTGCAGTGCTTACTTTTTATTCTGTTAACTGCACTGTGCCCTTTATGATGAGAAGGAGAAGAAAGATTTTTCCTATATAAACATGCCATAAATCATTTATATTCCATCCCACAGTTGAATTTGTAGAGATGAATGTGTACTAAAAGAATAGTGAACTGTTAAAAGTACTTTTTTTTCATATTGAAGTGGAAATACGTAGCAAATGACACATTGCACATGAATTTGGTCTGGTGGCAATAAGCCTTACTATTTTTGTTGACAATGTGGCGTATTTTCAACCACATTTTGTTTCTATTACTATTTGTTTATTTTCAGGACAGAGGAAAGTGTTTGACCTCCCATTTGGAAGCTGCCTCTTTCACAGCAATGTGTATGATAATGGTTCCTCATTTATGTACGACAACTGCACAGTGTGTACATGCAAGGTAAGTCCATAGTGCTTTGATATTGTGTGCTGATGTTTGTCTGGTTTAGCAGTAATTTGTAGGGCTGTGGAATTGTAAGCCTGATACTGTTCTTTGGCATCTTGTGTGGTCTCAAAGAATCTGATCTGAAGAGCACTTGCAGTTGTGCTAGGAAAGTTTAAAACATTACTGACTCCCTCAGCTGAGACATGATGCCTGACCCTGTGTAATGCAAAATAAAGTTGCTCAGATTATGTGGTCCTCTTTAAGACTGCATTAGAATGGAAGAGGACTTTCCAAATGATGAATTACCATGTTTCTGCCGAGGGTCAGTGTTTTTTATTTAGTTCCCTAACCTGACAGCAACAACTTACACTTTTTTACCAATGCAAAAAAATATAAGTGCCGCCACATCAGTGAGACTTTGCAGGCCAGCAGAAGTACAAACTGGGCTTTAGCTTCATAGACCATGAAAGATTCTCTTTATCTATAAGTAATATTTTTTTTCTCTGAGCTGACCTATTCAAAGCAGCTGGCCTGTAGCTTGGGTGGATGCAATGACTGAACGGGCAGAATTATATAAGGACTCACAGGAGCACAGACACCTTGGTGATGATTTTATGATTTCCTTTTACCCTTGTACCTAGGATTCAACAGTGATATGTAAGAAGAGCTGCTTGCTTCCTGGTGAATGCAATAAAAACAAAGACCACTGCTGCAAGGAATGTGTCTCATACGTCTCTCCTGAGGAGATGAAAGTGTGCAAGTTTGGCAATAAGATCTTCCAGGTAAGGTTTCAGGTGTGGTTCAAGGCTAGGTGCCATTTTAACAGCCAAAATAGCATGAGTTTGCTGTAAATTAGTATTGTGCCTTTTTTTTAGCAGTATTCTCACCATCGTGGTCAATGATGGAAAAACTCAGAGGCAAAGCTTTACAAAATTTGCCATCTGTTTATTTTTTATTCTGAGTTTGCGTAATTTCTGCTGACAGCCAACAGTTAAAGATTAGTTCCTCCTTGAATGTTACATGTTGTCTCCCCCTCTGTATATAGAGGTTCAAGCTGCTGTTTCATGACAATTGACGCATTTTTAATAAGAGGTTCTAATGCTCTGCTTTCTCCAACAAACACTGATACTCATGGGGGAGATATTTTGAGTGGTTCATAGGCTTTATCGGCAGATCCAAAGAAGAGTTTCCATAACTAAGCCAACAGGAGCTTTGTGAAGTTCGTTTTGGCTGAAATTTACTTGATTTACTACATTTCTCTGCTAAGGACAGCACCCCTGACATCTTATACTGGGATAGCCATGTAATAAGTGTTACCTACTGCACTCTCACCCAATGTATTCAAATCACAAGGGATTCCCTGCAGAACACTTCTGCTGTTTCTGAGACCCCGTTTGTTTTTCCAAGTGGTGCAGCTTTTTTTCACACTGTGTCAGAAAAAGATTCTGTCACCTCATGGGCCATCTGTGAATTAAGAGACCCTTGAATCAGATCAAATGTTAAGTCCTGTGTGAATACTTGGTTTGCTCAGCCAGAATTGCTTCCCATTTATTCCATCTTTTGTGTACATAGCAGAAGTGTTTATTCTGGAAATTACATGTGAACCTACTGTACGCTGAGACTATGCTCCATCTGATTGGCACTTTCACACTGGTGCCATTGTGCTTCAGGAACAAATGCCTACTTCTTAGGCACCCAACTAAAATATTCTGCTTCTTGTGAAGATTTTATTATATTACTAGTATTATATAGAGTGTGAAAAAATAACGAGACAGTACATCCATTTCTGGCCTTGTGTGCAAAAAAGTAAATTCAGTGTTACTCTGTTGAAGTCAATGGTCTAACACAGGTAGAATGGGCACAGCAAATGTGTTTTTGCACTCCTGTGCAAAACCAGCTGTAAGAGAAAAATTCAGGGCATCTGCATGCAGTCAGCTGTGATGTATTCTGGTACTTTTGCAGATGCCTGGTGAGTGGTCATTAGAGACTGAAGAACATCAGAAACACCAGGCAAGAGAAACATGCCCTAGAAACAAAAAATATGTAGGAGAGAGACAGCCTTTGATGAAGCAAGCTGAGCTGAATAAGTTAGGCTCCTTGGCATTTCAGATGTAGTCTGTTTCTGTTTCTGGTCAGAACATCATGTTGAGGTGGGCACATAATTATTCACAGCTGTCTGGTCAAACTGCCTGTTCCTGTCAGGTCTATCCTCACCCTTCCTTCCCAGCAGCCCTGTAAACAGAAAACATGCACAGTTTGGCTCTAAGCGGACTAGCATAAGGCTGTAAGTGGGTGAGACAGAATGTTTTAGGAACCACAGTTGGCAGATACAGCACCATGTAAAAAGGAGCCAGGGCAGTTCCATAAGCAATTCATCCCAAGTGGGGACAAGACCACGAGGCATATTATGGTCTGCACTTCATATTTTCAGAGCTATACATAGGCTGTCTTACCTGCTCTGCTTGTGAGAGATGAAGCACTGTATCTCTTCTAAGTATTTTCAGATGTTTAGCAGATCAAATATCCGTGAAAGTGCTGTAGCAATCTAAATTAGACTTTTTGGACCATTCCTGCCCTTTATTGAAATGATGCTACATATGAGAATAAATGCACTATCTGCTGACATCTTAATCAAATATTTTCATGTGCAACAACTTAAAGATGTCACTCAACCCAGTAAATCAGGTTTTTCTAATTATATGAACTTAAATGAAAATTTGTGGTAGGTGTGATCACAACTCAGATGCTTATTGGAGAGAAAAGAATGCAAATAATCAGGACACTGTTGAAAAATGCAGATGTGATTTGGTTAGCTTTGTAAAAATGAATTTCTTACCAGAAAGGCCAAAGGGAAGAAAACCTGGCTGAATTTGATCTCTGTCTTGAATCCAACTGGCCGTGGACAGGCACCTCAAAATAATTTAGACTAAACAATGATGCGATGCCAACAAGGAAATTCATCCTTTCTTGTGCAATGATACATTGCTGAAATAGCTTCTTGTTGCCACCCCAGCCAATACTATATCATGTTCCCTCTTACAGGATGGAGAGATGTGGTCCTCTGTGAACTGCACCATCTGTGCTTGTGTGAAAGGCAAGACAGAGTGTCGCAAGAAACAGTGCATTCCAGTCAGCAGCTGTCCTCATGTGAGTTTTTTAAAAGAACTGAGCTTTCTTCTCTTTTCTGCTCCACCATTATCTTTTCCAGTGTTTCTTGGAAGTGTGTGTGTGACATTGGGGCATGCTGTTTGGAAAGAAGGGATCATGTGGAATGTTAATTTAGGTTGGCATTCCCCAAATGTGCTACTGTTATCCTGAGTACGGTCTTCCTGACTCATTCCTTACTCTGAAGACTCTGTGCTCCTCATCTCCTTCTCCTTTAACTTTCTCTGTCCCAAGTATCTGCATTGAAACAGTTATTTTTTTTTACTTTTATTTAATAATTTTATAGAGTGGTGAGATAACTAGGTTAATATTTCAGTAGTGTGTATATTGTTAAGGCAGTCCACAGGAGGTTGTCGTACTTGCATTTCTCAGTGCATGTGAGGCTTAATACTTGGTTGAAAATGTAAATTAGATAAATTGAGGAAAATTAGTTCAACTAAGCCATGCTGCTTTCACTAAGGGTGTGGCCTTGGTATTTTTTATTTGAATGTCTGAAGTGAACCCAAAGAATGCTGTAATTGTAACTTAATGGCATCAAAAATTAGCTTTAATTGAAACCCTGAGCTAAAATCATCCTTTGTTTCTTGGATTTCTGACACTGACAAGTGATTTTGGTCTTATGGCTCAAGCTTTCACAAGATGGAGCTCTACATAGCACCTCCTGTAGGGGCAGATCTAGGGGCAGGTGAGCAAAACTGCAGAAGAGAGAGCCAAGTTGTTAGCATTACACCTTCTCAGTGTTTCCTTCTCAATCCTGGAAGCCAGTGGGGAAAATGTGAGTCACAGACACCTAGATATAATTTTTTTAAATGAAAAACTCTTACTTTGTAAAATATTTTATGTGAAAACTTCTGACAGAAGTAGTGATAGGATAAAAATCCTGTACCTTGGCACTCCCCATTCTGGTGTGACAGTGGGCTTCAAGATTCTCAGAAGAGGGATCCTTCTCCTGTCACTGTGGCGCTCACTGCAGAGGCCAGTTTTCCTCTTAATGGGCCTCACATGAGATGCTGCATAGACATCAGGGAGTGTGAACAAATGGAGCTATTCTTCTGGGAATGTTATATGGCTCATGGCAGTCAGGTTTGCTACCTTCATGCCATTCACAGTATAAGCAGGAAGTGGGAGCTTGGGCTCTTCAGGTCTCTCATACTCTGCATCGCATTTATATTTTCCTTGTGCTGATGCATTTTAAATGTTTAAGGTGCTTCTGAGATCAATTAGCTAATATGACTTAATAGAGATCTTCAGTGAAATACATCACTTCAGCTGTATCCACATATAAATTTGAGCATTGAGGTGATCAGTTGAAGTGGGTTCTGAAATGAAAATAGTAAAAATCCACCACTGACATATAAGTGAGACTGGCAAATTCATTGAGTGCTGCTATAGAACCTGCTCTAAGGCTAATGTGAAGTCTTAAACTGCCCTTGACCTCTGAGGTGAGTCTGCAGACAAGGTCTGGTTCCTTAGGGCTGGGAAGACCAGCTTTGTTACCCTGCAGCACCATTCCCCCTAGTATATAACCAGTCAGCCAGGTCCCCACCTTAAAATGCAAGCTGCAAGCAAACCTACCCTCCTCCATAGATGCACATTACATTTCTGCTCTTCCAAGCTAAATTGAAAGAAGTAGGAAAAAGAATGTAAACTCCACAGTAAGATTTATTTTCTTTTCCAAGTGGGTACCAAGTAGTTTTAAAGCAAATAATGTATGCTAATTGATTTAAATCTTTTACTTTTCATCTTTGCTCCACTATCTTTGATGAGATTTTCTCTCATAAATCTATAAACATCACTTAAACACACCACATTTTTCAAGATAAAGATATATTAGTGGTTCTGATACTAACAGCCTGAATGCATAGAGTTTTGCTGCTGTCTCTGCAGTGTAGATGTGTCCATTCCTTTTCTCTCTTCACAATATTTTTGACAGTAAGCAGTCTCCAATGACTATTGAAGACTGCTGTGGAATGAAATGTGGTTTAGTGTCCCTTAGGTGTCAGGCAATATAAAGTTATCTCATTAAATGTGTATTATTATACAGACAACTAAGTGTGAAAGGATTGAAGATTCATAAAAAATTTAGAATATTATTCCCTGACTTAAACACTTTACTATGCAGTCTTAATACTCTTTGCATGATGGGGTTTTTTTGTTATTTTATTTTATTTTATTTATCATAATAAATTTTGGCCAACTATTTCTTGGAAGTATGGGTTTCAAAGTGGTAATTCTGCAGAAATTTTCAATACTGCACAACCATTTGTATTATTCAATCTGTTGGTTGCAGGCTGACATATTTTTTAAGACTGTTTCTGCCATTTCTTTAATTTTCTTCATAGAGCTAGACACAAATTTCTGTTTCTTTTGTTCTTTTCTTTTTGTAGCATTTAATCCCATATCAGCAATTGCAGGAAATATCTTTCTTAGATTCTTTTCATGTGCTGTGGAGGCAATACATTTTTCAAATTCAGTCCCGCCTGTCACATTTATAGTAAGATTGGTCCTCCTTGGCATTCTGGTGAGTCTTGTGGCTTGTGGTTTCTGTTTCTTACTTTCTGATGACTGACTCCACACAGATATTCCCTCTCTCAAGTTACCTGGAGTGTCAGCCTGCAAGGCGTGGTGCATTCTGGCCCCCATTCAGCAAAGCTATTAAGCATGTGTCCAGTTCTGCTGAAGTTAGTAGGCCCTCCATGTGTGCTGAAACTTAAACACATGCTTAAATACTTTATAGAAAGGGAGCAATCTCAACATTTGGCAAGACTGAGTTTCAGAGAACCTTTAGACTTCTTACTGAATTTGCTGTTTACTTGCCCTAGCTCTGCTTTAGTCTGTTCCTTGTCTTGTTCCATCTCCTTTCTGATTAGCCATTCTTACAATTTGTCACCTTGCCCCCTCTCCTTATACTTCTACATTCCTCTTAAGTCTGTGGTAATGATCAATGGTCATGAACATGTCTTTTTTTGTACTGTTAGAGGAGAGCTTGGTGAATTTTACAGCATATAACCTTTTCTGAGCTCCAAGACTGTGCAAAAGTTAATAAAGTTAAATTCATGGCAGGTGAAGATATTTGCAGAGTTCGATTCTGTGGGTAAATTTTGAACCCGTGAACTTCAAGTGAGCTGAAAATTTATTCAGAACACGTTCTCCCATCTCTAGCACAGACTGCTTATAATGTTATACACATCTGTTATTATTACAAACAAAAAGTTGCTGTTTTTACTCCAGTGCCAAATGAGGCACAAAAAAACAACAGCTGTTGCTATTGCACAACCAAACAACCCCCTTTCCCCCAGCAATTAGTCTTGCCTTAAAAAAAATAGAAAATAAAAACCTCAGACACAAAATTGAAAACCCCATAAAAAGAAAGAAAAATCCCCGAAAATAAGTAGACTCAAATGTGGTCTGCTTATAAATATTCATAGGGAAAAATGGGATCACATCACTTAGCCCACTCCTAAGGGAACCCTCAATGCTAACGAACTCTTGCAGCACATGTTAGCAATAATGGGCTTCCTTATTCTACAAGACAAAAACAGGATCTCGGGCCAACATGGTGGCTCAAGTAACCAGCCTCAGCAGGCTGCCTTGGAGATTCCAATTTCACTTGAATTCTTGCCACTTCCAGCTCGGCTGATGATTTCAACTCTTTTATTGAAACAGAGAGGTAAGGCTGTGCAGTGCAGTGTGTGGCATTCAGCTGCATGTCTGCGCCCCTACAAATATGTGTTGCTAGGCTCCCTATTTCTGGGTGGTTTTAGGGTGGTTCCTCCTTTAAGGGGTTCTGTTCTAGCAGGTGCTTGGTAGGCTTCCCTGCTGCAGCCTGGTCCTCAGCTATTCTCTTTGCCTAGGGACCTGGCAGTCACACAAACATTGAAGTGCTGCTCACCCTGCCAGTACAACTCTAATCCAGCCCTTTTCTTAAGTTCACATGTGTCGCAAGTCTGTTCACATGAAGTTGCATATTCAAAGACAAGTTTACACTGAACTGGGCCCTGTGGATGATGTGCCCAAGTGCATTCATGACCAAGGATTCCTTCATGCTGTGTGTGTACATCAAGGAAGAGCAGGATGGAACATGATCCACTCCAAGTAGCAGATACTTGGAGTTCATGCCTCCTTGTGCACATTGCCAAAGCTTGGCAGCACTGTAGGGAGAAAGCAAGGCAGACAGCAATAAGGCTGCTTGTGCCTACTTCCCCACTCTTTGCATAGACCTGTCACCAATTTTTTGTCTGTTTCTATGAGTTTTCTATACTGTTTAGTGGGCAGGATAGCACAGCTCCATATGCTCACTTTTGCTGTCCTCGCCTTGCTCACCTACTTGGTGGGAATAGGAGGAGTAGTCCCACAGAGGGGACTTCCTCTGTGCCCAGCTGCTGTTGGAGCAAAGGGCCAGTGCTGGGAAACAGTACAGCTCCATATACCTCTTCATTCCCTGTGTGGAAATATGGGTGAGCTCCAGTATCACTGTCAGTTCTGTCATCAGTTTTTGCTTGGAAAAACACCTTGTTCAGTCTGAAATTTTCCAGGGTTCCCTTCTACCTTGCTGTTTAACTTTAGGTGTTTTGGGTAAAATCAGATAAAACGTCTTTTAAACTGATGTAGACTGAAAAGGGACATGAATGTACATACACAGAGACAGCCTGCACCTAGATAGCCTAGGCTGACCAAGTTCCTTCCTTCCTTCCTTCCTTCCTTCCTTCCTTCCTGCCTTCCTTCCTTCCTTCCTTCCTTCCTGCCTTCCTGCCTTCCTGCCTTCCTTCCTGCCTTCCTTCCTTCCTGCCTTCCTTCCTGCCTTCCTCCCTCCAAGGTGGGGGAAACGGTAGTGATATTGTTAACCCAGTGACTGCTTCAGCTATCTCTGCAAGTCCAAAATTCTCTCACACTCTCTCTAAAAAGCAAAGTGGTAACAGAGAACCCTTTTAGTATTTCTTTTCTTTTAAGACCGCCAGGACGCTCCTTGAATAGTTCTGTCTGTTTGTAGCACCTGATATTTGAAGTTGTAACCAGGGCACTGAGTTCAAACACAACTTGAATTATTTTCAAAGGCTTATCCTGTCTTACAACATGACACAGTCATTGCTCCAAGAAACTCTTTCATTAAAACAGCCTATCTTTCTCCCAATTAGGGTAAAATCCTGAACAGAAAAGGATGCTGTCCAATTTGCACTGAAAGTAAGTTATTTCTTCACATTGTTTAAATTCTTTTTTATTGTTTCTGAGAAAATAAATATATAGAAGTATTCTTGCTTTTCTGCCTTCTTTTTCGAGGCAGCTAAAGGACAAGCGATTATTTTTAGCCATGGATTTTGCCTCCTATAAATCTGTAATTTTAAAATAAAATGCCTGGGTATTTTGTTTTTATTTTATTTTTCAAAATGATGCTATTTTTGTCAAATCCGAGGTGCTGCATTTTGAAAGATATAGTTGGTCTGTGAAATTTGTAGGCAATAGAACAAGAAAATGTATAGAATTATAACTTTTAGGACTTGTGTACCTTTTACACCTGTAACTAACAGTCAAGCTATGTGCATATATAATCACAACTTTGCAGATGATTTGTGTGAGTTAAAAAAAGATGTGCAGAAATCTGAGGCACAGACTGGTACAGCAGTCAAAAGTAGAATAGAAAACTGTTCTTCTTTGTTTATGATGTTTAGTTCAACCCTTACGTTCTTATCTCATCACTCCTCTCTTCAAGAATAATCATTAAATTGCAATATCACCCTCCTAGTCAGCAAAGGATTTACACAAGTACCTATCTTTAAGCTTGTTCTATTTATCTCAACAGGGAGATCTGAAGTTAACAAGATACCATTACGTATTTCCTTCAGTATATGTTTAAGAGTTTTACCAAATAGGGATAGACTGCTCAAATGGGGTTTTATGACCTATAGGAAGACTTTTGAAAGAAGAAAGTTTTCCTATTCTTTTGTCTAAAATCAAATGGTTTTGCTGTTCAACACAGTTCTGGGTTCTTTTGAATTGCACAAATCCCATAGGCTAAATATCTGTTTTTTCACTCTGTGGCTCAATTATTTTGAAATGTGTATCTTGGGATAAAATAAATCTAGCTTGCAAATCTTCATTATCAAAATGAGAGTAAGTACAAGGGACAACCTCAGAAACACTTGAAATAATACTGAGCAGAGGAAGAAATGAAAGAGGATTCAACTGACTAGCAGTTGATTTCATGTTAGCTCAGTTTCAAGGGAGAAGAAATTTGCATAGACCTTTGCTCAGATATGACATACCATTAGTGTAATGAATTTATCAATCTCTACCTTGCCTCTTTTTTAATGTTTCAGTCTCATTTAACCTTTCTCATGTGTTCTTCCTGTGTTCTTCTGTAACATGAAAGGGGAGGAAAAGAGTGGGGCCAGCCATTCCCTGAAAGCACAGGAGACTCTATATCAGCAATTGCAGGAAAATGCTGCCAGAGGGTGATGACTTGTGATAATTGTTTCATGGGAGAAGGAGGCAAAACATTACTGTTCTTCAAAGTTAAAATAACTCATCTAGGAGCCAGGTTACCTAAAATCTCAATAACTTCTTGATGATATAAGAAAGGAATAATCATGACTACAAACATGTGAAATTAAGGCCAGATCATTATTGCTTGTTCTCCTGCCATGCAGATCTGTAAATAGCCTGGCTCCATCTTCCCAGTGACCTCTTCCTATGTACTGGCAGCCTGCTATTAGGTCTCCCCAAAGGATAAACAACCTTGTACCCTTACGGGAAGGGATCAAGGGTCTTAAGGGTTCTGCCTGCATTGCACTGCCTGTTAGGCTTGAGCCTAAGAGCCTAAGAGGCTCGTTGTCCTGTCTCACAGTCCCACGCTCCACCTTTGCACATGAAACAGAGGAATCTTTTTTTTACAGAGTTATCTCACTATGGACCCATTTAGCACTTGGAGAAGAGCTGATTCCAAATTTTTATGATTAACAGGACATTCTTGGCTTTTACAGAGAGTATAGTCAAGGAGCTTAAATACCCGGTGCCATGCAGCGGTGGTGGCTACCACTAGCTGTTTTTACATTGGTATTTTAATGTTTGCCATTTGCAAAGAATTAATTCCACCTTTGCAGCAGAAGTGCTGTACATCTCATCATGACTATCATCCAACAATAATTGGAAACTTAGCTAATTCAGCCAGTTTCTGATAAGATGTACATACAGCCCCTTCCCTCACCCGCTCACTCATTTTGATCCTGATCCTGTCTCCACATACTAACACACCAAACATTTCTGGTGGTCCAGCAGATATTAATTTTCCAAAGTAAAATCAACATAGGGAGGTACAAGAACATACTGTACATGGGAGAGCTTTGAGTACAGTTTAAATGCAGCCAATTTCTATGAAACGGGTCAAAACCAGTCACGTTGTGAAAGGATACACTTTAAACTGAAAAAAAAAAAAAAATCAAAGGATTATTTTCAAAGCAGTTTGTTGCAAGGAGAAAAAATACCTCGTCTCCTAAAGGGCTGGAGAGTCTTTTGTCTACTGTTGCTGAAGTTAACTATAGTTAGTTTTGGCATGTTGCTTTCTAAGCTCCATGGCTGGCGTACAGTTATCACTAATTAAACACAGTGGTCATACCAGTGGAAAATTCAACAGTTTAGTTTATGCTGCTGTAAAAAATGTAATGAAATGTACTCTTTTGGGCTTGATTTAGAAAAATCACCACTGACGTCAATTCCATAAATTAGTAATCCTATGTTAGACCAAGGTCATTTTCATATTAAAAATAAGGAAAAACTAAACCTGAGTTCAAATAACATTAACAGACTGCTCTCAACTTCAGACAAAGATAGGCATTTGCAGTGGAAGTACAATCTTTGTTCTTGACAAAGAAGAATTCATAGGCCTTGCTGAAATTACAGTACACAGGATGAAAATTTGTTACTAAAATCACATAGATATACTTCAATCGTTATTTATAGTTGTGGCACAATCTTACACCAGTTGTTGTGAGATTTTGTGGTTGAAGTTTTTTCAAAGTGGACTGCAGTTGTCTAGGTTTGCATGTACAGTACACATGATTAATCTTGCAGTAGATGCTGCTTTTGGGACAGAAAATTTCATTCATCACAAATCATTCCACGTTTTTTTAATTGACAAAATGATCAACAGAGCTAAACCAATTCAAGGGCATTTGGACCCACCTTAGGAGTAAGAGGTTGGTACTTCCACTTGGTCCTGCATCCTTTTTATGTGTTTTTATAGAATCACTGAAAAAAGTGCTGTCTTTCAAAGACTGGAAAAAAAGGGAAAAAGAACCAAAATGAGGTTATGCATTGTGGGTACCTGTGAGAACAGGAAGTGTGACTAAAGGACCACATAGGTCCCTGTTTTTTATGTTATCTCCTTTCCGTGCAGAAATACAGCAACAAAAAGACTGCAATTGTTTATTCATACTGGAATACTGTTCATGATTTGCCTCCCATTTTAGCTGTGATGGTCTACTGTATAAATATGTATTTGAACAAATTGGAATAGCTATTTTATTTATGAAATAGACCATAAAGGCTCCTGTGGAGTTTTTGACACCACACCTTGTAATGTGTATTATATCAAGCTGCACTATGCAGCAGTTATGAGGAAAGTTCTCTATGGCTATGCATTTTTTACTGAAAACCTAATGAAATTCTATTATGCATGTTCTGTAGCTAGTTTTTAGAAGTCAATAATGTGTTCTGTTTGATTTAGGGCTTAATTCAGCATATGGGCTAATTACATTCAAAGTTTCATTTTATTTTTAAAAAGCTGAGATATTTTTGAATTATAGATCTGCAACCAGAACACCCTACACAGGTAAACTTGTGTTTTTTCCTCCCTCTCCTTACTTAGAAAGGGTCCAAACCGATTTTAGTTATAATTTAAAGTATATTTTTCTTGGCCACTCTTAACTACCTACAAGCCCAGCAGAGTGTGACCAGACATCTGGACATCTTGGACTTCAATTGACTGCTCTGATGTCCTGAAAAACAAAACAAGCTATTCCACGAGCACCAAAGCTCACAGAGCCTGGTTTCCTATGGATTTGTAACCCATTTCCTTTATATCCCAACAAATAATAAACCCAGCTAGAGACAATATATCCTGTGGCTGGTCTGCAGCTACAAGTGTGCTAATTGCCCAGCCTGTGTGCTCATGCTCTCAGCTGGTCAGGATGTGTGTGCTGACTGTCTGTCTGGCCTCCACCATGCAGTATATATATTTCGCCTTTCTAAAAAGGCTAAATACTGTCTGGGGGAATGGAGGCACTGGGTGGAAGGCAGAAAGGTACTTTTTGGCAACCACTTAGTGTAATAAGTGGTTCTTACCTGTACTCAGTGTAGTACTTACTAGAAATGAGTGGTCTTTCAGACTTTTATCCCTCCACATTGGCCAAACAGGTTGTGATTTTTTTTTTCTTTATGAGAGTATGTTGAAACTTAGGAAATGCTAATGTGTTCTTTTCCATGCTGTTGCTTTTTTAGCTTCCTTTTTTGTACAGCTACATGTGTTTTCGAAAACACTGCCTTTTCTAATGAAAGTCACTATTTCATTTGAATTGGGAGTATGATTTGAAAATTCAAGGAAAACATACCAACAGTTCTATAGTATTCGCTTTTAGCACCTAAATACTATTATTAGTTTGCAAATAAGCTGTAGAGCTTTAGGTGGGAGCTGAGC
This sequence comes from Illadopsis cleaveri, assembly GCA_013399915.1. Classification (NCBI taxonomy): domain Eukaryota; kingdom Metazoa; phylum Chordata; class Aves; order Passeriformes; family Timaliidae; genus Illadopsis; species Illadopsis cleaveri. The sequence continues at coordinate 139,560 of VXBB01002172.1, read as the reverse complement.
AAACTGCATTAATCACACATGTAGTTTAATATTTTAGTCAAATGTAAAAGTGTGAAGTCTGTATGTAGTTGCTTAAAAAACAAATGTGAAAACTGCCAAGCTCCCAAAAGCTTTTATGAATGCCAGGAGGTCGGAATATTGATTTGGGAGAAACATGCAGGATTTCTAAAAGGGGTTTAGTGGTGTTTGCATCCTGCTCTCAATAATGTTTAATCAGAATTGAGTGCCTGAGGTGTTTCGAAAATTACAGCCTCCTGAACATAGCTCTGGGGCCCTCCATTGAAAAATCTGTGTTTTGCAAGGATAGAGAGGGAATGGGTAAATTTGCATTCATGTGCATGTCTAGATGAGTGAAAGAAGACACCAAAGATCATGAATCCCACATTCGCAATGAGGAAGAAGCAATGATTCTTCATTTCATTTGCCCAAGGATATTGTAGATGCTAAAAACATTTTTAGACTGGAAAAATTCACAGAAAATATTTCTATCAAAGGTTACTAAATTAAAAGAAGCCATGTTTAGTTCAGAAAGTCCCTAATCTGAAAGTAGTTGGAGGTTGGGGGAATCTCAGGGGAAAATACTGAAAACAATTTCCCTTTTCTAGCTCTACCTTAGACACATGGAGTGTTGGCAATAAACTGGGAACAATTTACTGTAGGGAAAAAAGGGAAAGATCTACACCTGTGACCCTATGCCTTGTTATCATAAGCTGGCAATATTCATACTCCAGGGTTGGGGAACATAACTTCAATGATGCAGTAGCACATCTTCATCTGTTATGTCCCAACAGAGAAGCAAGTCGCACATAATCCGAACTAGAGATCAGTGGTTCCAACAGATTTCAAAAATTGCCAAGTAAAAAGACTGGTTTGTTTCAGAAGGGAAAAGAAAAAAGAAGAAAAAGAAGAAGAAGAGATAGGAAAAAGAAAAGAAAAAAGAAGAAAAAGTAAAAGGAATAGGAAAAAGAAAAGAAAAAGAAGCAAACCATAAAATATGATGTGATTGAAACTCTCCCAAAAAGAAATAAACAACTGCCCAAAACCTAAAAATGGCAAGAATTCTTTTCATGCTGACGATCTTTTGCAGTCTTGTTACACCCGGTATTTAAGGTTTATTTCTAGGGCAACCAATTTTTCTTACTGGCAGCGCCTGAGTTATCACACACACTCTTGCAGGGTGTGGATTTATTTTTAAACCCCACAATTTTAGCAAACCTTTCAAGAATGTTTTACACAGTGATATCAGAGAATCAATTATTCAGACTGTTTTTAGGTGGATTTTCCCTCCTCCATTTCCTTGGTTATTAAAGAAAACAGCAGAATTTGGATCAGACCTTCAGGTATCCAGTCCAAAATACATTTTTAACTGCACAGCATCAAGTTGACATATGACGTGACACGATGTAACATAACATGAAACAACATTACTCTGCATAACACATTAGAAATTAAAAATAAATATTTCCTTTGGATCCCATTGGTACTATCAATTTTACTTGCACATCTCTAAATTATGTGTGTTCCTCTCATGTCTTGCCTCTTAGTCACTTGCTTAGGTGAAGAATCAACCTCCTCCTCCTCCCAGCAGGTTGGTTAAAAACATGTATAACATGTCCACATTCTTGGGCTTTTGAAACACAGAGAAAAATCAGATCTTTCCTCTAGAATCTTCACTGATGTTTAGCTGATTTTTTTGTTGTTGTTGGTAATTTCCTTGTTTTCATAGAAGTTGTCATTAAATTTAAGAAACATTAAAGCTGGAGTAGCTGAAGTACAATGTGAGCTTAATGCTCATCATGCAGATACTTAGATGTGTATATAAGGAAATCAGAAACATGTTAGTATGATTTAATAACGGGTAAAGTCAGATGGTCTCCATACAAAATCTATAGATTATTTTTCCTATTGATAAAAATGATGTTGTTAATTAAAAGGCATATGGTTCCTGCCAATTTATGGAGAATAAATTAATCTTTTAATGAACTTTGGAAAGCGGTTATTGACATCCTCATTGGTATCAATAAGGAAAAGAAAACTCACAGAAGTGCACATTTTTAAAAGCACTCTCTTGCCTAAATGTCTTAGTTTTCAGGGTCTGTTTAAAGTCTGTTGGGCCTGTTTTCTGAAGATGTTGATCAAATATGGATCATTTTGATTTCTGATGCAGTTGTCAACATGATGGCCTTGAGAAATTGAAACATCTGGTCCCTAGTTGCCCTACACCAGTAAAGTGGGGTAATAAATGATGCCAAGATGAGTTACTGGCTTAGCTAAAGAAACATTCATGTGGCCAGTTAGGGGTAAAGTACAAATCACCCAGGTACCAGCTCTGTGATGGCTCTGCACCATGCAGTGAGGGGAAAGTGAGATTAGGCTTTAGGAAGACATTTCTTGCAGCAGGGACAGACCAACACTGCAACAGGTTGCTAGAGGTGGCAATGGAGTTGCTGTTTCTACTGCTCTTTATGGGCAGGTTAGATAAACGTCTATCAGGAATAATATAGGTGCAGGTAATTCTTCATTGCAGCTGGAGGAGAAAAAGGTAATGTCTCCTGGGGCTTCCTTCAGCTCCATTTTCTGTGTATCCGTGTAGGTTTCCTTGGGTGCTCTTTACAGCAAAAAACACCAGGAAGTGTACAGTTACTTTAGCATAGCACTCTGCCTAGGCTTTCTGTTGGGAAAGGTGTATTGTATAGTTAGCACTGTATTGTGCACCATGGGAGGAATTCCCTTCCCTTTCTCCATAACATTCATATCTCCTTCTTTTTTGTAGATTTGAATTTTGGCTGGTTTTTCATTGTTAGTTAAACCGGCATCATCTTTCAAAAGCAGCCTTAGCCCATGGGGTATGCATCTGGTAATAGCAGTGTGTATTTCTCTGCATGTGGACTCCTTCTTCCAGGAAAAGCAGCAATGTGGTTAGAACCTATTGTTATACCAGAAGACTGCAAGGCAAATATTTTTGCTGCTATCTTTGGTTGTGAGGCAATTCAATCAGTTGCTGGGTAGCTGCGAGGTAACTCAGCACCATTTCTATGAGTATAGAAATGCTCTGTCTTTGGGCTGTGACTTCTCTGACCAGTGTATGGCTTCAGACATCCATAAGAGATATCCATTCATTTTGTAATGGTGCAAATGATTGGTAGACACACCATGTTCTTTGGCAGTCATTGCATCATGTTAGTCATGTACTGCTGACTTTTAGACGGTAGCATGATATCAACATCTACAAGTCAGTTGTGTATAAACAACATATACAATAGCTTGTAACACTGAATAAAGATGCTGGTTCTACAGGTATTTTGGGGAAAAAAAAACATGTAAACACACCTAGTTTATAAATACCCAATATTTATGTGTGTATATGTAAAACATGAACCAAGCCAGCTCCTGCTAAAGTGATCTGATGGTTTTTAATTTCAGAGTCACTGAAATTTGAAAAAGTTCACAGGCATTGTAATAACCTAAACTGTACACTATGTTTAAGGGACAAAGCTAGAGATAAATCTTCCTATGCTGCCCCAGGGATGAACTGGCCTTTGAACCAGCCACTTTGGGAAAGACTTCTAAAGCAATGAAGCTTTTGTTTTTCAAAGATATATTTAATCCCAGTGGGCACCAGTCAAAATCTACCCTGTAGAGCAGATAGATTAAGTGAGAGCAGCATCTTTAAGTTCTTATCAACTGCTTTTTTCCAACTTTGATTGATCCTGATATGGCGCTTTTGTTTCTCACTCACCTGCAGAGCCTGGAGTTTGCACTGTATTTGGAGATCCTCACTACAACACTTTTGATGGACGGACATTTAACTTTCAGGGAACATGTCAGTACGTTTTGACGAAAGACTGCTCCTCCTCTGCCTCGCCCTTTCAGGTGCTGGTGAAAAACGATGCCCGTCGGACCCGTTCTTTCTCCTGGACAAAGTCAGTGGACCTTGTATTGGGCAGAAGCACAATCAGCCTCCAGCAGCACCTCACAGTGAAGTGGAATGGGACCCGAATTTCACTACCTTGCAAGACACCGCAATTTCAGATCGATTTGGATGGTTATTTGCTGAAAGTGACAACCAAGGCAGGTAGGACAAGTATATGTGTGTGTCTGTGTATGTGTTTATACGTGTATCTTCTTTCTCTCTGAAGAACTTCTGAAGTTCAACATGAACAGTAGTCAGTAAAAAAAAAACATGATAGCAGTAATAAATATCATTATAACTCTTTAGAGATCAGAGAAACCCACAGTGCTTTCAAAATTCCCGCAGCCCACAAGCAGACAGAAATCCCAGCTATGAGTTTGAAGTCTGCAGGATATTGCTAAGCTGTGTTTCATTCTGCGGCTGGCAATTAGCTGCCTGAATAGACAATGCGCCGCGACTTTCACTTCTACTAACTTAAAAGTGGCTTATGGAGAGTATTCAGTGGGTTGACCCTAGCTGGACATCAACCAAACATGGCCACCAAAGCCACTGTATTACTCCCCTCCTCACTTGGACAGGGAAGAGAAAATACAGTGGAAGACTCGTGGTTCAAGATAAGGACGGGTAGAGATCACTCAGCAGTTACTATCATGGGAAAAAATAGACTCAGTTTTGGGAAATTAATTTAATTTATTGCCAATAATATTAGGATAAGATAATGAGAAATGAAGTAAAATCTTAAAGAAGCCTCCACACTCCAAATCCCCTTCTTCACAAACTTAACTTTAGTCCTGATTCCTTCTACCTCCTCCTACCCTGAGTGGTGTAGGAGGAATTTGGAATGCGATTTGCAGTCAGTCCATCACACATTGTATCTACCAGTTCTTCCTCCTCAGGGGGAGGACTCCTCACACTCATTGCTCCAGCAGTGGGGTCCCTTCCACAGGAGACAGTTCTCTGCGAAGTTCTACAATGTGAGTCTCTCCCATGGGCTGCATTTCTTCACAAACTTCAAAAACTCAGGTCCCTTCCACAGGGCACAGCCCTTCAGGAGCAGACTCCAACATGGATTCCCCATGAGGTCCCAAGTCCTGCTATCAAATATGCTATGGGGTGGGCTCCTCTCTCCATGGCTCCAAAATGGGCTTCCCACAGGGTCACAGTCTCCTGGAGGCATCCATCTGCTCCAGTGTGGGGTTATCCAGGGGCTGCAGATGGATCTCTACTCCAGCATGGGCCTCCATGGGCTGCAGGAGGACAGCCTTGCCTCACCATGGCCTGCACCCTGGGCTGCAGGGTACTGTCTGCTCCAATACTTCCTCTCCCTACTTCTCTGCTGACTGCAGAATTGTTTATTTTACACTCTCCCTCCTCTTTCTGACTGCAGTTGCACAGGACTTTTCTCCCCCTTCTTAAATATGTTATCCCAGAGGTGCTACTATTGTTGCCAAGGCTGAGCCCATCTTGGAGCCAGCTGGAATTGGTCCATCTCGGAGCCAGCTGCAATTGGCTCCATTGGATATGGGGGAAGTTTCTGGCAGCTTCTCACCAAAGCCACCCTGTAGCTCTCTTGCTTCCAAAATCTTGCCATACAAACTCAACACATTGTATTGTTTGATACTTACAGATAGGAACAGAGAGGATATCAGTTCTTAAACATATAATTCATGTTTTTCAAAGTTGCAGTAACGTACCTTGCAGTTAAGGTGATCAGTTATATTAATGCATAGTTCTAGATGGCTGGAATGAGTTTAATTTGTAAAATTGTGGAAATATTTCACTGGGGCTATCCAGCAAAATGGAGTCACTGGTTTGAAAAGCAAGGCCTAATTTACTGTTCAGTGCCATCTTATTTGGGTTGCTTTGTGCTCAAGTAAGAAGTTGTCTGCAAGGAACAAAGTCTACAAGCACCATAAGCAAGAGGAAATTACGTGCTGCCTTATTTCTAGAAACAGGGAAGGGAAATAGCATTCTCTCAGGTCTTTTGAGTCTTAGAAAATACATTAATTGTCAAAATGCTAAACCAGAGGACTTACTTTTGTTTTGATAAACTGTTCTGAAACTGTAGTATCCTTGCGTAGATAAATACTGAGGGGAAGTTTAAAACTTTCTCATTAGCATGTGTTAGGTACTACTGTATTCCTGAGAGATTTCACTTACACAGTGAAGTACTGTTTCAGTGAGAATACTATTTACTGTTAATTCTATTAAATGCCGTGTGAAAGCAGTGAAACCAGTCTTTCTTATGGAGTGATATGGTCACAGGCGTGACACATAGTCATACTCATTATCTAGCATAATTTTTTTTCAAGGGGGACACTAGCACCCACTGTTGAGCTGAGAATTTAGACACCTGTTCATATGGCCTCTGGAAAAGTGAGTCTGCATAATGTGGATCCCGGCTCTGGGCTCATTCCTTAAAGTGGCAATGCAGATTTTTGTGGCTGTCTGTAAAATGCACACAAGTTGACCATTATTCACAACTTCTAATTAGAAGCATCTTGAGGGTTTTTCTTTGCAGCCAGCTGAAGACCATGAATTCAGGCGATGTGGATTTCATTAGCCAACCACAGGCCAAAGAAGGGTTTTCAACTGAAGATGAATGATGGCTAATCCTGCTGCTATTCCATTTGTCTCTGGTGCAAGCCTAATAAATGACTACATGCATCCTTGTCCATGTGTTGGCAGAGGAAGTGCAAACATGGCATATGACAACATACCAAATAGTGTGTAATCACTGCAAATTATAGCCTGAATAATTCCTCCTCTTAACAGAGCAAGATCAGGTTTCTCGTGCTGAATACAGCATGATGGGCCAAGTCCTCCTTTCATCAGCACGTAAAACCTGAATAGTAGCAGAATGACCTGGCTCCATTTTGCTGGGAGAGGACAAGCAGCAGCGAGGCTGTAGAGAGGAAGAATGTGCTGAGTAGAACTGGTTTAAAGGCAAACATTTCATTCCACCGGAAGTTCTGAGTGCCGGGGGAAAAAAAAAATGGAGAAATTTCTGTTTCGGAAGGAAACATGGATTTTTAAAAAATATATGCTTTCCCAGTGCAGGGTGAAAAAAGAGAGGGAGAAAGTAATGAAAAATCACCAAAACTGCTGCACTAGAAGTAAAATTCAAAGTAAAATTGGGCTGGGAAATGCAGGATCTGGTGCTTACAGCTCAGCCAGCATTCCCACGGATTTTGGTTTTCCTTTTGTGCAGAGCTAGGAATTTAGCCTTGGATAAAACAGGGAAGCCCAAAGCTTCAGGAAGTCTTGTGGTCCCTGGCTACAGGGCAATGTGCATGGCAGGGCAGTCCTGGAGTTCCATACCCTGATTGCTCAGGCTTCCAGGCAGCCCACCAGGCAACCTGGCAGGAAACCAGCTTGGAGTCTTGCCGGTGCTGTGTTGGAAGTTCATTGAATACAATATGTCTCCCTGAAGCATTTCAGATCTGATGAATTGGCATTTTCCAGTGAAAACCTGTTTTGTTGCTAAACTCCTCACCAGCTGTAGCCCTGGATGCCATGCAGCAGGAGTTCTTACGCTCTGCACTGGCAGCTGTGGGTGTGCTTGGGATGTGTTGAGTCCTTACACAAATTTGTGTGTTAGAAAGGCAAAAGAGTAGAGTTTCACGGGGCTGTTGTTACTTATCTATTCCTCTATTGCACAAGGATATTGTTGTTGTTTTTGCACTATCTTTTCCACAAAGCCACTTTGCTGCCCTTTTTCTGTACCCCTTTGGCATTAAATCTTTAGGGAACAGTTGTTTGCTGGTTCTTGAGGATGTCTTTAAATCTCAAGAATGCCATGAAAAATCATGCAGAACAATTGATGAGAGCTCCCATAATGGGGAACTCAGTGTGTGATATACATAAATCCAAAATATTTTTAAATGGAGTAGAGCAGACAATGTGCCAAGTTAAGAATTCAAGTAACAAGTAGGTTAAGCATCCTTCAAAGAGATAATTGGAAAAAATGAAAAAGTGACTCAGAGAATATTCGTTTTCTGCACATCTCCAGATGGGACAGATGTTGCATCCTTTGGCTTCTCATCTCTTGGATTCTGATTCTTGTCCAAGTGAATGGGAAACTCATCCATTTTGGACGGGGGGAAGAAAGACGGGATATAGGCACCAAGAACTCTTCCAAACAGTTTCTGTCTGCCAAAGAGACCATTTCAAACACTGCTGTGTAGCATAATCCCGTCTGTCACAGCTCTTACTGGTTTACAGAAACTAACTGGCCTTCTCTGCTTGTGAGCAAACAAAAGGCACACACTGCACAGTGTGATCAGGCTCCAACAAAATTATCATGCATGTAGGATTAAATACCCTTCCTTGTTACTGCAGAAAGGAATAAGCTCTGTTGTGGACAGAAACCTTTAGGCTGTTCATCAAAGCCAGAAAATACCCTTCCATCTGAGCAATTACAGCAGAATAAAGTGTAATTAAGCCATACCAGTTAGAGGAAAGTACGTTCATGTGATAGTTACAGAGTGAGTCTCTTGAATGAATCCAGTCATCAAGGCAGGAATCTCTAGATTTCAAAATGTGCATTTTTATATGCTGAGAAGAAAAGCCATAATTTTTTGTTATTTTTCTTCTGCATACCTGCATTCCTTTTGCAGGTCTACAAAAGCAACATGTAACAAGTAAATTAACTCAGGTGAAAAGGACATAAATATTCAGAAAAATTTTCAAGTTCACCTTTCATACTTAATGTATTTTCACTGAAGGTCAGTACGTTTTGTCTTAAAGAAAAAAAAATAGTCCTAAAAGGAAACTTAAGGTAGAATCCTTAGCGAGGCTTTTTGGACTTTGTTTATAGGGAGCTTCTGAGAGAACTTCTCTGGGGGAAGAACTTGAACACAGCCTTAAAAAATATAGTTATTTTCTGAAAAGAACTGTCTGAGAATTTGGATCCTGATGCTTTAAACTTTGAGAAAGTTTATGTGATTCTCAAGTCTGAAGAAATCTTGGTTCATAAGTTAATGGCAAGTATTTTCTAAATGCCAGCACGGCAGTATTAATCTTGTGTCTGGAAATCAAGCTGTGTTTTGTTTTGTTCAGTGTTGTCAGAAGCAAAGACAGCTGGATTTTGAATTTGTCCAGCAACGATAATGTATGAAGCAGCTTAAAAGACAGCTTTCCCCCTTGCCACTGTGCTGGCCTCATTAACAGTTGTAGGCTTGCACAATTTCTCAGTTGGCTGGCTGTAAAGTGCCTTTGGAGGAGGAGACTGTGGCCCCATCCATGCTGTGTTTATGAGATAATTTGAAACTGATTTCAGGCATAGTTAGCTCAGGATACATTTGTGCTACTATTGCTAACCTGTGGTGGTAAGAAAACAGTGTAATGGACTGTAGCAACAGGTGATGCAGAATTACCTTCACAGCCTTGATAAGTAAATCATTCCCAAAACTCTTGGAGACATGGTGTAACCTACACAAGCACTGGGGCAGGATGTTAAGATGGACCCTTCTATAGCCATAATTTCCTCTTGAACCTCACCCTGTTCCTCTACAGTGCAGGTAGGCATTGTCGTAGGAGACAATGGGATATGTTGCTGAAGGAAGGGTTCCAGCTTGGAACTGAGTCACTGGTATGTTAATTACTTACATGAGAATAGAGCAGGATTTGGATCACACAGTGACAAGCACTGATTTACAAGAGGAAAGGGAGGTGCTGAACTAGCCCACACAGCAAATGGAGGAAGCTGGAGTGAAGCTGGTCCTGCACCTCAGAGTGATGCTCTTTGGTATTCTTGGCTAAGCACTGGGAACACGGTAAAATCTGGATTATCCTGTTGAAAAGCAGGTTCCTGTGTTTATCCTTAACTAATGGCTGCTCACAGGTATTTTATGAGAATGAGTTAACATCAGCTAAATGATTTATGATCTTCAGATGCAGGGTTCCTGCAGATGTGACATAGAACCATTCAGGAGACATTGGAAGTAATTACAAAAAAGACTGGTTTTGGGTAGAATTTAAGCAGCGATGTTACTTGGTGTTGTTTTTATCCCAAATCTCAAAATTGTTTTCCCTTATGAGCTGCCTATTTACTTCTCAAAGAATGGAATTTATTTAATTTATAGTCACTCAGGTGAAAAACTAGGAGTCTAGTCTCCAACTGATCTCTGGCCCCTCTAGAGTTTTGCTGGAAACAGAAAGACATTCAGAAAGTAGTTATTCCCTCTGCATTAGACAATCCTGTTGTGATCCAGACTGCCTATTTTAACCCATCAAAGGGCCTAGACAGCTGACTTAAGCTAGACACCTATCTTTTAGATAGGTACAGGCAGATAAAATGGATTTCACTCACAAAAATTAACTTTGATTTTGGTGTTCCAGAAGTGCCAAAACCTTCCTGCAAAGCAAATTGTAGCAGAGGGCTTACATCTCAGCCACTAGATGAAGGTTAGATGTTTACCATCATTTCTCAGTGTTCTAACTCATGCAGGCAACTTCAAGAAGTTGGTAATTAATGCCTTTTGAATGAACAGTTTGAATCCAATTCAGAATGCTTTCTTACAACAGTTTTGACGATCTCATATATCTTTGTTGTAATCTTTTGAACTCTTTTTTCTCCCACAAAATAAGTTAACTTGTACTGTAATTGACTGTAATTTAAGAAACACTGCACTTGCCAGAGGCGCATACTGGCAGCTATATAGAAATCTAACAGCATTGTCAGAACTAAGCCAATGGCTTTGTTCAGGTTCCCATTAACGTTGTTTCACAAACATAAGGAAACATAAGATGCAGTTTGTTATCCTCAATTTTTTNTTCTTTTTTTTTTGGTGCATTTTTGTCTTATGTTTTTATTAGGCTTGGAAATCTCATGGGATGGAGACAGTTTTGTGGAAGTCATGGCCGCACCTCATCTGAAAGGCAAACTCTGTGGTCTGTGTGGAAATTACAATGGGCATAAACGAGATGACCTGATTGGAGGGGATGGGAATTTTAAGTTTGATGTGGACGACTTTGCTGAGTCCTGGCGTGTGGAGTCCAATGAGTTCTGCAGCCGCCCGCAGAGAAAACCCGTGCCCGAGCTCTGCCATGGGACAGTCAGGGTCAAACTCCGAGCTCACCGGGAATGCCAGAAACTCAAAGCCTGGGAGTTCCAGAGCTGTCATTCAACCGTGGATTATACCACATTTTACAGGTAAGTGTGGCTTGCTGTGAAGGGAGATACTAAGTTACTGTGTGAGGAGAAAAAACCACATAGTACGCCCAGTTTCAGGAGCACTTGAACACATGTTGAGATATGTTTGCTAAGAATTAATATACAGTCTTGTATTATGGGAGGTTTTCTGAGTCCAAAATCAGAAGAAGATGGTCCTGAGCAAATACACCTGAGCAGCCAACCGTGAGAAAAGCAGGCAGGCTTGTGATAACCTAGAGAAAAAAGTACTTTTGGAGACTGAAGAAAGAGGGGGAGGAGACTTCAAAACATTTTTGTAAAGTCCCTCTGGTTTCAAGCTCAGTTGTAAAGTTGAGGCTGACTTCAGTTGCTATTGCTTGTGGTCCACAGAAGAGTGTCTTCCCAGAAACATTTTGAAAATTACTTTATTAAAGCAGGGATATTAAACATGTCTGATGCCTCTTGGATGATGTGGTTTGTGGGTTGGGGACTTTGAAAGAGGAGAGTTAATAAAAAATTCCATGCATGGCCTGTCCTGCCCTGGGAGAAAAGAAAGACAGATGAGGATCTAGAATTCTTGTCTGAGTGAATTATTTAAGATTCTTTTATCTTTAAAATGCTTATGGTCTAAACCGCAAAGACATATTTTCTAGTCTTGAATTGGCATGAGTTTATTTACCCCTCAGTCAGTAAATACAATTTCTATTCTTTTGATTGCCTGACATAAAAGGTAAGAGTGAGCTGAGTCACAGTTGTATGGTTGTGGATGGAGCCGCCTGATCTCTGTGCTCCCAGCTTTCCCCACTTGGACACATCCACAGAACTGCTTGATTTACTAGGAAATGCTTTCTAGAATGACTCGCTTTCCCTTATGAATTGCCTTCCCTCTTTTTTTATTATGAGACAGAAAGACTTTTATCTAATCCAGCAGAATACATCTGAGACTGGGAAATGCTAGAAGAAGACATACATCTTGGCTTGTAGTCCATGTGCCTCTGCACATCCCTGTGCTAGGAGCCTGGCAAAGAGTAAAGATTATATTGTGTGCAGGTTATAATACTTTATCTTTTCCAATGGCTGAAGGCACCACAGAGAGCACTAGAGAAGCTAACACACACACAGGGTCTGTTGAATACATTTCAGCAACATTCCCATCTCACTTCCATCGTCCTTTAAAGGTAAGTGATGACAATGCAAATGGAAAACAGGCACAGAGAGATTTGTTTAATTTTGCAGTGGATTTTTTGTTCCTTTTTTAAAGTAGCTCATGATTAATTTAGTGCAATACACTTCCTGACACCACAGCAGAAAGTGATTTATATTTTGGCTACAACAGTCAAAAAAATTCTACATGCTTGCACTCAAGAATTACCATAGAGCTTTTCTGTTCCTTTAAAATAATGTCTAATGTTTGTGCTGGAAAGACAATGAAATCAGGCAAGTATTTAATTTGATTGTGTCCTTTTGTAGAAAAGTGTATTTTTCCCTCAGGAAATGTTATGTTGAAATGACCATCATATTTTGTCAGAAGTAGCTGTTCATTTGTTTCCATTTAGAGGTTGCTAGCTGTTAAAATGCTCAGCTTCCAACATAGGAATGAAGATAAAGTATGATTTATAGCTAAATAATGGTATGCAATAGAATGCTGCTTCTTGTTAGAGCCTGATAAAGTTGCAGCAAGGAATTTTGTCAATGACTATGGCCATTTTTCATACCAGGAAGTGTCCGCAAGGAGATAATGATTATGGGACACACATTCAAGAAAGATTTGCATTTTTCATTAATTTATTTTTAAAGAACTCATTACTGGTGATGTGCTTTTGCAGGAGATTTAAATTTCCATTAAAAGCAATTCAAATTAACACAGCTTTTACATGAGGTTTTTTTTTTTTTTTGAAAGCATATTTAGTCAATGTTCTCTAATTTCAGGGCAAGTTTAACTAATTTTTTTTAAATTCTGCTTTTTTTAACTCTGAACAGACTCCTAGCAGTAAGAAAAGGGTGGAGGCAGAATGATAGGGTTAGGTTCATTTATTTTCTCCCAATGTCCTCATTGACTTGAATAGCTTCTCAGTTTTTACCCTCCAACATTATATATTATGGAATTTTTCCTTTTGAAATACTTCATTTTCAAAAGTTAACATTTCTTGGTCATTCTTGCCTATATTACTGACATGGCTTCATTTTAATTTTTCTGCTCGGGTAGTGACCTGCTGTTAATACAAATTCTCAGAAATAGAAATAAACTCAGCAGGAACATTAGGAATTAGGGTGTATTTTCTCCAAATACCAAAAAAGGCAGTGAACAATGCATTGCAAACATTTGTCTGACATTGTGTTACTGAGGAGATTTCTGTGAAGATATCTCAAATTCATTTTAAGTCTCATTCTTTTTACAGCTGTAGTTTCTCCTTTTGTTAGCCATCCAAAAAACATACAGCATGATTGTCATGATTGTTAAGTGAAAAGGATGTAGTTCACATTTTAAAGAGTAGAGACCTAGCTGCATGTTAACTCCTGAGCTTGATCTTGAGAGATCTGTGACACCTTAGGTTTTGCACCTTGCCCTTAACCCTTTTTTTGTGATGTGGTGACTTGTGTTTCTGTGCAGAGCATATGGCAGAAGAAAGTACAATGTAAGTGTGTGAGAAAGGATTTTGAAATAGTCCTGACTACAGGCTAACAAACTTAGTATCTAATTTTGTACCACTTTTTAAGTTCTTTGTTTTGTAACTAAACACATTCTATGTTTTTTTAATTGTGGTTTGCTTTGTTTAGTTTGGGGCTAGTATTTTTTGTTTGTCTTTAATACATTTCTAGTTGTTCAGTACTCATGAGTAATACTCTAAAATTAACTCTTAGGGTTCAACTTTTTTGGAGGCAAGTTCGTTAAGCAGGGAAACTGTTTTGAATTTTTAGGCGATTTTGGTAAATCCTGTGTGAAGAAGAGATTAGCAGTTAGTGTCGTCACCATTGCCACTTGTCTATTTTGGTGTTTAATTATGGCTAACCATGCTAGAGTGGTCCTTGAAAAAAATAAGTAAAAGAAAGTTACCAGGGTTACTCAGTATCAAGTTGTAGGCAAGATATTTAAACCATGTATGCAGTAAAGCTGTCACTCAAACTCCTGAAACTGCTCTTGAGTATAAGCAGAGCTAAAAATAAGGGATACTATCTCAGTATCTGGTGCTGTTGTTACCAGAAAAAGCTCTATCACATTATCTGGAAATATTATGGTACCATTTAAGCTCATGGGTGAGGATTTGGGGATCTTGGGGGGCTTGAAAAACAAGAAGGGGATGACTTTCTGTGCTCACAAAACCCTACCCCACAGCTGATCTCATTGTGTATCTTTGAGCTGTGCTGTAGCAGGGGCCTGCAGGTGACTCCAGCAGGTGAGGCCAGGGAGCAATGTGATCATGCAGGCAGGTCACCAGTGTGTCCCCATGCCTGCTTTGCTTGGTCATGACTGACACCTCTCAGGAGCCTCCTTGGGAGTCATAGGAGCAGACAGCCCCTGCCACGGGTCTGGGGACTGCAGTGAGAGAGCCACAACAGCACTGCTTTCTGCAGGGAGAAATGTGGCTGCAGGAGACACTGTAGAGGAAGACACAGGACTCATACTCCCCGAACACCTGCCTTCATTACCATCCATGGCTTTCTAGTAGGTTGGTGGGGTCTTTTTTTTTAAACAGTTGCATCAACAGGCTGGGAATGTGACATCGACACATTCGGTATATCTCTAATACACCTACACTGCAGCTGAGTTCATAAATGACCAATTAGACAGTGCTTAAGCCTCTCACTTCTGCCTCAATGTTGGAAAAAAATCAATGTCTTGGTTTTGCCATGCAGTAGATTTCTCTATTTCACATTGGAAAATTTGTGTCCCTAACTCTTGAGAGAAGTCTTTTTTATAATTATTACTCTTCCTATTATTAATATATATTTTTCCAATTGTTATTATTGTATTTTTAGCGGGCAATAGCACTCTGAATAATTACTCTTTTTCTCTTTTGTAATTGTCCTGGGATGTATTTTTCTCTTAAACACTTGAATTTAATCATCAGTATTTTAGGGCAAGCAATAATTAACATGCTAATAGCATCATTTGTTTTAATCTGTTAGTCACATGCATTCAAGAATTGCAAATCCACTTTATTGCAATTCTTGGCTTAAATGTTCCTTGTGATGTGATGGCAATACTTCATCTATAGTTCTGGGTTAATCAGTTAATGAGTTCCTATCTCAGTTAACCTATTAACTTTATGCAGTTAACCACTGCAGTATTGCAGTTTTTCTAAAAATTTTCACTGAACTAGAGAAAATATTACTGTTTGGAGTTAAAGCATAAATTGCAATGTTGTGTAACCTGTTGGATCTCTGTTACTAAGATTGGCTGTGATGCCGTAAAATGGCTACAGAGAACGTGTGAGCCACTGCATTGCAAAGACAATTACAAACTCTTGAAACATGGGGACCAAGGACTGTGGTTTTGAAGCAAAAGGTTTGAAGGTCTTTTTCCCTGTTAACAATTATGTCTTACAGCTGTAAAATTCATGTGATTATGCCACTGTGTTCACTCAGCAGGATGGTACAAAAGAAATGTACACTGAAGAATGACTTAAGAAAATCCTGTTTCAAGTGTTTAAGGGGTGGATGGAACTGGGATCTCTGGAACCCTTAGTTTACAGCCAAGGTGCATATTGCACAATTCTCCCAGCAAGGTTTTCAGCTTCTGGCTGTGAATTAGGGCACAACAGTTGCTCCGGCTGAGGCCAGGCTGCTCCAGGGCTCCTCTGTGGTGTAAGTGCAGGGCAGTTGTAACTCTTAGTACTCACCAGGGTGACTCTTGTCCTGGCTCCTGCTCCTGAACCTGCCTCCACATGTGTCTTTCCACCCACCCCAGGGCAGAGCTGGCCTGTGTCCCCCTTTAAGACAAAGCCAGTGGTGTTGGCTCAAGAAAGGGACTGATGGCATGAAACTGTGACTGGTCCCCTTACAGACCTGGCACAGAGCAGGAGTTGGCTCTTGCTTCCACTGGCCCTTGTGCTGAGAAATGGATGTTTCTGCGCCTGTCAGACTATCTGCCTGAAGCTGGCCCTGAGTCTGGGTACTAGCAGCAGTGTAACCACAACAGAGAGGATGAAACAATTTATTGAACTTCTTGGGCAAACTGTCACTGAGCAGCTGCACAACCCAGGGAACTTCTGGTTAGAAAGGAATTCAAAAATATTTGAAACAATTCTTGATTCTTTTTTTGTTTTTAAGCAAATCAGCATGAGGATGTGAGTTTTCTATTAATCACAGAATCACAAAATGAGTAACGTTGGAAGGAACAAGAGTGGGCTCATCTGGTCCAACCTCCCTACCCAAGGAGGATCATCCTAAAACACATGGCACAGGATTGAGTCCACAGGGTTCTTGACTATCTTCAGTGAGGATATTCACCTCCTCAACCTCAGTCACCTGCACAGCAAAGAAGTTCTTCCTCGTGTTTAGGTGGAACTTTCTGTGCATCCTTTTCTGCCTACTGCCTCTTTTCCTGTTGATTTGCACTACTGAGAAGAGCCTGGAAACATCCTCTTGGCACCCCACCTTTAGATATTTATACACATTAATGAGGTCCCCTTTCAGTTGTCTCTTCTTGAGGCTGAACAGGCCCAACTCCCTCATAAGAAAGACGCTCCAGTTCCTAAATCCTTGTTGCTCTCCTTGGACCTGCTGCAGGAGCTTCATATCTCCCTTGTACCCAGGAGCCCAGAACTGGGCACAGCACTCCAGATGTGGCCTCACCAGGGCTGGGTAGAAGGGCAGGATCACCTCCCTCAACCTGCTGGCAGTGCTCTTCCTGATGCACCTCAGGACACCATTGGCCTTCTGGGCCACAAAGGCACACTGCCTGGTGCTTCTTTGCAGAGCTGCTTCCCAGCAGCCTGTGCTGGTGCATGGGGTTATTCCTCCCCAGGTGCAGGACTCTGTATTTGCATTTGTTGAACTTCAGGCACTCTTTCTCTGCTCATCTCTCCAACCTGTTGAGGTCCTTCTGAAGGGCTGCACAGTACTCTGGTAGTAGATGCATGGGCACATGGGAGAGCCAGTGTGTCCCCAACCCTTGCAATAGCTCTGGTGCTTGGGAACCAGTTCTCCATGCATACCTGGGCTGCCTACTGCCTTTCTTTAATGCCCCTATATGAATTGACATTATCCCCCAAACCACTCAGTGTCAGCCTGTGTATTTTGTGTAATGCTGTGATGAATTCCTTGAAGTACAGGTAAGAGGCACCATGACTTAGACTGCTGGTGGCTGACAGTGTTAACAATGAGAGAAAATGGACTTTGTGGTGTCTGATGCATTTTGGGATTTCTAGGAGCAAGCATCAAAATGTCCTGCCTAAATGCTAATGGCAAGGAGTAGTGCAAAACTACTGCATATATATATGAATCTATAGATCACCACTGTTTCAAGCCCCCTCCTTGAAGTAGTTTTCATCTGATAAAGCCAAGAGTGAGTGAGTGCAAGCTGCCAGAAAAATACTGTTTAGATGTAAAGATTAGAAGTTTGGATTTGGACAAATGGGTTGAGTGGTCAGAAAAGATAAATCTAAAGCCAAGCTGAGCTCAATTATCTGCAGATCATGATTCCTCTTTGTCTTTCCCCACACCCCTGACCCTGGTGGGGTATTTTTCATGTAACTAAGTCCTATCCACTTGTGTCTGTTTAGAAAAGTACCTTAGGAATTTGGGGCTAGAAAACATTCTTCTCTTTGTATCAGTGGTTATTACAGCTGTAAAACATCGAAGCAGTGCCAGAGGATTCACAGATGTCTCCTTTCCTGTTGAGGTATTAGGATTCAGTGGGGGGGAGGGATTAGGGTGGAGAGGGTTCCAAAATCTGACAAAGCAGTGGTGTTGGATAGACACCATTCACCTGGGACTGTCCATAGCTTGCTTCCAGCCGAGGAGTGCATGCTTCCCCAATGACCCACTTTGTACTTCCCTATATGGAAAGTTAACTTTTTTTTTTTTTTTAACAAGGAGAGATCTGTTATAGGAAAACCAGATGAAGCAGTGTACTATACTACTGTGTGATTAAACCCCTGGAAGTTTCCTTTCCTTCAAAGAATGGCATGTCTGGAATGTGTTAGTTTTGCTTACCTAATTACATGATCACAACCGTACCTGTCCTTTTACACTGAATGAAATGTTATTTCCTACTGCTTTTAATTGCATTATGAGGCTTCATTTCTCACTTTTCCAGGAAAGAACTTCATTTGTCATTATCATGAATGGAGGTATATAGAGACTTATGATGAAAACCTGCTTCTGCCTACTAAAGCTTCATTTCTTTCTGGTTTATTACCTGGCTCAATGAAATTCAAGTCAGGTGTTTCATAACCGATTGCTGTCTTCCTCATTGTCCATTGTCTGACAGATGTGAAACTCTGCATGTGAAACTGTCAGGTCAGCTTGACTGAGACAAAAATGATCCTGAAGGATGGTAGGCACTGTGGAGTAGGGAGGAAGGGGGAGACATCTAACAGAAAAGTAGGGTATGCCCAATCCCTTATCATTTGTCACTATGAACTGTATTCTTAGAACTTGTTGTTCCTAGATTACTTTTAAAAGAGGTTTGGTAGTTTAGCTTTAGTTTTTTTTTCCTATTGTGCCTTGGAGTCATGAGGTGAAATTCTGATTCATTGAAGTCAATGGGAATTTTGCTGTATTTGTATGACAGGTTTTCATCATTATGAATTTTCCTGTCCCAGGCAGCTGCATAACAGTAATCTTTGCATCAGTTAGTAATTCTTGTTTTGTCTTGCCACCATTTGCTGTACCACAGATAATTTCAGAAATCTTCAGCTAGTTGTTTCATCAGCATTCTTTACTGGGGTAGACAAAAGAAAACACATTCAAATCTGGACATCCATATCCTGTTTGCTGGTCTCTTTTTTCCTAGGGAAAAACTAAAGGGTGACATTCCAGGGCAAAATACTTAATTTTGCCTAATTATGCTCTGGGCATAATTTCTTTAATCATAAATATCATAAATACCATCACAAATACCCTTATTAAAGCTTCAATATTCAAATGCCACTATTTCATAGTGAGCATGAACATGCTGTAGGACTGCCATGGTGAAATACAAGCACATTCCTGTTGCATACACTAATACATAGTTTTTGAAAGAGCTCTTTCCCATTCTGGAAAGCACCACTGATGTTTCAGTATTATAATAAAATGCATGATGTTTAAAAAGAGGAGAGAAGGTGTGGAGAGGAACTGGTAGATAAGCAGAGTGATATTTTCCCTTGTGGAAATATTTTAAAAAGATGCTGCCTGCCAGTTGGTACAACTTAATCCATTGCCAAAGAAAAAATACCTGCTACACTGAAGTATTTCTTTTTAGCTGCAAAAATAAATCCCAATTTTGGAGAGATGCTATTTGGAAAAGTTTTAAGCATCGTCAGAGGAAACCACCATATGTCTCTGTCAGGTACCACAGATTTTTAACTATAGGTTCTACAAAATCCAAGACTTCTGTTTGATCTCATTTTAATTAACCTCTACAACAGCTTCTCAGCAGGACTTTCTTTGCAAATTTGTTTTAATTTAATTTTAGCTTTTTTATATTTTAAACTTTATTGCAGTATTGACTTTAAATAAAATGCAGAGATGCTTAGCCGATGGCAATATGTCTGTTTCTATAAATAAATAATTCAAGAAACCAACCCATCAGATCTCATATTCTATCTTAGGGAGAGGTCAGAAAGTGTTGCAAGGAAGAGGAAACCCACCCACATGGTAGCTGGCCAACTGTGCCATGTCATATATGGGGGAGAAATCCTTTCTGGCCCCTGAGATGATCAGTTTACATCTCATAACATGACATTTTAATTACCTTTCCTTTAGCATGCATAACTGCAAAGCTACTTTATTTCGGTTCCTATTTTAAGCCACCTGCAGTATATCCTACCTAATTAGACACACAGCAAAGATGAGCAAGGGTGTTTATAAGCAGGCAAATGAGATGAATTTGTGGGAAATGTTTTAAAAATAAGCTTAACCTAATCCTCCTGTTATTCTTATGAGTTCATTTATGTTTCTGGCAGGATAACCAGACAAAGCAGGACGTGAGCTGTGACCAGCACAAAAAAAAAAAAAAGAAAAAAACTCTGTAGAAAGTTTGCCTTTGGAAAGTTTTGACAGCTCCAAGGAGCTTATCAAGCTTGCTCTCCCTGTATTTTGGAGAGCTGACGTGCTACATGTGAGGGGTCCATTCTAGAGACATTGTATGGATTAGATTTAACTTAAAGCTTTCTTGTGGGTGTTTTTAATAGTTGGAGATTTTTCCTTCAGTTTTGCTGTCTTGTTTTCTCAATCTCACAGGGCATCCAAAAAATCTGGGATGTTCCGAGGCTTTGAGATCTCTGTGGACCTCTGCATTATGTCAGGTTTTAAGTAGCTGTCTGTGGTATAAAGCAGCAATCCGGGGTATAGGCAAATCTCCTTCTTTCCTGTCTGAACCCATAAGGGCTCGCTGTACGGAGAGATGTGTGAAGATCCCATACTCCACACTTGCTTTCTCAAGTGTACAAACTACTAGTCTGTAAAGTAATTAACTTTTAATTATCCAAGCCTCATTTTTCTATCATTCTTTACAGCACATGAAGGAATCAGCACTTCACAGGACTTGTGACTTACACAGTGCCTCAAACAAACACAGTACAGTGCATTTTGGGGTCCTCTCCTGTTTCTATTCAACCTGCAAAATGTTCACACCCTGGGCACTGAAGCTCTGAGATCAAGAGCAGGCGCCAGCAGTGAGATGAGACAGATGCAGCCCTTGATCAATTGTGAGCACACAGGTCCTACATTGTGGCAGGGCAAGTGCTGGTGAGGGCTTGGGGCATGACAACAAAAGGTCATGACCCCCCTTTGGCAAGTTTTAGCACCTGAGGATTATTGTACCCTCAGGCATCGCAGCACCAAAGCAAAGAGCAGACTCAGTGGGAGCAGATGAGAATGGTGGCACAGGTACTTGTGCTTATCCAATGGTATGTATTTATCCACCTGAAATGTTTGCCACTACAATCCCTAATCTTGGGTAATGTATGGGTATGTGTGTTGTGTTCACCCACTGTTAAACTGTTGAGATGCCCACAGGAAACACGTATGGCTGTGCTCCCATAATTAACTCAGTCTCTGGTGGATTCATCAGAGCAGACACAGACTTGAGGAGATTGCCGGTGTCATCCTGGAGCAGGGGTAGAACTAAAATTCCACTGGATCCAAAATACATTATAAGGAGTACCTTCCTCACTCAAATGTAGCAGTAGGGTTATATTTTCACCCAAAATAGAGGGATGGGCATATGTGAGACCAAGTGCTGTGTTTTCACCTCTTCATCATGAAATGCAGAGGATGAGAGTGTTAAAGTCTCTCTCTGACTTCTCCTCTTAAGCCAGTTGAAATTACAATTGTTGGTGAATGTGCTGGGAGTACTGAAGGGTTGGAGCCATATGTTTTCTTGCATTCCTGGGTACTCCTACAACTAACATTCTGTTTACATAATATTCCTAAAACATAAAAGCTAAAATAAATCTAGCATGTGAAAATTAATAACAAGTAATTTCTCTTATGATAAGTCCAGAGGAAGCTGTTGTAAGTGTTAAGGTATTCAGACAGCTGATATTTGTACATCAGCTCTCAAATGAGGTATGAAGTTTACAGAGAGTGAGTGCTTAAGGTTATGTAGTCTATGAGTACATGAAGTAAGAGCTTGTTGATGATGGTGGATACCATGGCAAAGAAAAAGATTACAAAGTTCATTTCCTAAGTGCTCCTTCTTAGCACTTTACATTTTCAAATCACAGTGTAAACATTTAATTCTCACTGTACCCTAGTTTGAAATTGTTGAAATGAAGAAAGACTTCTTTGCTGTGCAGGAAGCCAAGAGCAGAGTTAAGATTAAAATGGGAAAATGCCTGGTTCCTGGCCTCAAGCTCAAGTCCTTCTGATGGGATTTAAGAGGTTTCACATGCACAAAAAGTGTATTGTCTTATTCTTGTTAAAGCACAAATTCTCAAACTTTCAGAAAAAAGCATTACTAGTTTTTTTAAGTGGGCACTAAATCTTCTCTGCTCCTTTAAGGGCCAGTAGAGATGACAATCTCATTAATATTCCATGCAGCAATGTGTCTTTGGCAAGTAAGAATCTTAAAATAAGTCAAAAGCTAGTAATGAATTGAAGCATTGGCTATAAAACACTTGCATTTGGAGCAGGAGGAGACAATATGCAAGAAAACCCCCACTGAACTCTGTGTTCAGTTATCAAAGATTTGGCTGAGGTTTGAAAGCCCATTTTTGTTGTTCTGCTCATCAGTCTGTCTACATGGTTTTTCTCTGTTGTATTAATTTTTCATGCCATTGTTCATGAAAAATAATTTCCGTACTTTATGGGGTGTGGCAAGGTGATGACACAGGTTATAGATGTCCTTGTTGTCCTCAAAGGATGACGTAAACTTTCAATAATTTTAAGATTTGGTGTGGTTATAGAAAACATTTGCATAAACATCTTATGGACTGGTTGGCACAAGGAATACTCTTCTTGGCCTTGTGTCTGAAGGCAAAGACGATTTGCTGACAGTATAGAGAAAGATCACCAATATATCACTAGAAGGGGTTGAATGTTGTTCGGTAATCAGAGAAGAACTTGAACAGATCCCACAAAAAAGTGCCTATTTTTTCTGCCATTGAGCTTGTTAATATAATCTCAGGTTCTACATGTTAATTAGGCTGTGTTTTGTCAGCATCTGAAAAATGTAGTTCCCACTATTTGCATCACAATTCCTCACTTTATAGAAGGCCAAAATCTTCACTGCAACCATTAGCAGTAAAGATCTGACTTCAAAATATCCACGAGCCCCAAATCAAAATACACTACACAGGCATTTCAGCCCATTTGTAAGGGATATTTGCTTTGTATTCCAGCTCTCCTTTAACTCACCTACTCTGATTTCCAGATCATTTGTCTCTCTGGTTATTTTGATCTCTCTACAGTCATTTCAAACTGGTGTCCACTCATACCCTGCGGATGAAGAATGCAATTAACAGGCATCTGTGAACTGTGTACTCTGCACAGCTGGGTGAGATCACACCAGACACGGTGGCAGGGAGACACCAAAGGAACAAATTTCTCTGGCAGGGTGTTGTCTCATGAGCCTGTGCTTTCTCCCAAGTTGTCTAGACTGCTGCCTGACTTGACATAATCTATTCCATAGCCATAGTCCGTATTATGTGGTAGCCAGTGATATGCCTGGCCAGGATTCCCATCTGGTTTTTGAGGCAAGGAATTCACACTGCATGGTTCTTTTTATCTGGTGCATGCAAACTGTGCACTGCAGCCCCAAGGATTTCCTTCACCTGCCTCCTTTATTTTTCTTTGTCTCTTAGTGCTGTTCATATTTCTCTACAAATGATAAAGTACTTGGCCAGGAACACTTTTTAGTTATGGAGTACCACAGGGATTTTTGTCAACTTTCTCCATCTATAGAAGTTAAAATTTCATATAGGCTGAGGATACTTAACTGTGGCACTGGAAGTAATAACATAAAAAGATGCTATTTATTTTCTTCACTGTTCTTGCAGCAGATGTGGGCTATGTTCAAAATCATGCCAGGGTTTAAAATGTGAATGCTCATAGAATGTTGGTGAAATATGTTTTAGTTCCATAACTGTGATGGGAATGATCGACAGTGGTCTGTGCAGAATGTTTAAAAGCTTTTCCATATGACTAGGAAGTCAAGAGTTGATAAATTTCCTCAGTGTTTATAATTAAAAGCCAGAAGAAGATATTAAACATTTACTGGTTTCTATGTTGTGGTCAATATTAAGATTTATTGACTTGAGGACCAATATTGACTGGGGGGAAACTAGGCCTGATTTTTCTCTTAAGAGCTACTAAATCTGGATGGTGACTGAAAGCAGAAGGTTGCATGGTTTAGACATCCAATAGCAACCAATTTCAAGTATAAGAACTTCTTTGGCTTTCTGAAAGACTCCAAAGTTTTTTGTAATGTTTTTTGCAATGCTTTAGGTAAATTGGTATTGCAGTAATGTTTTAAGAGCCTTTTATTTGTGGAAATGCCTCTGACATTAACTCACGTCAAGTTATGTGGAGTGCATGAAAATGCTGGATTGGCAGCCTGAGGGAGAGAGTTTTGTGTGTGAAGTTGGTAGAGTGTTGAGTGGGTACAGTATAGACAACAGCAACAGAAGTTTCTTGTCATATCTTACTGTAATGTTTTCAGCTCAGGTTGTGACAGCACAGCTTGCTGAAGTCCACAGAATCATCCCTGTATCTATCCAGTCCTTGACTGTCTCTGAATTACTGGAAAGAAATTATGACTTTTGTGACATAACTGCTCCTTCCTGAGATGCTTGAAAATGCACCTGAACTCATTCCAGGTCACTACTACTTATGCTTTTGTGTTAAAAGTTTTATCATTTGAAAACATCAGATGCTTGAGAGTTTGAGCCAGGAAAGTCAGAGATCAGAGTCTGATCTCAGAAACCAACATATTACGTGACTATCACTCCTACATACACAACATATGTATTTTTGCCTGCTCCTAACTGTTGCCTGAATTATATGCATTGCTAAAGATCTGAACACAGAAATTAATCTCTTGCAGATGCTGACTTGTGGCTGGCAGCATCCTTCATTTTTCAGGCTTAAGGTACTAATAAAGTGCTTAAGTCTGCTTTCCATTCAGATGTGAGAAAGTCATCCAGATTGACATGAACCAAGTCTTTGATTCATTTTTTGTTGGTGGCAAGAGTAGACCTAGCTCATGTCTCAGGGTTCTAGACAGGACGGTATTTCATGAAGTAGCCCAGTAACCCACTCAACATTTAGATCCAGCAAAGTAGTTTATCCAGCAGCTTTTGACACCTCCCTTCTTGGGCAGCTTGGAGCCCATCAAATTACATGTTCAGACTGAATTCAAGCTTCTTGGTGGCTCAGCAAAAGGATTTGTTATGAGCTGAGTGTGGAATGACCCAGAGAGGATTACTGTGCTTATGTGCAGTAGGAACAGAAACAATTTTTGTTATATTGAGTGTCAGCTGCAAGAAAACCAGCTTTATCTTAAGGTTAGTGGTATTTCTAAAAACTAGCAGACACAGGGATTGATTTTCAAGGCTTGTATTGGTTTCGTCCTCCTCTCCTGTAGTGTCCACTGTCTGATTTGAATGGAAAAGTGACTTACCTTACTTATCCTAGGAAAATGCATTATGTTCAGGTAGATAGTGTTTCTGGCAAACAGTTATAATTTTTTACAGAATTTACCAGAAGCCAGTTGCCTCAATGTTAAAAATTTTTAGTGTTCCTTTATATATCTTGTAAATATGAATGCTGTCTTTCTGTGCAGTAATCCAAATGAAAGTGTGAAAGAATATATATTCCTTTTATTTTTGGTTGACCCTTTGTTTTCCCCTGTTGTAGTAGAGGTGTTACAGTGATGGAGGAACATGTTTACAGGTCTGTGGGGCTGCTGGAAAAAAGATCCCTCCCAGGGCTGTTAACAAAGTGAATCCTTAGCCTGACTGTAACAATAAATACCATGACAGAGAACATGGAAGGATTTATCCAAAGGTCACATTCAACCAGAAGGTTTCTCTGCTGAAAGAAGCTTGCAGCTGTGTTAAGATTAAAGAGTGTCAGAGAACCATTATGTGTGTGATTTTTTCACTCTGAGTAAAATATGAGCTGTTTGTCTAACAGCCCCAGGTGAGGGATACTAGTGTCAGACTGCCTTGGGGCTGTCATATATATTTCCAGCGGGTTTTTAGTGTCCAGGAATAATTTCTTCTTTTATACATTCATCTGACACATCCTAAACTCCTGCGATGCCCAGGAGGAGAGCATTGTCCCGCTATTCTGACTACTTTAATAGCCACTCAGAAAAGGGAAGCATAATGGGAACAACTCAGACAAATGACTGAGGTCTAAGTTATGTCCCAGAAATGGAAATAGTCCAAATGAATCACTCACCTTCTTACTTGAATATGCTGGTGGGCTAGCCTGTGATGTAATAAGTGTTTTATCTGCAGCAACAGGCAGCTGCTTGGTGTCTCATCACTGGTGGGCTTTGGTGAAAACCCTTTTGTGACCTTTTATGCATGCATGGAAGGACACAATCATGTAGTTCAGTATGTGGCAACACCTCTATGGTTAATCTGGTTAACCTACTTCTTCTTTCATTGTTAATATTTTAAAAGTCAGGGGTGGTGTCATGATTGTTAATGTGGTGTTAATACTGATTTAGAAGCAAGAGTTTTGCCTTCAGTGGCATAGGGTGTACTGTAGCCCATGGTTGTATGAAGTTTCTCTTTGGTCTATCCTTAGCAGGTTGTATTGGTTTTCTCCTCCCCTGACCACAGTGACCCTGGCTCTCTGACCTCGGGGAGGACACCTTGAGCTTTCAGAATCATTCTCATCAGTGGCAGTCCCCAGTAGATGCTGTGGAAAAACAGTTGTGGCAGAGAGGGATATGGAGCGTTGCTGTACTGAATGTTCCTTGGGAAGTAATTGTGGTTATTGTTGCATCTGTGGCCAGTAAACAAATTAATCTTCTGACATGTTGCAGAAAACACCAGAGAAAAACCATGAGAAAGTTTTATATAATTTTAGTAGTGCTTTGTAATTTCCTACCCACAAGTCATTTAATTTTTCATCAGCGGACTCGGCATTGGAAGCGCCCGCATGGTGAATGTGAGGGAGAAGATCTGCTGATCTCTCCTCCTGGGTCTCCATTGTGAGTTGATTTTTCAGAAAACACTTAAGTGGCTTTTTTTTCCATGTATTTTATAGAAGCTTCAAGTGATCACCTTGCGACAAGTGGACCCTACTAAAGGCTGCACAACAGGTTATGGGCAAATATTTTAACAGCCCAGCAAGAACTCTTTAGCAGCCATTTAGCAGGTTTTGTATTTACAAGTGGGATTAGAAGTGGCCTTGACTGAGAGCTCTCTCAGCAGTGTAGCCATGCCGGTTGTTTGGATCATCTCTGAACCTGCTTTCTGACTCTGAGTCCATATGGTTCCTATGTTGGCTTGATCTAGGATTCACATAAATGATTGTGGATTGCTGTAAGAGATGGGTTTCCACGTATGATGGCTTTTAAATATGGAAAGTTGCCATGAAACACAACATGAGGAAAGAGGAAATCACCTGGGGCTGAATAGGTGTCACGTTTCTGTTTTACTTCCGAAAAACCTAAGATTATATCCCAATTGCACAAGATAAAATACTATAAATTAGTTGTCTTAGCTTGAGCAGAGCTCCTAGATTACCTTAATCAAAGCAAAGCACACAGCTTTTGACAGAAAACCCAGATCTTTTGTTGTTTGAGGGTTTTCTTCCACTTGTTTAATGCAAAGGTGATTCAATCCTAATGGAGAGCAGTTACTGTAATGAAATATTTCTCTGTACTATTATGATATTAAGTAGAAAACCTGTAAGCAGTGCAGTGATACTCTCAGCTGTAGCCTAGTTAGACACATGAAAAGACCAGAGTTCCATTGTAAGGAAGTGATCTCTTTTCTTCAGGTGGTCATGGTCTTTCATTTTTAATCTCCAAATCTTTTTAGT
>VXBB01002172.1:48989-111829 GCA_013399915.1 Illadopsis cleaveri | reverse complement strand
TTTTTTTTTTTTTTAAGTCTTCAAGAGGTAGGTAGTGTTTTGGAGGTGAATGAATGGGAGGCATGAGTCTTGGTACCAGCTCTGTCCTGTGTCACATAGGAACCAGCTCAGGGATACATCAGTCTCAATATCTGAGTATGCAAGATAAAGCTTCCAAAATCAGAGAGAATTGGTTGTCAGGTGCTATAGTAGAGTCTATTCATCTCCACTGACCTTTTGGTGCAGGTGGGTTATCAGCTGTGCAGAACACGGGCTGCCATTTAAACCACTGCCAATCAGTGCAGATTTTTGCAGATGCAACCATTGCACCAAAGGCTGAAAATATATGCCTGAACCATCCAGGCAAAAAGTACTGCAAAATTTATTTTTATTCTCCTTTATAAATCCACTTCTTCTCTGTCTCTGGTACTCTAGCTTCTTTGATGCATGCTTGCAAAAGAAAAAACATAATAAAGTCTCTCTTTAGAAAAAGACACTGAAGCAGTGACCTTCTTCTGAACTTTATGTCATGGTTTCCATTTGCCGTCATGCCTGGTGCAGTTTGAAATTTCCTGGCGTCTTATCCATTGGCTCAACACTGCAGTTTTCACTTTGTCTTCATTGCCCAGTTAGTGGGCAGAGAGCAGGAATGTGCTTCTGGAGTGGCTTGCTCTGCTGGGTTTAGGTCTCCAATGAACCAACCCAAAAGCTTTGCTAATGTCAGTGTTCTCTGCTGAGCTTATATGAGAGTGTTGCTGGAGAATGTGTTTAGTGGAAGACAAGTTGGAGAAGCAGACTACAAAGTTTAGATTTGCCACCTTTTTCAGTCTGATGACTGGAGCAGAGAAGTTAGCACCAGATTTCAGAATCTTTGTGAGCTGGAGGTGGGAGGGGAGTCCATTGCTGGGGGCAGCAGCTGGCTTGATCTAGCAAGTGAGAGGTATTTGCCACTTAGCTGATCTCTGGTGTCTGCATTTCCTGACTTGCATGCTGTGTGATTCCTGTGATGGTTGGAAACAGCAATAAAAGTGGATTTAGAATGAATAGATTCCATTCTGCCATGTGGTCTTTTAGAGTGCCATGGGTTTTCCTATGCAGGTTTCTGGGAAAAGGGCTGCTTCAGAGGCCAGAGGTGTTTACTTCATGTTGTAGGAATTTGCACTCCAACCAGAATATGAAGCTGTTGGAAGTTCCCTGGAGATAAGACCGTGAGTGTGACTGACAATGCCAAGGGGATATCTAAATGGAGAAATTTACTTTGACTGTTGCTATATAAATGGATATTTTTACAGGCTCTGTCACTTTGCAGGGGAGAATATGCAGAGAGCTAGGACTGCATATTGCCAGTTTCACTGGCTCCAGGGCGTACTCTCAGTAGAAGCCTGTGGCAGGACAATTTCTGCAGGTCTCTTCCATCTTACATCAGCTGTGGGTCAGACCTTAATGGCACATTTTTCATCTCTCTCATTGCAGGTGAG
Organism: Illadopsis cleaveri; assembly: GCA_013399915.1. Taxonomy (NCBI): domain Eukaryota; kingdom Metazoa; phylum Chordata; class Aves; order Passeriformes; family Timaliidae; genus Illadopsis; species Illadopsis cleaveri. The sequence goes on along the minus strand of VXBB01002172.1, from coordinate 110,372 downwards.
ATGATTTGCTTGAGGCCACCACAGAGAATCACATGTCTATTTAGGATTAATAAGGAAGTGTGTTTTAAGCCTACCCTAGACTGCTGTGCAGTGGGCCTGTGGGTTCTGCTGCATAAAACAATAGAGGTATTTTTGTTGGTAATACAATAACATTAACAAAAATTGTAAACAATTTTAACGGGGAAGAATTACTGCTCTTAGCCAAGTTCTTCTATTTAGCCTTTAACCTGATATTTCCCTATTTTGTTTCATGAATGGAAAAACATCTCTGGGCACTTTATTGCACAGAAAACAGGAAAAAGAAAATAGGTGCTGGTATTGTCATTATGGTTGATGAAGTCCAGTCAATTTACAGGTTTTTCACAAAGTTGCTGGGAAACTAGTGCTGTTTTATTTCAGATTATAATATGGGATAGCACTTGATGCTTCTGTTGTCAAGAGAAACACTGCTTTTGAATGTCACCCCTCATGACCCCCTTTTTGACCTGGATAGCTCAGGCCTGATTAATCTAAAATGACCCTGCCAAGACCTTGGGCCAGGGGAGTGTATGTCTGTAAAATCTGGTAAGTACTAGACAAGTAGTATGATAACAGTGATGAGGTATGGGCATCTTCCACCTCTGTGCATATTTCCCATTGCTTTTGGAAGTCAGATGCAGCAGACTGTGTGCTGTGCTTCCCACCGCAAAGGGCTGGGATTTGGAAAGGCCAGTTAGCATGTCTGCTGTGCTTCAGACAGCATCAGAGGAAGCCCTAGGAAGCACTTGTACTCCAGAAACATGATTTTCATATCACTCTGTGGTCACAGAGTGATCTGTGCATTTTGTTCATCCTCATGAATGCACTGGAAGGAGAAATAAAAAATGAGAGAGAGGATCTGCTTCACTCAGATGATCTGAGGCAAAGACTCAAAAGCAATGAAACACCTTGCAAGAGAGAGCAGGAGGACGGGTCAGGGCCAGCTCTGCCATTCCCCCACTGCTGAAGACATGATTTGTGAGTATGTGGGACAAATCACTTCCCAAACTGTCACCATTCCTGTGCCTCCCCATAACTGGTCCCAGAGGTGAAGGTACAGGTTCCATAGTTGAGTCTGCCCACTGCCTTGAGCTTGGAAAGAACAAACTTAAGACTTGGTGTCATTTCCTTCTTGCATCCCACAGATGTGAGATCTGACTGTCAGTGCACATAATTTGACGACTGTCTCTGGTTTGAATTGAGCCTGGGGTTAAAAGCTGTTTGCATTCAGCAAGCAGTATGCAAGTTGCATTAAATGAGATAGTGACTTCCCTCTGTTATTGGAAATTTATATAAATAATTAGCAGCAAAGAGGTATAATCAGAAGAAGTTGTGTGAAGGTGGTGGAAATGTTTCCCACCTGTCCAGCTGGATCATTTTTAATACTGTGAAAATACATTGCTTCCCTTCCTTTCTTGTTAAATGGGAAATTTTAATGCTAGGCCTCTTATCTTACCTGTGTTTTGTAAGTACAAAATCTAGGATTTTTCACAAGTTAAGAAGTGCATAAGGTGCAAAAGCTTAACTGGAAACAGATGGGGAAAAATGGCATTTCAAGCTAGTCTGACTTTAAAAATATTTACTGTAAGAGCACATGAATGAAGGTTTGAGGCTTCAGATTGCCCACTTACTTGGTGTAAAATGAAATATGAAAACAGAACATGGAACAATGAAATGCTTCTGAGGCTTTACTTGCTGATCTCAAGCATTCAGGGCTGCTTGCTATCATTGCAGCTTCTGACTGGCATAAAACCCACCAAGTGGTACAATGGCTGTTACCCTCATGGAATTCATAGTGCAAAACCACAATGCATTTTTGTGTGACCAGCTCCCTCCCCACCTTGGAATTTGCAGTCTTTGGAGCATGTCAGCAATGTATTTCAAATTTCCTCAGCTTTTGGATTCTATTTGAATGTTAAGAGATTCTGTTTGAATGTAAAGAGAAGTGCATGTTCTGAGAAGAGGAGCAGCAGCTGAGTCAGGGAGGGGATGGGAGGACTCTATCTGGCATCACCATGGAAGCAATTGAGTCAAGGCCTGAGGTTAGTTAACTGTCAGACCACCACAGCTCCCTGGAGAATGTCCCAAACTGATTGGCTGCCTAGCTGGAAGATGCTTCAACCCTGGCTCTTTGGTGCTGCTTGGCCAAGCTGCTCCACAGCTGGGCAGCAAGGGGCTGACTCCAGCCACATAGTCCTGGGATCCAGTGTCCCCAGAGCAGAGGTTCAACCTTGCTCTTTCACAGCTCTTCTTTTTCCTCTTGCTACCATGTTTCTAAAATAACAAGGGTTCAAAGCAGGGTTGAGAAAAGATGTGTTTTTCATGTGATTTCTGAACATGGATACTAGCTCTGTGAAGGACCAGATGTAGAAGAGTTAAGGGGAACAGACTCATAAATTGTTGCTGCTGAGACTGTGATCGCATGTGATATTATTCCACTGCTGAAAACAAATACAATGTACTGCTGCAGAGCCAGGTTTGGGGTTAGGAAAGTTGGGTAGAGATTCTTGCCTGGAGCTCTCTGTGAATCTTCACTCTTTCTAGTGAAACTGAACTGATTTATGGTTGTGTCTGGAAACTAGAAGTGGACCAACATGGATCCAGAGGCAAGTGTTCTTAAAACTGACTGTTCCATTGTGCATATGTGCAGATATGCATATGGGGGATAGAGAATGAGTTTAGTTTGTTACTAAGTTGGAACAGATGTCAGATCTGGGATTGGAGATTTCAGTTCTTGTCCTTGTCTTGTGGAAATAATGCAGTCCTATCATTTAAACTGGTGAGTTGGAGCTGCTGTGCAGCTTAGGTCTCAGCTTTGTTACTCTATGAACTCTGAAGCTTGTCTGAACTGAAAAGCAAAATACAATCCAAATGTTATGATCCTGAAAAAACGAAATGGAAATTGATGTTGGGAACAAACATTGATACTTCTGTGGACAGGAACCTCGCACCTTACTACTGTTCTTCTAAATGGGTCAGACTGTGTGGGCGGCTTAATATCATACATCAAAAAGTAGATGAACTGCTTATTCTCTGTGTGATAGAATTGAAAATGAAGGATTTTTTAAGACTTAATCCTTCTATTCACCATTTTGAAATATGGCTGAGGAAAATCCTGTGTGAATCAAACGGACAAAACCAGCATACAAGAGAAAAACTAATGAACATACATACTGAAAGGGAACATTTTATTCTCCCTAAGTAATTCATGACATTTTATGGTTTATTTGAAATGAAGTAGTCAGTCCTGGCGGGATAGTGAGCTACTTGGCACATATGTTTGATTGCATCCATGGAGAAAAGAAACAGCTCTTTCTGGAGAAAAGTCAGTTTGTGAGCATGAGAGAACTTTTTCAGAGCTGGTCATATAGGATGGGACGTCAGAAGCAGGTGGTGCTGGCCAACCATACCTGGCATTACAGACAAGCAGAATTTTACCCTGGGCTTCAACAGGCATGGAGTTGTACCAACACCAAGTGTTTCTGGAAAATGTTAACCATGAAAGAGCCTTCTTTTCTCAAGCCAGGTTGTGTCCTCCTGTAACCAGCTTTTCAAGAGAAGGGAGAAGTTGGCCTGAGGTTAACCACCACATGCCCAGCTGGGAGCAACTCAGAGATGGTGAATGTAGAAATGCTTAAAATATAATCCTTAGCCAAAGCTAGTGCTATTTGCCTAATATCCAAACACTCCTAACAATTTTTTAGAAATACAATTAGTCATGTCCAAGTCCTAGCTAATATTATTATTTAACTGTAACATCAAAAAGCCTTACTCATAGGTTAAGATCCTAGAGTGCTAGTGTCAGACACATATTAGAATCTCCTTGCCGCTCTCAAAAAGTTTAAGTTTTAAAGATCTATGTTTGTCTGGCTGTCAGAACAGCCTGTCCTGGCATTGTTCTGCCAGTATTGAACTTTATTTGTTGAAGAAACAGCCTGCTTCATTACCACAACTTACCTGTCAAAGTGCTTCCTCCACTAACATTTCAATGGGATTGAAAAGTGGGTGTATTAAAAAGCAGAAAGAGGGAATCATAATGGGGTGTCTGTAAGATTTCGTATCTTCATTGGATATATGTCATGTTCTCCAGATTTTCTTCTTGTTCTTAAGAAACATAGTCAGATCTCACTAACTCAGCAGTCAGGTTAGAGTGCTGCTTACATGGAGTACCCTGTGGGGTTGAAAGCACACACAGCAAGAAGTTTGTTTTAGGACTTAGTATATGGCATTCTGCCTTGGAAGGCAGTGCTGTAATATAATCATCAAGATGCCTTATAAAAACAGATCTGAAGGAGTACAAAGGAAAGATATTTGCAATGCACAGCAATACATTTTATTGAGCATACACAACCAAGAAAGGTATTTTTCTGTACTTCTGAGCACATCTGGAGACACCACTACAAGTATACACCCGTGGAAGTTCTCTTTTCCCAATGAGAAATAAAGACCAAAGACTAACCATATGTGAGCATAAAAATTAATGTGACAGTTTGCATTAAAAGTAAAGGGGGAGAAGGGAGGGAGTGTTAATACTATGTTTATCTGAGTTTCTTTTCTAAACATTTGATTCTGACCACCTCAAGTCTTCCTCCACTTTAACGTAACTACACCCTTTTTGTCACTTCCCATTGTGAAAATTGTGCATTTCTGTGAGATGATAAACAGGTGTTACTTTTCATTCTGGCAGCAATGGCATTTAGTGCAGGATGAAATAATCCTACCATTACATAAGAAGCTCACAGTAGTGTTGTGAAGCTTAATTTGTTTGGAAAATGCTTTGCAGTATTCAGATAAAAAGCACTATGGATATTCAAAGTATTATTGCTGCACAGCTGGTGGTCTACATGCTGCAGATGTTTCTTCCATGCTGTTGCATGGTTACTTAAGTGGCTTCTTAGGGCAGATGTTCATGAGTGAGCATGCACAACCTCCTCTGCCAGTGTTTTTTGACATGGATTTTATTGCTGCTTGACTTTTGATCTTGAAAAGAATATTCTTCTACTGGTGAGGTGCTACATGTGTGTATGACTACATCCTTGTTGGGTCAGCCCCCACTGCATACAACAGCATCTGCAGATATTTAGTGTGGGCCTTTCTCTTTAGCCTCCATTTCCTTCTGTGGCTTTTACTCATTCCCACAGTGTTTGACTCTGGGGATTCTGACTCTTCTGTTAATACTCTATCACCATCACTCTCTTCATGCAGACGTGATGATTTCCTTTGTACTCTTTGCCCAGATGGGATCAAGAACTTTGTTGCATCTTAATTCTTTCTTTCCTTGGTTGCTGCCACTGTTACATAAATGGATCTCTAAGAATTTCTGGGCTTGCCATTCACAATCTTTCTGAAAAGATTTGAAGATAAGATGAACTTCTAATTTCTTCAGGTTCTGTGCTAGTCTTTCTTACAAGTAGAGAGAATTAGAGTATGACTTCAGCTAACATCCACATGGAATGTGCTGAGCATCTGTGAATCTCCACAGCTGTATGATTTTATCAACCTATTTGGTGAGAGAACTCATGCTAGAATTTTCCTTCTTCTTGCTTTGCTTTATTTCCAGCCAATGGCAGGATAACCAGTCCAATACAAGAGCAACTGAGTAAACAAGTTTTTTTGTCTCACCTGAAGTGCAGTGCATTACTGACCCAAGAGTAGAAAAGAACCAAACCTGTGCACACACCCATTGCACACAGAGAGAAAGAGGAAAGTACAGGAGAATGGTACTGGTTCTGGTTAACATAGACCTTATTTACAAGATTCACATGGAAGACAGGGATTTTGGTACGATATACTGGAGTGTTTGTTCTGATAAGTATTAAAAAACCAAGCGTTCTGGGCAGTGTATTAAAGAGCCACAATATTGCAGCTTAGAGGAATGAGTCTTGGCCTTTGTGAGAAGGCAGATGCTTAAAGCTGACTGCATCTAGACAAATAACTTCAGAAAGAGAAATCCTACTACTTTCTATAGCATTTTATGCAGAATTCAGCATAAATCAAACAAAAGGCTCAGTCTTTACCTGTAAAAATTAGATCTGAAAGAAAGACAGCTTGAGAAGGCTAGACCCTGGCTACATTGTGAGGTGAACTGCACCTTAAAGACTTTTTCTTTCCCGTGATCTTTAAATGTGTCACGATTTGTCAGAGCTCACGAAATCTTCTAAATTATATCGATGGAGACTATGGCTACCTTTGATACACAGAACTGATAGGGTTTATGCAGATATATACCCTCTGACCCTACTGAAGTGTCTCATCCTTTCTCTGGGTTCATCTTGGTAGGCATAATTTTCATTCTGCCTCCCTAGTGTCTCTGAACTATAAAAATTGCTACACATATGTGTAACAGGATTTACTTCTCCTAACTTCCCCACTATTGCTGCTCCAAGAGGATAGACTTATGATATTGTTACTTGTCCAAATTCCCGTATTTTTGCATCCTTGACTGCTGATACTGCAGTTATTCCTCTTCTTTTGGTACACCTATTTCTAATATTGGTGTGCCCAGTATCACTGGAAGGGTAGAGGGAGTAGAGAGGGATGGGGGAAAGACGAAGGGAAGGAAGGAAGTACTTCTAATGTTCTCTCATTTCTCACTTCATCTCCCCTGTTTCATGACCAATACCTCCTCCCCTCTTCTGATATATTTCTCTGCTCATTCTGGTTAAGAATCCCAGCTGAAATTGAGTCATCATATGGGTAACATTTGGATTCACGTAATTTTGTTCATTATGATGTGATCATTTGTGATTTACTATTGGGTGATAACAAAAGATTCTTTTACACATTATAAAAATTACATTAAATCACTGGCCCCAGAATGGAGGCTGAAAATCAATGAGGAGGGGCTTTTACTCCTGCCACTTTGGCTTGAGTTTGAAACGTTTCACACAGTAGCTTTGCTAGGAGTAAGCTGGGCTTCTTTACTAATGTAATAAAACGCAGACCATCCTAAGGGGATGAGGGAGTTGCATTCCAAAACTTGCACTGCAAGCAACCAAAGTTTAATGGAAAACGTTGAAAAGATTCTATTAAAAAACAATTTTCCTCCTATATATCATAAACTCTATTTTATACTTTCCCCACTCCCTCCTTTTTTCCCTTACTGGCACAAAACCAGGATCTTTGTTTTGACAGAGCTAATCTGCTCATGCTTTCATATGGGCCCTCAGGCTCCCCACCTGTGGAAAGATCCATGGGAGCAGAAAAACTACTGAGTGAGTTCCACATGCTCACCTCAAAGGGAAGAAATCGGTGGCCTCACAGAGGTATGGACTGTAAACATTGTAGTTCCCAAGGACCCTTGGAGAACATGAACACAATCTCCTGCACAAATCTGCACAATTTCCAGCAATAGCTTTTTCTTCTTTATTGCCTTCTGGGATTTCTCTGTCCATCTATCAGCTGGCCTCCTTCAGGTGACGTGCTGTACGGGCTGCTCTGCTGCAGTTCTGCTGCCTCCCTTTTCCCAAAGTCTGAAAGGCACACCTGGGGCTGACAATTTCCACCCGCAAACTTTGCTGGTGAGAAAGGATATAGTAGCTTGCTGCCACTGCCAAGTTTGACAGCAAGCTTCATAACAAACTGGTACAGCTCTGAGATCTCTCCACTGCTTCTGTAGGGAGGCCAGGGAAGATTTTATGGGGTGAAAAGTGATGCAGAGAGAACGAATTGCTTTGTGGCTCAATCCGGCAATATGTTCAAGGTGGCCAGCATTGAGCACTGATCTGTTCCATAGTCTCTGCCCAGCCAACAAAAAAGAGGCAAAACCGTATTTAGATGTTTAGTACTTTGTATAAAAGACTAAGCCCAGAATTTATCTTAAAGTCTGCCATTGGACATGACCCACAGATGAACAGGAAAAACAACCTCTATTATTCTTTGATAGGGACAGTTTGCTCATATGGCTGCAATTTCTCATTAAAGTCTGCTGATTTACATCAGAACTGCCTTTGTATCTAGCCAAGTAAGTGACCATGCCCAAACCACCTCACTGGAAGGTAAGTTTCAAGAACAAACCTTGGCTCTGTCTGCTCATATCATCTCATCCCACTTCACCCAGAATTAGGTCTTTCTGGCTTTATAACCTCTATGTGGGTTTCTGTGGTTCCTGGGCCAGGCTGATATGTCTTGGAGTCACTATGTCTAGTACAGGAAATTTTAATGCATAGCACTTAAATACAGAAAGCTTGAATTTAATGTTCAGTGGTGTCCTGAATGAGTCTGGATCCTTCAAAGCCTTGAAGTACAGAACTGGAAAAAAAAAAAAAAAGGCTGATGACAGTTCTTAGTCTTGGCTCCTGTGTTGTCAGCAGGAACATCCCCATCAATTTCACTGAAGCCAGCTTTTCATCCACTGTGTTTTCATGCTCTATATGGTGTTTTGCACTTGAGACCTTACAGTCAGGAAGGTTAAAGAACTGTGGCAGTATGCAGAGCATTCCTTATCCAAAGCTCTCTGCACATGAAGTAGCAGGCTATGTCAAACTGACTAGAGGGCAGAAACCAGGTCTCTGCCACCTGGTTGAATCCCTGTCACTCTGCTCACCCTCTGCCTCTTGTCTATTGAATCCTGAATGGGATGTGGCAACACTGCTGCTGTTTTAAGACAGCTGTCCTTGATGGGCCTCACTGTTGGGGTGTCAGTCAGGCTTTATGCCTGCCAATGCCCACGTGGTCATGAGAACATTCAGAGCTAAAGAAGAGGTGCCTGAGGAAATGTAAAGGCAGGAACTAAATATCCATCATGAAAAAGATCAGCCTTGCTGGAGTCAGGGTAACCCTGCCAGGACTGGAGTTTTGCATTCATGTGTTTGAATCCTGTCTCAATCATGTTTTATGAGCCTGTGTCTTTGTATGGGTTTGGGCCAGGACCACACAGGAAGCCATAAAACCCAGAAACAGAGTGTTTTTTTAAATTTTTCAATTCAGGTAAGCTAACTGTTGTGCCACTTCATCGAAGTCCTATTTTAAGCTACTACTTCAATGAAGAGCAAAGAGGGAGACCTCAGAGGTGAAATGCACTGTGAGGATGCGACTGTCTGGAAGGTGGCATTCTCAGTGAGGTGTCTTTGCTGAGATGAAAATTTGGCTCTTGTTTTCTAAAGAGAACAAGATGAGGGAGAAAGCTGATTTCTAAATAGCAGTCCTATCAGGTCTTTCCCTTGCTGTCTTTCTTTCTTATTCCATCTGGAGCCAGCAACTTTTTAAATGCTCTGCAGCCACCTAGAGGAAAGAAACTGCTCGACTGAAGTTAATTTTATATGGATTAAGCCAAGGACTGGGCTCTGCAGAGTTTAAGAATGTGAGTTTCTAAACTAGCCAGCCTGTTTATTATTATATCACAAGACCTCCTTGGAAATATATACAGTGAATCATCATCAAAAGCTAAAGATAACTTCAGTTTATGTTTATAGTTCAGAAATATTTCCTGCTTCATGCTCTCATTGTCCTTGTTATTGGATATGACATATTTTTATGACAGATAGTATAGCAAGGCCACAATACATTTTTTTCAGCAGACAGAAGGAGATGATCTGGTTCGAATTTTTATTTTGAAGATTTAAAACCTGTGTCATTCTATATGTTTATCTAATGACTATGACAATATGCTTTTGGTAAATCTACATGGTTTATGTTTCTGTAAGGCCATGACTTCAAAACCTCCCAATATTTCTGAGGTTCTATCTAGGATGTTTATAAGCTCATGCAAAACCTCTGGCTTTTCTCAGATGAGGGCTGTCACACAGAATACACTAATGGGCTCTCTATCTACCAGAGTGAAAGTTGATGCAGTCATAATAGAACCATGCCATGTTCATTTGCACTGTATTGAAGAGAATAACAAAGTTTAACTGTTGATTGAAAGTACTTTAATGTATAAAGTTAGATATTAAAATATATCTGTCTTTTTGAAATTGAATTAAAATTACTAGGTTTTTCCTTTTCTAGATAAGATATGACAGTTCAGTCTCCACTTGACTAGAGAGCTGGGGGAAGTATTCTTTAAAAATCGAGTCTAGACATGGAAAAAAAGATAAAATTTTATGTCAGTTACATAATGTAGAAGATCAAAATGATGATGAATTTTCCTTGGTTGCTGTGCCAAGGACACTGAAAATTCCATTATGATGGAGTGACTCTGTCATAAGGCAAATTCAGTTCAGCAGTACAAATGCTAAGCTAAGCATTGCATGCAGTGAATGGAAATTTAGAATACTAATATGGATATTGAAAAGGTCCACTAACACATTCTCTGTTTCTTTTCTTTCCTTAAGGAAGACTTGATATATGCATGTGATGTGATCAGTCAAATAACTTGAATACTGCTATGTTATGTCAGAACAGGATCTGTAATTTCTTAAGCCAGTAAGACTGGCTTAAGAAATCCTAAACATTATGAAATTTAGGAATTTTTCTAGTTCGTGGCTTGGGAGGCAGGCGATTCTGCCTCTCCACTCCTCTCTTGTGAACCCCACCTGGAGTGCTGCATCCAGTTTTGGGTCCCCAGCATAGAAAGAACATCAGCTTTTTGGCGCACATCCAGAGTAAGGTCACCAAGATGGTCAGAGGAATGGAGCACCTCTTGTTTGAAGAAAGGCTGAGAAAATTTGAATTGTTCAAGTCTGGAAAAAAGTTAACTGAAGAAATACACATCTTCAGAAAGCAGGTTCCAGCTTTTGAACCTTCAGTGTCAGATTCCAGGTCGTACTCCTAAATTTGGTTCTCTTATTGTTGATCCAAAGATTTTATTGCAAGTGACCTCTTTATGAGGGATTTGGATACTCTGCTCTAGTGCAGTGTTATTATGTTGTGGCATTTTCCAGCTAAATATAGAATCCACAGATCATACAACATATAGGCAGCCAAATCCTTTTTGCAGTAATCTCTTCAAAGAAAGTGGAAAAAACTTTATTTATACCACTCCAGTATGCAAGTAAAATTGGATATTTTTGATTGAGATTATCTTGGGCAGTTGTTTGAAACAGGTTAAGAATCTTATGCTGTATTTCCTCTTTATTCCAATAATTCCAGTTATGGAGTCATATGTAATGTGCACAGAGGAGTGTTTTCTAATTGTTTCACTTCAAGATATATGCTACATATGAACTCAAACCACTTGAGTTCTCCTCCATACAGATTTTTTTTCTAATGCCAGGACTATTTATTTCAAATACCATGGCTGCACAATGAAGGTGAAACTCTGCATGGTGCAGAGAAACGGAAACAGAAGAAAAGGAGGTGAAAACTCTTTTCCACTTTCTGAAAATGTATGGGAGTACAAGGGGTCAGCTCTTCCACAGCTGTGGGTGGCATTTCCATATTCTCTTGAGAGCTTTTTGAGCAAAAATCCCCTTTTTCTAAAGGTGGCAAGTCAGCTGTTCAGATGTACTGTAACCTTCAGCTCTAGGAAATATTCTGAGTCATACCAGATGCTTCTTGGAGTCCAGCATGGGACTACATTGTCTTCCTTAGTCATTGTTCAGCTATTTCCCCATGGGGGGATTTTAGCCAAACGTTCCATTCTCAGTACCAGAAAGTACAATTAAAGCCACAGATGCCTGTAAGGATCCAAGCACAAGATGCAAAAGGCCTACTTGACACATTAGTAGGACAATTATCGTGAAGAAAGAAGTAGGTAAGATTACTGTACCATTTCATTCTTTATTTGGTTCTCCTTCCTTCCTTGTGCATTTACCACTGGTACTACATATTGAGAGAGATTATAAATAGCTGTTAGGGTAGTGCTGTCTTGACTACTTCTATTTCATGAGGTTTTAAAAAATGCTCCAGAATGTTTCATTGTTAATTTTGCCATATTCTTGTGAATAATGTTGGTTAAGGCAATGAAACACAATTCTGGTACTGAATGCTCTTTATATAAAGGTTAAAAATACATGCAGAACACTCTCTTTGGCTTTATCCAAAGGCTTTTGGATAATATTTTTAGCAGCACATAGTGTAGGCTTGTGGTGATATCATGCAGCACAATATGGGGTTTTTTCAGAGGTCTACATGGACATTCATTTATTCTGCATTTGGAAAATACCATTTTTGCTTATCTTTTGTGAGGGAAATACGGGTTCTGATTTTTTTTAAGGCGATGTATACACAAAGAAATCAAAATTGAATTGCTGTCTGTCTTTGCTATGTTGGAAATTACCAGCAGTAATTACCACTTGCATTGCAAGCATCCTTTTCCCATGTTGACTCTAAGTAACTGCTTTGGAAGGGTTCCTTGGCAAGGCAGGGATGGATGTGGGTATCTTGTGTGATTCTCTTGAATTATCTGAGTGCCAAGTCTATATCTGGACCAGGAACAATGATACTCAGAGTTAAATTAGGACTCTTCAATGTGTGTGTAACATAACTGCTATGCCCCAAAAATCTTAGATCACATGCAGCTCTTTCCCTTTGATGGAATTATGTATTTTATAATTCTCTCTGCTTAGCTCAGTGTGGCAATACAGTCCATGGTTGAACCAAAGTTACACAAAAATCAGGAATCAGGATGAAATTTCAATGCGTGATTCAAGTGCCTTCTACTGCAAACTCCTCCTCTGCATTCTGCCAAAAACAACAGTCATATTCTCAAGCATTATGGCCAATGCTTTCCTTATAGAAATGAGATTTCCCCATGGAGAGGATGTGCCTGCAGTACATTTGCTATGCACAGCTCACTGAAGATGAGCTGTGAGTTCCCTTTCTGCTCCCACACTCATTGGGATGTTTTGGAGCCTGTTGAGCAGTGTGGCTGTTCTTCAGCATGGGGCATTCTCCAGTAAAAAGTGCCCATAAGCTGCTTGCCAGTTTTTGTGGGCCCTTATTTTCACACTTACCAGAAAAAATGGGTTGGGGCACTGATGATTTAACTTTGTTCTGGATGCCTTTATCAGATCTCAAGTTTAAGGCAATGTTGCCAATGTTAAGATGTGTGGGAAAAGCACAGAGGGAGTACAGACATGGTTACCTGGTCTTGGAAGAAATGGTCCTTGAAAATGGCTATGCTGTATGAGACAGTCTGTTCCCCAGGCAAGTGCTTTGAATGAATACTCAATAGATATAAGAATTTCTGTGTTTTCAACAGCCTCCAAAATTACTTTCTTTGAGTTATTTGCTGGTTTTGCATTAATATTAGTAACCACTGGAGAAAGAAAGAAAGAAAGAATGATCTCAGGCCTTCGATCTCAAGCCTCAAAGCAATAAAAAGTGTCCAGCTCTACATACTGTACTGCCCATTATATATTGGAAAATGGCTCATCTCATCTTCTTACCTTGTGTGTCTTTTCTATCTGGACCCATAAATAATGGCAAGTCGTTGAACTTTGTTGAAAAAACAGCCCAAACAAAATTTCTCATAACAACTCAACTACTGACAGAATAGTTTAATTTTTCCTAAAAATTAGGGCAAGCTTGTACCAAAACTTGGCTTACCCAATAAAAAGTTACCCCAAGAAATCGTGTCTTACAGGATGGTGGGGCTGGAAGTTAATCTTCCTCTCTAGGCAAATGACTCTTCAGACTTTGAAATTTGCAAGTGTACAGCTTATTCCAAGTGTAGAGGACAAACCCCATCACCACTTGATGCTTCTTCATATACATAAAATGTATGTAGTGATGCACTATCTCTAATTGCTTTTGTAAAATCTCTTGAGATCTACTGCTGGAAAGAGAAAGAAGTTGCTGGTTTCCATCTGTGTGGAACAACTCAAAGGTACCAAAATGTTTGAAAAATGCACTGCATCATACTCCTGTTGTGAAATGTGGGGGAAAAATTAAGCCCCTCCTAAAATGGTTGATTCTGGGTTTGGATTCATGTGTATTGCAGAGGAAAATGAACTGCTGTTGGTTAGCAAGTGAACATCTGCAATTTCAATCCTGTGTGGCACAGACTAAGGCTGTAGGCTTCGTTGCTGTGATCTTTTCTTTTTCTTTTTTAAAATACTGTGTGTAGCACAGGAATCTGTTCTTTGCCCTTTGTGGGACTTGGAGACTTTCCATGATTTAATATGAAAAAGGGCTGTTGCTGAAGGAATGTAGTCATCCAGTTTGCTTTGAAGATGTGGCAGCAGAGTGTGTGTTTGTCTCCTTCAAGGGTGTGTCCCACAGCTGCCGGATGCCTTCACTTTCATGGATTTCCCCTTGCAACAGTTTGTGATTATACACACCCAATTAACGCCATCTCTGACACATACCCTGCAGGCAGCACAGACAGCATCAAAAGGGATCACAGTGAGGCACTTGGTACCAGCTGAGGACTCAGAGATTGGCTGTGCTCCGATGCTTATTTGGAGCAGGGATGCCAGATAAAGTGCACGGTCACATCCAAGTGTTTTTCTTCTTCTGAATGTAAATATGTCCTTAAAATAAATGTAATTTTATTTTGGCCCACAACATCATTGCATTTCTGTATGATTTCACTGAAGGCAGAACTAAGGCTGCCTGAAGTATCTTGTTTGTATTTCCATAGCTAGTAAAATAGCTTCATTTTATAAGTAACTTGTGCTGCAGTGTTCTTGTGGGATTATTTCTGTCTGACTGTAGTTTAAGTTTCTAATACGTTTTTACTTCATTTATGCAAGTGCTTTGTTCTTGCTAAAGAGTCACAATACCCCACAAGACCCAAAGTCTCCATTACTGTGAAGTACAGTAAATTGTCAGTAGAGCTTCGTTATTGGCATAATTCCAAAGTTTTACTAAAATGTATTTTTTTGTTGTTGTTTGAACAGTCCAGTCAGATTGGAGTACAGATAAGGTGAGTGTACATGCAGTTAGTGTCACCAAATCTCTTTATCAGATTCAAAGGAAGAATGATGAGAAGGCAGAATCTGGGGAAGCAGAGAATATTTTTTGAAATGTATTGCTGGAGAGGATAAAAAGATAAAAGCTATGGGTGTACGAAAGCTTTTTGCAAGGGGAAAGGGTTAGGATAGCACACAGGAATCAGTTTTTCAATTTGCATGGTAAATCATCCCATAATAGCCCTTTAACACAACTGTAGCAGTAATAAATGTGAGAAATGTAATTAAGTGCAAGAAGTAAAAAACTTTTGATAAAAATACAGACCCAAAGTTGAAGACTGTACATGGGCCATCTGCAGGTCACCCTCAGAGTCAGCCTCAGAGAATGGACATCTTTTACTTCTATGTCCTTGCTCACAACTGCCCTTTCATTAGGAAATAATAGGAGGCTTTATTTTTATTCACTAAGCTTGGCAGCTGTGTATATAGGTTTCTTTACTCTCATTTTTGATTTAACATTAATTAATTAATTAAATTAACTCTACAAATAATTAGAAATTGTAATTCATTAATAAAACTGCTGCATTCTGACAATGGCTCCTCAGCTAAGCCTAGGGCTTGGCCCCAGCAGCTGTCACCAGGATTAAACACTTAATGAAAATAAAAATTACACAAGCAATTCGGTATGTAATGAATCAGCAGATTCTTTGTGTTGCACACGGCATGCTACCTTCCTCAGTGGACATCCATGCTGAACACTGCAGCAAATAGTGCTCATCCCAGCCAAACCTCAGATGTGTCACTCTGGAGCATGCCTGGATGTCCATGGCCATTTCAGTGCCAAGGATTAATGGTTGGTATTGCTCATATGCATACAGAAGCTAAGCTCTGCACTCTCAAAGAGCATGGCTGCCCTCCTGCAGACTGGGAACAGCGCCCTCCCTTCCCTAATCCCTCAGACTATGCCTAGGCTTTGCCAGGGTCTGTGCTAGCCTTGCCATGAACGTGTTAACTATTAAGAAGCTTGGGTGATTGATGGTGAGCCTGGAGTTTTCCTGATCTTGCATCTCCTTCTGATGCAAACCCCTGAGGTAGCTGTAGGTTCATTGACTAAGTGCAAGGGGTGACATCTCTCTCTGAGTAATGGCAAAAAAAAGAGAAGTGTGCTCTAAAAAGCAGAGCAAGTACCTCAGATTCAGAGTTTTATAAGTTCTTAGTCAAGGAAGTTGGTGAACATATAGCCAAGCTGATACTGGCAAGCATCCGTAAACACCAGGGACATCAATAATAACTAAATCTGAGTGGAGAGCAGTGAAATGTGTTTCATAAAGGGGGCTGGCCCAGAAACAAAAACAGGGTAAAATGGTACCTTGATAATCAACTATTTATGGAGATGATATGCACACTTTCTTTGTGATAAATATTTGTTTCAGTAGCAAGCAAGCATCTACTTCACTGTAAAAATGAGATATGCACATCTTAAATTGCTTGTGGTATATGGAGCAGTTTCCGCTGCAGAGATACCAGGAAGAGGTCACAAAGAGATGTTGTGGCCAAAGGAAACATTCTGAAGTTATTTAGTGTCACGTAAAAAGGTGACCCTTTGTGCTTATACAAGGTCTTTTATCAGCTGACAACATCAAACCACCCCAAGGATGTTGTGCTAATCTATTCCTTGCCTATCAGCTGTGATATGCATACAGAAACATCTGTTACTGGAAGAGGTGTAAAGGGACCTACCACAGGACTAAAGTGAAGTAAAATTACATTGTTGCTAGAAAGTAAAGTTATTGCAAGTGAAAACAACTGGTCTGTAAATTCAAGCATGTTATATATTTTATCCAAAGCAATTCTGTTTATTCACAGTGCATATATATATCAGTGAATCAAGGACAGGTAACCTTTTTACATTAGCACTTGTGTTCCTTATTTGTCACAGTGATTTTTTTTAGGTAATTTCATATTGTGGATCCATTGAGAGTAAATTTATTAAAACTCATGAAAATGTCAATCAGAACTGTCAGGTCGCTGAAGCAGCTGGTAACTTTGGCCTGGTGAAATACTCCTCTTTAAGAACACTATTGTACTTATAGAAACAAGCTTGTCTGTGTTCAAGGGATCACTAATCCTTTCTCCAGTTTTGAACAAAGGGTTCTCAATTACTCTAGAGCAATGTATGGGCATTAGGGCTCCTGATTGCTTTGGCTGGGGTTTTTGCACTGTTTTCAAGCTATTACCTCTTCTGCTGTGGAAAAAGTTTCTGGGAAACTAAGCCTGTATCTATCCCTTTCCTATAGACAATCCATACTATGGTCCACAGGAAGAGCAACTAACATGAAGAGCACATTATTCATCTCAGCCCTTCATCTTTTGCTTTGGATTTGTGCCCTTGTCCTCTCAGAAATGGGAAAGCCCCTGAATGTGCATGGAGCAGGGGGGCCTTGACCACTGACACCCAAGTTTCACGCACAGAGCATCTTCAGTGGAAAGCAGAGGAATTGAGGGCATGATTTTCAGAGTATGCCTTCCCTATATCTTGTCCCTGCCTTTTAATGATTTTACTGAGAGCAGTAGATTCAGCATTTCTGAATTCACAATGCTACACATGCAGAAATGTCTAAGCATTTTGCATATGGAGAAACCACCAACTGCAAATCTCTTGGCTCTTGTCAGTTATATTTTAGGTCTGTGCCAAACAGGCACATGTTCTGAAGGAGCTAACTTGAAATAGAGTGGTGACATCCACAGTAACAGTTTCACATAGGGCTATGCTAGCAGCTTTGCTCCCTGTCATTGGGGTACTTCCACTTAAGAATGCAATGGAAGAAGAGACTGGGTGGTATAAACCGTGCTTGAGGGATTTCCTAGCATGAAACTGCACAGTTATGCTGCATCAGCCCTGTTTCTTTGGAGTATCTTAAAGTCTGGCAGTAGTAATGCTGCTGAGAAAACAGACACATAGCTATTTTCATGACTTCAAAGCAGGGAGAGTCTGTAGGGTAACCTGGAGAGAAGGCATGATCTCTTGCATGGAGAGACGTGCTCATTGCCTACAGAATTCATACACTTAACACTACTGCTATGATTGTTGGTAAAATTATTAAACTATTACTTTTTAGGAATAAAAAGTTTTTACCTTATGTTGACACAAAAGCATTGCAAAAATGGAGTTTGCCTTCCCCCATTGTGGTCTCAGTCCTCTCTACCTGACATTTCTTGGGTCTTCTCAACTCCATGTTTCTGTGTGATTCCCTGGTGCCCTGGAGTCTTTGCATTAAAGTAGTACACCAAAAAAGAGATGAGCTCTTGGGATGTAACCGCAGGGATGCCTTTAACTTTCTTGCCATTTAGCTTGAGTTGTTGTGGGATTGAATGCCATGTGACTGGATAGTAAAGAACTCCAAACCTCGGGCAGATATCTGCCAAAGCATTCTTTTCTTATTTGTTCTGGGGCTTTGTTCTGCAGGTCCTGTGTGACAGACATGTGTGAGTGTCCGATCCATAAAAACTGCTACTGTGAGTCATTCCTGGCATACACCCGAGCCTGTCAGAGGGAAGGGCTGAAAGTCCAGTGGGTGCCGGAGCACAACTGTGCAGGTAAGCATTTTGGGACTGTTTCTTTGTAAGCCTTTGCATAGGCTAATATGCTATGATCATACTATCCTTTTACTGATGGAGTAGGATCAAAAATGATACTGGAATTTTACCAGCCTCGAAGTTCTTGGAAGCTTTTCTTTCAGGATATGGAGAAAGTTTAAACTCCTTTGACCTGTCAAAACATAATTATATTTCTAGGGACAACATGCACATATAACTGCAACAGGTTCAACAAGGAAAGAGGAGCAAATTTATTTAGTGGAAATATTGATATGCAAACCTGCATTAATTATTGCATTTGGTCCATACTCGCCGTGTGATTTGGACTGCATTCATTGCAAGTAATTATGAGTAATTGCTTCCATGAGAAGCAGTGGCCTGTGGCTATGGGCACTTGAACTAAAATGCTATATTGCAGATAAGTATTTCCCCTGATGATGGTCTCATTAATTTAGGACACTCTGTAATGGCATTGATTTGCCTGGAATTTTATTCAGATTTATGTAAAGCAATTAACAGTAGTTGAATAAAAACAACAAACAGTGAGAGGAGGATACTCAGTGCTGGTCTAAGAGCTATTACTCTGTGGTCCATTTTGGTGATTGTGTGGGGTTCAGGGTCCACTCTCTCTGCTTCAATTTACTCTTCTGTTGGAGGAATTTTAGCAGAGATGGGTTTTGATTGACTGTTCCCAAAAGGTTCACTTTTTTTTCTTGCAAAGCAACAGGACAATCCAAACAGGGTGTTACTGCGTGAAAACCCTATTCAAGGATGTGGTCTTAGACAGCACTAGTAATGTATATAATTTTAATCTATTCATCTGGTAGCAGATCTGTGCAGAACCTGAAGCAAGCATTGTGATTTTTTTTCCAAAGCACTTCAGACTGAGACCTCACTGTGGCAGATGCTGTAAAAATAATACAAACTCCTTGCTAGCAGCCCCTGCCTTAAGGAGTTTATACAAGTGTTGACATATCACGACTTAACTAATTGAGGCTTCATTTCACAATTTTTTTTCTGGCATCTTATCAAAGAGAAGAAAATTTTCTGAGGTAAAAACAGTCCTTGAGAGAACATTATGAAGGAATTTAAACACACAGCCTCCATTATAGCTAATGAAAGATGTTTTTAAATCAACATGAATTTTTTAATCTTTTCTAGAGGGAAAGGGGAAATCTTGTTAAGCAGAAAATATAGATAAGCTGTATAAGGCTAAGTGCCCTCAAAACACTTATTTAAGTATCCAGTGATGGATAAGTAGCACCATCCTCTAAGTAAATAATAGAGTAAGCATTAAATTAAAGTCTATCCACTGCCTTCCATCTGGTACCAGTGACCAGCATCAAGATTTTAATCTTTAAAGACTTTTTTTCTCTCCAAAACAAGTAGTTGCAATTATGGTGTTCCAATTACAGATAAAAGTTCATAGGTGGGAAACAACATTTCTGTAATAAAATTTCAGCATTCTATGACTTTCATTTCCTGCTTGACATTTCATAGCTGGCGGGATACTTGCAAGAGTTGTGTTCTGATGAAAATGTAGAATAATTATTAGTAAAGTCAGGTTTTAATTATACTTTTGTGTGTTTTAAAACCAGATCTTGTGTGGTTGCCAGTTCCTCTACCCTAACTGCCGTAAGCTTAGCTCATTTTTATAGTCTTCAGGAAACTTGTGTTGTCTGGAGGGCCAGCCAAACAGGATGCTCAGGAGGCTGAATTGCATGTCCTGTTCTCTACGTGCTCTTTTCTCTCCCCCAGTGCAATAGCTTATCCTTCTCTACATTATTCTCCAGAACACTGCTGCTCAAGGTTTGCTGCCCTATGAGGGTGGCTTATTAAAGGGAATGTCAGCTGTCATTTAACTGGAGGAGTGAAAAAGATAATGAGTAAGGAAAATGGTTGAGGTAGGAAAAGGCTGGTGAGATCCACATGGGAACTGAGAGGGTTAAGAAAAGGATATGGGTTGCCATGGAAAGTAGTGGGGAGTTGGACCTGTTAGGACAGGCATAGGGAAAAATCAGGTTTTTGAAGGAGAAATTAAAAAACCAGGAGAGCCAGCATAAAAGAAAGAAGGAAAAAGTGATACATGGAAGAGTGAAAATGAAGGACAGAAATGGAAGGAAGAGGTTCGAAAAGAAAAGGAGAAATTAAAAAAAGATTTTTTTTTTTTAACCCAAGAAAACAAGAAGTTTATAAAGTACAATTAGGTAAACTGAAGTGGTGAAATGCCTTGGGATATAGTAATTTAATACTGCATTTCTCAGGATACCAAGAGAAAGAAGACTCAAGGATGATAGAAGGCAATAACTTCCTTCCATGGGCATGACTACACATGCAAGAAAACAATGAGATAAGGGCTATAATATAGTGCAAAATACACTAATGTGTTGACATGCTACAACAGTTTAATAAAATCTGAACAATTTTTTCTTTTCCTCTGTGACCAGTTGAAATGGAGGGAGATGAGTGTATATCTGATTTTGACTCGTCTCCTTTGGATTCCTTTTCTGCTGGAGAATTTTCTGCATGTCACTCTTTTCCCTTGCTGTATGTTGCTTTCCTTTAAGTGCTTTATTCCCTGTGTAAATGTATCAGGAGGGCTATTCTGGCTTTTCAGTGGATACTTCCTGAAAACTGAAAGTATAAAATATTAACAGAAGTGTATCATGGGAAGGTCAGTGCCCAGATCCATCACCTTTTGCTCTGTTAGAAGGAGATGTTGTGAATTGCAAGCACTATGAGTGAAATGTCATTTGGAAGTCTTACAGAAGACCTCCAAACTGTGTAACACGGACAGAAGAAGCCAGAAGATTCAGATGCTAAAATATTAGTTCAGAATTTTCTATGAAACCAGATTTACCAGATATCATCAACCAAAGGAATCCTTCAGCAGTTATGCTATATATTTTGGCTTTTGTGTTAGCGAGTAAGAGTTCCTCCTAAATAATTACAGCCATGTCTACAAAGATAGGCTCAGAAGCCTCCTCTGTGAAACTGCCAAAGTGGCTGGACTAAACCAGGTCTAGTCTGCAAACTGTAGCCTTATTAGGCCTGGTTTATTAGCTCAAGCACAGTGCTGTATTTATGTGACTATATGGCTTCTGGGCTGGAGCTGGCTGTTATCCTGCCAGCTCAGAAAGTGGTCTGAGGAAGCTCACATCTCTCATGCCAAACACATGTTCTAGAAGAAGAGTGGAAAAATCCTGTTGGGACTGGTAATGTTTCAAAATATGGTATTATTAGTAGCTTTTGTACATTGGATTTAGGTCTTTTTCTTTTTTTTTTGCTAGTGTACTAAAGAAGTTATTAGTAACAGAGCTACTTTCTTTAAGAGAGGAATCTGTCTTAAAAGACAAGTGCAAAGACACCACTTCTGTTTTCCATGTTTACATGGTAGTGAATCACTTCAGCAGTTCCTGGGAAGCCTTCTGCAGAATGTCTTTATTTTTATATTTTAAACTGTTGATGAAGTGGAATGTTCTGGATCAATCACACCACATGTTAACAACTGAATCACTCAACAATAAAAGCCATCCAGGGAACTTAAACAGCAGCCATTGTAATTTTCTGATTTTTCCCTTGACAGCATGTTAATAATGCCATTATAGGCTGCCTACAGCAGAAAATAGTCATCATATCTTCTACATGGCATTGTCTGAAGGATAAGGAGGTGTTTTGACATCCCACATCCATGTGTGGTAAAGCGGAATGGGGAGTACTGACAGATACCATGGCTGCCGAGGGCAGGGTGTAATACATTCTCATTTGCTCTGGGGCAGAGATGAGGAAGTGGAAAGGAGCCCTTAGCCAACTTTCCTTAAACCTACCAGCTGAGGAATCAAACAGAGCTCAGGTGGAAGGAACAGGCCAGCTATTACTGCACTAAAGCTTTGTGGGATGAAACCTGTGCAGCTTAAAAACTGAAGCTTGTATTCCTTTCTATATGGAAACCACATGTGCTGAAGTCTAATGTTTGTTTTTGGTTGGTCAATTAGAGATCCTACAAAGGGATGCTCATTTTCAGAGAGGAAGCATAAAAACTTCTAATACATAGCTCCTGTAAGATAATTCACATTGTGTATGGACAATCACTAACTGTCCTTGAACATTTTGGTCTACTTTCCTAGGCAGTTAATACGTTGTTTGCAAAGCTCTGGGGAGAGCTGCACATTTTTGTTTCCCCTCTTACAGACATTCAATCTCTATTCTTAGCACACTATGTAAGTGTAGAGTTTCCTGGGAATCTGACATTTTATTCTTTGCTTAATATTGCTTGCATGTTTCTCCCACCTTCTAAATTTCCTGTTTCATTTAATTTTTTTTTAGTCTTTCCTTTTGTTTGTTCCTTCTTAAGTATGCATGAAAGTTATCATGCAGAACAAGACAGAAGTGTGAAGTTGGAAAAAATATTCTCAAAAGATCTATGCTCACAAACTGAATAAGCCTATCTTGAACATAGCTGACAGAGAGATATTTGTTTATAGACTTTTCTAAAACAATGTTCAATTAATGTCTCACAGAGTTTCTAGGTAGGTTGCTCTTGGTGCTTTCTTATGCTTAAAGAATGAAAATTGGGTTTTTTTCTCCCCTGATATCTAATACCCATCTAATATTCAGCATATGTTACCTCTGTAACACCAGGGTAATTTTCTTCTGTATTATCTTTCTTTTTACAATTTTGTGTTTATTAGTATCTGTGTCCTGAGAATTGTATACGCATAAATTCCATAAAATGCACAAGAAGTAAAACTTGAAAGAAGCTGATGCTGTTTGAAGATCCTTTAGTGGTGAAAAGGAACTCCTTAAATTTATGATGTCTTAGTAATAACACTTCCATCCTCTTTGATACACTCATATATATTTAATCAATTTATTTCTGTTTTCTCCTTATGAATAATAGCTGTACTGTAATGACACTTTAGGCCAATTCTCACACAAAACAGTGTTTTCTGTCCATAACAAAATTGTCCCTTAAAAAATCTTGACTTTCAGTATCTCTCAAAGAGATACTGAATACAATCTAATACAATCACCTACCTCTCGGAAAATAGCATGGGACGATTCTGGATGCTTGAGAGTCCCTTATCATCTATGAACTATTTTATCAGTGCTTGTTTTTGCCATCAGCACAGCTGTTAAAAAGAATAACAGACTTCTATTTGCCATCGAACTATACATTATTCTCCATACTTAAAAGGCAGGATATAAAATGTTGAGAGTTTCAATATTGATCTGGAGGGGTTATGGTGCTTTTAGCTGAGTCTTCAGTGATCTTTTATGTTGAAAATGCATTGAACTGTCAGCTACATAAATTAATGAATAGATACTGGAATCATTAAGTACAAGAATCCTCACTGTCAGTGATCCCTGACATCCCTTGGTAAAACAGAACAAAGCATGGATACAACTGATTTTTATTTATTGTTTATTTGTTTGTTTGTTTTAGGAATGGTGTTTCTAACAATTAACAATTAACAACACTGATTTAGTTTGCTGCAATATGAAATATAGAAAGTATATCTTAGGATCAGAAATTCTAATGGGGTGAATGACTCTCCTTTTCTTCTTCTTTCTGGAGGAATGGAACTGATAATAACTGTCTATCCTATCACTGTAATTGTTTCAGAAATCTTTGAAAAGAGGCATTGTAATAACAGTGTTAATCTTTTAATATAAACCATAGATCTGCATATAGATAGAAACCTTGCCAAAGCTATATATACCATTAGCGGTGTTAAAATTCTCAAAAAGTTCAATACTGCTGTGGACTTGATAGCTTTTGATAAGGAATTTTGCTACTTTTATATTTATTATGTAATATAGTAGAATTGTTTTACAACTAATTTTTTCCTCTACATAATCATCATGCCAAAATCTGTTTTTTGATATTTGCAGTAGAAACAGATAAGTAAATTTTCTTGTGGAGCTCTGTGTAATATGCATTTTTTGTTCCTTTTAACTCCTTTCAGCAACCCAGTGTAAACACGGCGCAGTTTATGATACCTGTGGTCCGGGATGTGTCAAAACATGTGACAACTGGAATGAAATTGGACCATGCAACAAGCCCTGTGTTGCAGGGTGTCACTGCCCAGCAAATTTAGTTCTCCACAGAGGAAGATGCATCAAGCCAGTCCTGTGCCCCCAGCGGTGACATTCATTCTCTTTCCGTGGACACTAATGCGGGTGGTCACCTACCCCTCTGATGCTCACAGCCAGTGAAGGACTCCAGCTGTTTGCGTGCAGATTCTGCAATGTTCACGTCAACTCACAGAGTGTAAATATGCTCCTCTGTGTGTATTTGTGTGTATCTAAGTACACACACATGGCACCTAGAGAGATATATAAATGTATACTGTGTGTGTTTGGACACACGTGTCCATACACAAGTGCCCTGAACGTAAGTAGAACCCATATATTTATATATAGGTCCACACACAAATACACATAATTTCTATATACCATAGAAGGATGAATTATAATATGTATATTTTTTGCTATAAAGTTTATGTATTATTATTTCTAGGACCCTGATCTGTAAGTCAGATTATTGTATAAATAAACCAGGTGTTTTTAATATAATATTGTGGCATGAAAAGATTGGATGACTTTGCTGTTGCATAAGTTTGTTGTTACCAAGGAAACTTTTCTAGGACCATAGTACTGCCAGGCTGGATTAGTTTCAACACAGAACCTGGATTTACAGTTGTACAGGAAACACATTTCTCTGGAGATGGAGGATTTATCTAGGAATATTTCATGCATACCTTAGAGCTGCATAGTGATTGGTGACAGTGCTTAATCAGGCAGAGAAAGCTGGGGATTGGCTTTTATGCTTTACTGAAATAACTGTGCAAAATGATTTCCAAAGCTGTTTGGACAATGGCCAGGATAGAGATATTTCTTTCTGGAATGGCACCAAGGAGTCGGGGCCAGATTTTCATAAGTGTTAGGCACCCAACAGCTCACTTTGAAAATCTGACCACTTCCCATTTCATATCCTAATGCCTCATCTCTGTTGTTGTGTTTGGCAGTAGCTGTGAATACACAATGAGGAGCTTGAAGAAAATATTCATGTGCATATGAATATTAACATGTTTGAAAGGCCTAGATTTGTTTCATGTCTCCCCCAAATATTATGCAGAAAGCAAATCCCACACTGAAACGTTTGATTTCAGTGTGCCTTAAAACATAAAATAATGCCAGGCTTAGTAACTCATTTAATTTATCAGCATGGTTTAGAAGAAAGACAAATTCACCCCACCGAAAACCAGTGGAGAATGTCAAATGCTAATTGGAGAACTGCAATTTATTTCCTTAGTGGTCTTTTGGTTGAGGTTTACGAACATGTGGGCTCTGTGAAGTTTGCATGACTTTTGAAGTCTCCCAGGGGAGAAGAAATAATATGGGATTTCATTAGAAACAGTTAAAAAAGCCATACAACTTTCTCAAGCCTGAAGGGACAGGGGGCTATTTTTCTTCACTGCAAAGCCTCTTGTTGAGCCTGATGGAATGGTCTCTGGAGATGATAGAAGTCTTTGTGCATCTGATTTAGGTTTATAATGAAGTAATATCCTCCCATGCAGCTACTTCCACCATGCCTTGCATTGAAATTGCACATTGTAATGCTTTGAACAACTTTCCCCTTTAATTCTTTTCTATCGAGGAAGTTAAACAGGGCCTGAGTTTACAGTAAGTGAGTGGGTAAACACACTGGGGTTATACAACCTATCTGTGATCCCACCCTGGAGGAAGATGCTGAGTGAACCTGGTTAACTTAGGCACCACACTATCACATGCTGTACCACCACAGTGTTAAAAAGAGCTGGGCATATAATGCCAAGAGTGTTCCATGGATGTTCATCCAAATCTTAAATAAATTCAGCTTGATCTTTTTATGTCCTTTTTGTGTTTGTTTTCTTGGAACAACCAAATAATTCAGTTTTACTGCCAGAGAGGGTTTTGAAGACTCGTACACAAGTGCACTGGGAAGCAGAATTGAAAATGTGCAGATCCCATAAAAGCAGGAAACTAGAAGAGTTTTATGTGCTAATGAATGGCAAAGCTGAAATTTAGAACAATTGCAGTGGGCTGAAGGAGTTAAAACATAAAATAGCAGTCATTAAAATAATTTGAAGTGTCAGACCAAAAAGCTTTTCAGCCTGTGAGCTTTCAATGCTGTAATGTGGGGTCTAAAGCATTAAAAAGCATATTTGCCTACCTTTAGTTTAGGCCAGAATTTAATTACTTGCTGCTCAGTGTTTCCAAAATAAAAATACAGGCAATGTGAAGTGTATACATGAGCAGTGTATACATTTGTCTTTCTGTTTTCTCCTGACTTAAAAAGGTGAGTGAAAGGTGAAGGGAGAGCCCTCCAGCTCTCTCAGTCCACTGATCACATTCAAGCAATGCTTAATTGATTCTGGGTGAAGAGGTGACTCAGTCTTTCTGTAGGATGAACTCTGTTCTTAGATCTTCAAATGGTTCAGTTTGAAACCTGACCCAAGTCATCTCAAAATGAAGACTCATTCCTTGGTTTAAGTTTTTCATATCTGCCTAATTAAGACTAGACCCATGCTTTTCAGTTTATTGATGTAGACTGAGGAAGAGAGGAAAATTGTTTTACCTCTAAGCCAAGGGGTTGTGCCCTTATGGTGCTGTAGAGCTTTTTTCTCCAAAATCCAGTTTTCAAGGCAAGAGTGAATGCCATAATCTGTCTGCTCAGTTCACACGTACCATCTAAGAAAAGATTGTTCTGCCTTTCTAGAATTTTCCCTGTAAATTTCCACTTGGCAGAAGTTTTACATCTGTATTGGTGGTTACCCTGTGCCTAACTGAACTTCTGAGACCATATCAGGTGCAGGTGTGCCTGTTGTACTCCACTCTTCTGTTTGTCTCTCTTCTTCAAGGCAATTCAAAAGTTGAAAGTCTAGCCCAATACCATAAATACCATTATTACCACTGGCCTCAGAGAGTTTAAGACCATCTTCCTCCTGCTGTCTTTCCTCATGGAATATTCCTCCTAGGATGCTAGAGCTGGAAGTCTCCTGTATATCACTGGGGATCCAATTTTAGTATGATAAGTATGTTTGATGCAGAATAATTTTTTAAATAATAGCATAACATTGATAATTCATATGGCATATGGTATATTCACAATACAAAACTTATGGTTGTGTAAATTTTGATCTTGATAAAGCTTATGTTAATCTGTGTATATAACTGTGCCAGTTTGTAAGATGAAATACATTTGAAGGAGCAGAGGTTCCAATCAAAGAATCAAAGAATGATCCAAAAGGGAAGTCCTTTTGGAAGAGAAACACCTCTGTTGTCCAATGGAAAGAGTCAAGTAGAGACCTGGATCAATAGTTTCACAGTTAATCTGCTGTGTGTTCTCTGGCAAGTCATTTAATAGTCTAACTTCATTGGGCTCTGGATCTATCCATGTATTTAAAGTTTATGGATGGAAAATATCTTAAAATGCCATACCAAGGTAATGACAGCTGATATTTTACCAATCTACTCAGGTCTACTTTGCATAAAGTTGTCCCATCTCTGCCAAATCATCATCACTTGGAAATCAGCTTTTAGTCGGCATATGTGGAGGTCAAATGTATTTACTTCCTCCTCATGTATTTGTGTTTTTAAGTTGTGGCTATTTTTGTATTTTGAGTTCTATTAACCACAGAGACAAGCCATAGCCGAACAGAGCAATTTGTATCCCAAGAGTCCCACACCTTCCAATAACACTCTTCTGTAGAGTAAGGATGGTTGCACTTGGACAAAAAACAACAGCAACAACAACAAAGAGAAAATATTCTTAATGTCTGACCCAAATGTGAACCCATCCCTGTATCACATATATAGTTTTCAGCAGATGATCTAAAAGAAGTAAGTTCTCATATTTTCTGCTTTTTTTGAATTCAGGATTCAAATACAGTTTGACACTGCGTGGCTTCTCACTGACAGAACCTGACAGTTGCAATGGCTGGACTGATCTTGAACAACTGTGCAGGGGTACAACGGTTTGCTTTTTTTGCCTTCATCAAAAGTGGATGAGGTGATATCAGAGCTAACAGATATGATAATAACAACCCATGCATTTTCAGCTGAACAGACTGGAAAGAGAGTCAGTCAACAGCATATAGCACTGAAGTGGTAAGGTGTTCAACTATTTCAGGAACAGTCCCAGCTAAAGGATATTATAATGCCAAGGTCTCAGTATCTGACAAACAGGAACTTTATGTTACATAACACTGATCAAATGCTTGTTCTTCTATCCTAGATTTTACAATTTTTAGAAAGCCCTGTGGCAAGAGAGATGTTTCCGCTCCCTTACAGAACCATTTCTAGTCCACAACTGCAAATGTTTCAGGACACAGACCTTACCGTGCCCCCATAGCAGTATTCCTTTTCTCTATGTTAAAAAGTTGTTGCACAGATCAATATTTCTAAGCAAAACAGCTGTGACATCTCAGCATCAGAATTTCTAACAATAAGGTTCTCCTCCTGTGAACATAAGGTAGCTCTTGATCCCTCACATACCCATGACAAAAATATCACCTCATTAACCACTCAAAACCCCAATCCAATGGCAGTGTAGTCATGTATTGAGATCTGATTGGAATAGATACATTGTTAGGTGTAGAAAATCATAATTAAAATAAGATTATGAGTCTATTCCTACTTTTCTCAGAACTGTTACATCACCTTTGAAGAAGTCACCAAAGTTAAGGAAAGGGATTTTATTTCCAGGGTTGGAAATTTCCTAGCACAGCAAACCTGACTTGGTTTCCTCCAGGATATATATTTTAGTGAACACACATCGCTACAACTATCAGAACAAAAGCTACAAATGCGCTTTTATAACTAGTCTTGTTCCTGGCCTTGAGATAAAATTGCAAGTTCTCCTTACTGCTGAGGGAGCATAAGTCATTTTTTTTATAGCACCAGTTTTACCAGGCAGCAACATTACTTGCCATCAAGCACCATTTTAGAAACTTGAAGTAATGTTAAATATGACATGTAGCATTTGCTATTTGCATGACTTTACCCTTTTCATGGTGAGTTGAGTTAATGCCAGCCCTGCACACAGGAGGAAGTTGGCTCTAATGGGGTACATATGTGTGGTGGGAGAGTGCTGGCATGATATAATTATCATTATCATTGATAGCACTTTCTATTTCCCTAAGTGATGCTTATACCTGGGCATCAGTATAGTTTGGTTTTGCACATGAAAGTGAATTGATGGGAATGTAGGAAATTCCTGCCCAGACAAACCCAACTTTTTTTTCCTTATCCAGTGGTGAAAAAATGCTTCAGAGCACACTTCAAAGAGCTTTTGTAAGTCTCATAATGGACAGCTCTGCAACAACCTGCTCGTAGGCAATTTAGCCTTGTACTCTGGCAGTAAGTGGTTGGTACTTTAATGACCCAATCGTTCAAAGCACTTAATCTGTGCTCAAACTTTGAATAACCTCCTTTGCTTCAATGGGGCAACATGCATGCTGACTTCTAACCACATGCTTAAATGGTTTGTTAGGCTAGGGCCAGAGAGTTCGGCATCTGGCAGGATCAAATATTAAACCTTGTGATATTTTGGTTTTTTTCATTATTTCCATGCATAGATCTATTTTATAATCATGCTGCTATCTACTGCTAGAAAAATCATACCAGTTAAGGCTTTTTGCAGCTTTTTTGTTTTGAGACTTTGGAAGATTGGGGAATTTCTTTCTGTTCATTTCCTATGTCAGTGTAATAATTTCTTCCATCAGTTTGCAATTTCCTACTCTATTTTATTTGTTGTTATTGTTAAAACAAAGGGATGTAGTGGTCTTGATTTTTTTTTTTTTCTTTTGTACTGGTAAAAGTAGGGAACAATGTCAGTGAATCAACTGTGTCTAGCTATACTGGTTTTAAACTGGATTGAGTTCATACAAACATTGTCCTGACTTCATAGCTGTGAAGGTAATCCACAATCCTGGTGTGGCTACCCTTAGTTGTTAGAATCCCAATTGCTTCTAGCTGTAGTTCATTATAGAACTCTGATAACACTGTATTAGAATAAAAGCATCTGTAGCCCAAATCAGTATAAATAATTTGCTACAAGAGATCACAGTTTGTAAATGATGGGGAAAAAATTAGTTTTCTTATTTTCACAATAGTTTTTAGAAGTTGCATTAATAAGGCAAAGGAAATTATGACTATAGAAAGTGATGAAGAAAAGATAATTAAGAAAATTAGTATTTTTTTTAGTATTTAGAGCAAGTATTCAGCTTCTTTAACAAGTATCCCTGAATGGCTTTCACAACTCACAGAAAAAACTTGATTGGGCTCTACAGAATATAAATCAAAACTCAGAAGTAGATATGTGCTGATGCAGTTCTGCAGTTAAAATTTCACTGTATCTTGAAGGGAGTGAAATAAATGAGTAGAGTTTGGAGGAAATAATTTATCCCATCTTAGGCATCTGAATGCTTGTTTTCTAGTTTGGGGTATAAATATGCAGGTGTTTGAACTCCACCATGTTGAATATACAGTCCTGACTTTCTTCATATTGGTATGCATCAAGAATAACTTTAGTGGAACTCACAGGATAATATCTATGTCAGAAGACATATTCGGGGTTTTTTATTTGTTAATTTCAATTAACTGTTACCCTGCAAGTTATGAAGGGGAACAGAAGCTGCAGGGAGAATTGCAGGGTATATGATGTTTGTTAGAAGACAGTAATGTATGGGTGGATTACATGAAATATTTTATATGTAATTTATGGAGAATGCTCTGTAGTGTCAAGAGCATTACTGCAGAATGTTTACATTTTAGTGTTTAGAGGTGCTTTGCTTACTCATGCTAAATTTTTAATAGATTTCACCTGAGGTGCACTAATGTAAAATGATACCTATTTAAAATTTTACTAAATTTTTGTCTTCGTCAGTATGTCTCAGTTTATATCTTTGTTGAATTTAAATTTTTTTATGTAGTTCAGTGTCTCACAAAATTGCAAACTGTGCAGTAACCTTGCCATGGCTTGTCTTTGAGTGTCCATACAGTTTTTGTAAGAATGTTGTACTAATAGAATTTTGTAAAAGTAAAATTGTGATGAGTATGTTTGTAAAGACATTATTTATTCCCCTGTAAACTGAATATTTATTATCTTTATGCAGATAAATATTGATGCCTTATTATTTAATAGCTGTCAGCAAAACTGTTGTTATGATTCGCAGGGTCTGACTCAGAAAAGCAACATCTCCCACACAATAGTTGATAGTGTGTCCTCCTAAGAATTTAAATACTGTTATTTCTTGGGATGGGAGGAAGGAACCATGCAAACTCTTTTTGTTTACTTTTAGCTGTGATTAAGGAGATGGAATTTTGGGACCCATGGTTCAGCTGGTGAGCCATTTATGTGGTACCACTTGGCCAAGTTACTTCACTGCTATTTGCCTTAGTTTTCTCACCAGTGAAACAGAAATAATGATGTTTTACAAAAATCACAGAAACTTTAGGAATAATAGATTTGTTATAAATCCACTGGTCTGTGTTTGAGCAAGGCTCCTATTCATGCCTCTTGGGCTCTGGATAAGTCCTTAAAATTGTCAAGTATTTTTATGCTTTTTTTCTTTGCTAAGAGCACCCTGTTCTGTTTCCCAAAGTGTAAATTAGTCATGACCCCAAACAGCCAGGACTGAGAGCAAGCCTTGCTCTACCCTGAGCAAGAAGACTTTCTTTGATGTGTTTCTTCCTCCTGGAAGGAGGAGATGAGAGGATGAGGAGAGCACAGAGGGTAAGAGGTTTGGCACTTCCCTGGAAATTCATAGGACTACTGGTGCTGCATCCTCTGTAGCTGTGGGAGTCCTTGCTCGGTCTGTACTAACTAAACACATGTGAACCCCCCAAGTGACAGGCTGCCTCAATATCACGAGACACTGAATGTTCATTTTGGGGTGTGCAGGCTCTTCCCTTCAGACTCTGTTCCATTACTGAGGTGTGAGGGCAATGCAGACATGACAAGGCAGTACTTCAAAGGCTGTGTGATCAGGCCCTGTGTGCTCCTTGTGCCTGGTGACGACTCACATGGTCACACATAACTTCTACCCCAAAATAACCACTCAGTGGTCACAGTTATTGCATAATACTTTTCCCACCCATTTTGGATGCAGCCTCTTCACCAAGTATACTGCAGTATTAATTCTCCTTCAAAACAGTGTGCATTTATGGATTTTATCCCCACTTCTCTCTTGCCAGGCTTCACTTGGCTCCCGGTGAGATCAAGCATACAAGCAATCAACATTTTGTCTCTGACCAATGTAGAGCTTTACAGACTGACCTTTTGCAGAGTGCTTGCACTGTTTGTGGAGGCAAAATCTGGGTGCCATGGGCACCTCTAGCAGAGCATTAGTGGGCTCCTCCACTTCTGCTGTCTTGTTCATTTGGGCAGCCTGTGCCTTGCTCATCACAGCAGTAATCCTTCCCTCTCTCCCTCCTGTGCGACCTTTTCTGAACAGCTTGTGACACTAACTTTTTCATAAAAATGCTCAAAGAGAAAAATCTTATTTAAGAAAAGTCTGAAAGAAAGAGCTTACATCTACTACACAAAGTAGTCTGCTTCTCATTTGAACAGTGTCTAGATTTATTTATTTCAGGCTATTTGCTTACTTCAAGCTAATAATTGGAGTACTTTTCTTCATCATTTACAGTTCATCATCAATAGAATTTTAATGTTTGAGAGTACTGATAATAATTGTTTTCCTAATTAAACCATACTGACTAGCTAATAATCATCATTTAGGATTTTTTAACTGGCGCATAATTTCTGTTTTTATGGTTGTGTCCTGTGGTTAGCACATGTTAAATTTGCCCTAGAAAGACAATGCTTTGTCTTCAGTTTTATCCATCCTGTTTTATTTAGTACATCTGGAAATCAGGCTCAACATTGCTGTTATTTTCCCATCTCCTTCCAGTGTTCTGTTATACGACACAGTGTTTTGTAATGCAGTTTCTCCCTCAAGTGTCTATCCCAGTCTGTGGTCTATATATAACTTTACATAGGTAGATAATCCATTTCTAGCACTAGATAAATACTGTTGTAATATTCCAGAGGTGAAACATTTTATTAGACAGTTAACAAAACTTAAATAGTTTATATTTTTTTAAAAGCTGGAAAGAGAATAGCAATTTTGGTTGCTATTTTCTGAATGTACAGCAGATGGTGCTTAACAAATATGCTTTACGACCAATGTCTGAAAACAGCTAAGCCTGGCAACTTGAATTTTAATGATGCTTCCCAGTCTTTCCAAAGAAGCAATTTGAATGGAAGGCCCCCAACAGGATTGACTTACATCAATGTGCACAATGTGCATAATGTTTGAATGATGGGGATATAACAAAAGCTCTTCAAAAAACATCTCTTGTGTGCTATTAGGAACTATATATTTGGAAAGGAATTAGGCATTAGCAGGATTATTTCACTCTTGATTGTTGCCCTTTTCCTCCAGGCTCATCGTAGTTCACTTAACTAATGGGAAGGATCCAAGCCCCCAAGTACTACTTTCCACATGGACAAAAAGATGTGAAGAAAATGGTGTGCTAAGACTTAGTCTGATGACCCCGAACTCTTGTTCACACACCTGTCAATGAGGGAAGTTACTTTTTCTTCTGGCACCAACAGATGAACCTGTGCTGTGGTTCTGGGTAACCCTTTCCTAGCGTGGGTGGGACCTGTCTCAGAACTAAGCAAGAACTTGCATCACTGTTTCCCCTCTTGGTATCTTATTAGCAAGATAAGGAAGATGCCACATCTCTGAGGTGCTATTTGCATTCGGCAGTGTCAAAACATCAAGATTTATCTCTAATAAGGCAGCTGTCATCCTCAAGAAGCACAAGCTACCATGAGCCAAGGAAATAACATGAAGGGGGACAATGAGTCAGAAAGCTAAAGAGAATTTAATGACATGCCTAGTAAAGTTTTAAGTAATCTTTATTATTTTTAGGCCTACTTTCTTCTTCCAAAAGAATAATAATTTCTTTTTAAATGTGCATTTTTTAAATTACTGATTGAAGTGCTCACAATGAAGCACTCAGAGAGGGAAATTCCTCCTGCACAAACATTGATAAGGTATAAACATCAGGACTACAAACATTTACACCAGTCTATGGCAGTGGTGTATCCACCCCAACCTTGCTGGGTGTCTTTTGAAGCCTGAAGGTACTTGGCTGCAGCCTCTAGGTTGTAGTGACAGCCAGCCAGCCACCCAAAACTCATTGGGAAAACATTTTGTGCACACATAATCAGCCTAAAATCTCTGGAGTTACTCTGATTTTCAGATGCCCTGCTTGCCTTCTAAATAGGCAGTCATGCCACAGTGCTGCCCCAATTTCCCTATAGAGTCAATGCTTGATTCCTACTAGAACTGAGACAACTGGCTGTCCATAGGAAAACAATAGATCTTCTGTGCAGCTATGGGGGATGTAGTCCATATCCTTGCCTACAGCAGTTTTAAAGGCAAGCCAGCCTTTAAGTCAAATTAATGCAGCTGCAGGCCAAGTGCTGGTGTTAAGACTCCTTTAACAGCTTAAGCACATGAGTTGGGTGCTTTTCCAACACATCTGCATAGGGATGCACATGATGACCTGCCAGCTGGACTAGCATGTAGGAGTCCCACATCTGCAGTAGATTTACTAGGATTCAAAACCACAGTGATTTCAAATACAGACCTGATCAGATTAACTTTGAAAAATACATGATGCCATGAGACGTTATGAATCATACCTACTAGTCCATATGGGGAACAAAAACATCAGCTTTGCTCTTTAAACCAAGCCAGAATCCAGGATTTAGCACAAAGGTAAGTGGTCCATTAATGACTGAGATCTCCTGAGACCTGAGTGGAAAAGCTGCCATCAATTCAGCAAAGAGGCTGAAGATCTACCAGGAACCTACATGTGCAAGCCCTGTGAAGGGGCCCTTGTTCCTTGCTCTAGGGCTGAGGAGGGGAATGAGAACGCATCTCTCTGGCATATGACTGTATGATTGTTTATGGGCAATGGGAAATGATGTGAATTTATCTGAGGTGTTGCCAAACAGAAATGGCCAAATTCTCTCTGAAACCTGTATAATACCAGACAATTAAAGGAGCCTCTGTTTCCTGATCCTTAGAACATTTTGAGGAGTAAGTGATTGCAGCCAAGATTGCTGGGAGCCTGTGTGCAACTGAGTGTCTGTTTAAGCACCATCTGCAGCTGTTGGCCCACCTTCTCCTTTTGTTTGGATTTCTATTCTCCAAAGGCTGCTGTGAGCAGATTATGGTGCTGCTGAGGCAATAATCAATACTGCTCTCATTTTAACTCTCTTGCCACTGAGAAAGCCAAGTCTAATGTTGAAGTTTCTAAAAACAAACTTGGGCAACAGACTCCATTGTTTAAGTTGCTACTTCATTACAATTACAAAGCTGTAGGAAAAAAGATTAATTGATATATTAATCTGTCTCAAATTTACAGCATCTACTCCCCTTTCATCAATCCCATTTTGTAGAGTACTGGGTAAATGCCAAAGCAGACTGTAAAAGAAATCTTTTATAGGCTTCAGAAAGAAAATGTGATTTACCCAGTCCTTAAAAGGGTGTGCTCTCAGGCATAGAGTCAGGTCATCCCAAGTGTGTGTGCACATGTGTGTTGCATGTGTACCTTCAGCAGGGATGGGGGAAAGCAGAGAAGCAGGATCACTGTGACTGTATCATATGATGTAGGATGCATTGTCCATTTTAATGGTGAAGGCAGTTTCTCTTTCCCCCTCAAATCAGAAAATTCATTTTTGGTATGGAGAACTGCAATGTTTCCCTACTGTGAGTACTTGAGCCAAAATCCTCCTGGCTACTTCTGTCCCTACCACAGTCAGTAATGTCTTAGTGAGAGCTGAACAGAAATATAGATTTGGCTTTCCACAAACCTCCTTGAAGGGATGGTTAATACTAAAATAACATTAGAAAGACCACTAAGCAAATCCCTGAAGGAGCTAAAAGAAACAAATTTTACTGCTAGATCTACTAGTACCTGATCAGAAATTGTGTTCCAATATTTCATATTTAGGAAATTTCAAAGTTGCCATGCATCTAAAGAGAGGTATTTTCAGTACCAGGTTACAGTGGGAAAAAAAAAAGAAAAAGAAAAATTGATAATGGAAACAAACTAGGTTGCAGCATAACTTCTAGTCTAAAACTTGTCCCCTTAGCCAGGGAAGAGTTTGTTCAGACACTGTGAGAGGGGAAAGAGCTTGGCTGCAGGTGAAATTTAGAAAGATATAAAAGGTGTCCTGTTATTTAGAAGATTGGTCTCTATAATGCTTGCTTAAATGTAGCTAGATTTCACAAGTTTGCCCTATCTTCTCAAAAGTGGAAATGGTGATGTGGAGTTGAGTGTAATAAGGGTGTTGTCAAGAGCAGAAGGCATTGTGCCATATAATTTAAAGTCTTAAGAGCTGCTGTTTCTTGTCGTTGGGTTTCCCTCTATCACTGTGAACTGCACCAAGCAAACAGAAAGAAAGCAACTTACATCCGGGAAGGTAAGTAAGTGTAAACTCCAAAAGACTTGGAGACATATGATAGAAATAAATTCTTATGTCTACTTTTAACACTGAACTGGCTCTTGGGGTGTCCTGTAAGGCTGTAGGTAGCTGCCATTCAATCTGCATCCAAGTTCAGCTCTCAGTGGCACTAAAAGGTATGCCACGTACTTTTTATACAGAGAAAAGAGAAAGGAAATTACACATCTTTGTTTAATTTCACTTGGATCAACAGAAATCCCTGTCCCAAGGCACAGAGTGGAATGATTAAGGTCTGGGCAGGAACTCTGCGGTGGGTCCTTTCAAACTGGCAGAAAGGACAGGGACTGGGGCACTGGCTTCACTGTGCTTGTGTGTGACAGGAATCTGAAAGTGGGTGAACAACAAGCAAAGACAATATGAGAGCAAGACTGAAGAGAAATCTCGACTGAATTGTGTTTAAAATAACTGCTTTCTGCTGCCTGTGTTTGTTAACAAGACTACAGAATCAAAACCAGCATCTCCTTACTCCAGTCAGAAAAACATGTCCTACACAAGCAATTTCTAAGAAGATTCCTAACTGCTTGTGGACTAGTGCTCACAAGAGCAGGCTTTTAGACTAGATGTTTAGTAGCATAAATTCACGTAATGTGTTTCTTGCACAGCTCCAGTGACATACTAGAAAGTCTACCAGCCTGTGTCACCTGACACATTCCTTTGGCTCCTCTCATTGGTAACCAGCAAACCATCTTGGGCCCTGTCTACATCTCATAGATGTACCTAACCTGTCGAAACAATGACCTTCTTCCTGCAAGGTGTACATTATGATCAGGAATCATTAGAAGAACAATAGATTCAGGGCTCTGATATTTCATGTGTCTTCTACAACCCTCCGAAGCACAGGGCTTCCTTTCACAAGGAAAGGAAAACTTGTCCTTTATTTTTTGGAGTAGTCTCTCATCAGCTCCCATCGCTCATTGACTGCTGTGGCTGTGTTTGGGGTTTACTGTCTGTGATTCAGTTTCACAGGAGGAAGATGGAAGAGTAGCTCACTCAGATGAATGCTATTAAGTGTTCGCTGTGGCTTAGACTTGTCTGCTTTGTGTCAGTTCTCTCTGGAAAGACCCTGAGGAAACTTGTCCGGACCCTTGCTTTGTGGTTATCTATGTGTAGGACAATGAACAGGATAGAAACAGATGTCTTTAAGATTACTTTCCAAAAAGAAAGGCTTCCAGTTTTTTTAGAAAAGTCAGAAATATTAG
The DNA here is from genome assembly GCA_013399915.1 of Illadopsis cleaveri. Classification (NCBI taxonomy): domain Eukaryota; kingdom Metazoa; phylum Chordata; class Aves; order Passeriformes; family Timaliidae; genus Illadopsis; species Illadopsis cleaveri. The sequence continues at coordinate 72,222 of VXBB01002172.1, read as the reverse complement.
TCAAATAATCTATTTGCATAAATCAGTAATATTGACTTCTCCTGACATTTCCTGGCTTGAGGAGCTGGATTCCATTTGGAAGGAAAACAGATACAAATCCATGTTAAAAGCAGCCCAAACAACCAATCTGGATCTGGACACTGGTCTCATGAGAAAATTAATTTAAAAATCTTGTAATGCTATGGGATTGACTTCACAGAGGATCTATAGGCAGCTCAGAATCAGAATCAGAATCAGAAAGTTTAGGTCCTGCTCCAAAGTTGCTCTCTTTACATGTTCCTGTTGCTATATCACACATGTGCAAAGAGGAAACCTCAGATTACTTTCAAACTTCAGCTCTTGACTAAAAATGTTAACATAGTAACCATTATGTAGAGAGATATATATACTATTCTATATCAAATTCATTCATTGTGGTACTTCCCACACTCGCCTATATTAACTCCTGAGCCTCTTCCAGGTAGTCCAGAAAGTCTAATTCTAGACAGCTTAGTGAAAAAGGGGACAAAAGCTTTTCAAAACTGAGGGAAATTCCATGAGAAGAGATCCCTGAAAAATCATTACAAGCACTGTCTAAAACCTACGACAATGCCAAATATTCATCTCCATAGAGGAATGAAAAATACTATTAGAGTGATATGAAATACTGACTACAAACACCTTGTAAATACATCTCCTCCTGTAATTGTAGGGACAAGCTTAGCTGAAACTCTACACAGCAGCTATATTTTTTTTGTAGGAATTTGTAACCATGCTGTACTGATAAATTACCTGTACCAAGAGGAAATAAACTAGAACAATTTTCAGTTGAACCATAAGCCACTGCTAATGCTTTACTAAAAAGCTATATACATTGTTTTTAGCATTTAAACTAAAAATTCAAGGACTTCTTTTTGTTATTTTGAAGACAAGTAGCTTTGCAAATTACTCTTCATGAATTGTTTTCGTTAGCTGTAAACAAGAGTTTCATAGCCATGCATTTGATTGTACAGAAAACTTGATTAGAATAGGGTTAAAATGCACTTCTAGAACACAGTTCCTCCATGAATTTGGTTTTAAGGTTTCCTTTACTCACTGCATAGAATAAACAACAGAAATAAAATTTTAGACGGGTAACTTTGAAGATTTTATCTATACAAACTGCCTTTATTAGATATAAAGTATCAAAAGTTTTGCTCTGAATAATAAAGGACATTTAAGTTGTTCATAAACCAATTAGTTCTTAACAAGTGGTAACAGTCAAGGGGGAAAAATGTAATAACTGCTAACAGATTAAGGTTCAACTCTTGCAGGTTTTTTTGGTGAATGTCTTAATTCACAAGAAATGGATACTTGAAGTGATCTTGCTTTGAAGACAGTAAGCTGAGGTAATCTATTTTGAAGTCTCCATCTTCAGCTGTTCATCAAGAGTGTGTTTTTCTTTGAGGACGGTCGAGCCTGGATGGCTGCATCCCAAGGAGCAGTAGCTCTCAGTTTGGGAATCATTTCACTTCAGGGATTCTTTCTGCAGATGAAGGGAGGCTACAGGCAGCACAGCAAGTCAGAAAGGCTCTTAAGGTAGGAGGTGTCAGCAGAGCTGCCTGAGTGGGTGTGTGAGTCAGATGAGGTGTGCACATTTCCCTCCACTCGATGTTCTCAGTGGCTGTGCCCAGCTGCATGTCCAGGGACATCCACCCAGAGGAGCAACAGGGGCACGTATTGCCAGTGGCTTCATACAAGGCAGTTTGTGTTTCCACTGTCTCTTCACACAGAACTGCTTCTCCCTGCTGTGCCAAGACTTCCTTTTTTTCTCTCCACCTGCCCTCAGAGTTAAAATTCACCTTCTCTTTTGATTATTGCCATCTGTTTTGCTGCGATCTCCATCAGGGTGTGCAAAATAATTACCAGGGTCATTTTCTGCTGGGCTGAAAATACAAGTGGTTTCTCCCAGAATGCTGAGGATTCCTCTGTCCTGTGGAGTTCAACTGCTTTTATTTGAAGACCCTGGCAAGAAATTAATGAAGCCTCTTTTACTCAAGTTTTCAGCTGGAGTGAATATTTTAAAAATTTTTCTCATGCTGCATAAAACTAGTCTTCTCTCTGAAGATTTTTTTCTCTCTTATTTCCCTGTGTATTTAGAGGCCTCTTGGTCAACTTTTCCATCTGTCTCCGTGGGTTTCTGCTGCTGGTAATGGTTGAAATTTGGAGCTTGAATGGACGCCTCAGAGGGAAAAAGACTGAGCCTCTTTCTAGAGAATATTACTGCAATTTTAGTTTGGAGTGTTCTGACCAACAGTTGTAAAACTGCCAGCTATAGCACATGTTGATTTTCTTTCAGCTCAGAGTCACTGTGAATATGTATTATGATGTTCTCCTCCTTAAGGAGGAAAAGAAAGGATTTTGGGATACAGAAGGGCAAGTTTTACGTAAGTGCTTCTGTAGAGGTGAAGGGCTATTACAGCATTTCAATGTGACTCATTTTATTAGTCAAAAGCCTCCAGCAGGGTGGACTGCTATGAACAGCAAAATGTCTGAAGCAAAGGAAAAATAAGGTTTTCAGAATTGGATATTCACCATTGCAAACAGAACACTTCTTATAAGCTGTCCCCATTTGATATAAAGTTGTTGAAATATGTACAGTTGGTGTGTACATATGTAGCACATAGGAGAATATAACAAGGATTCCATAAAAATACTACAGCACCTAAATATTAAACCATTCATCACGGTTACAAGAATACAAGAAATTGAGAGTCTGAAATTACGCTTTATTTGCGATCAGCAAAGAAGGACCCAGTATGGCCTATTTAACTTGGTGCAGAATAAATTTTAATTTTGGATTAACTTCTCTGAGAATAGTTTTTTAATTCTCACTAGCATCTGTGATTTGCATTAATATATGCAAAGCATTGTAACAGCATACTCTATCCAAAAGCAGTTCTCATCGAAATCAAATGCTCCATTTTGAGAAAGGGAATTATCTTTTGTTTTAGTAAAAATCCCTAATATTTTTTAACCCACAGTAATCTAAATTTTACAACAAAATGCACAAAACAGAATAGAAATACCAATTTTAGAAGGTTTAATTTTGCCTGTTAATAAACTGGATAATTCCTTCACAATGTATGCATGTAAGCTGGTTACACAGGAGTGTTATTGAGAGTATGAATGTGTGTATGCATATGTATACATAACTATTTTCTACTTTTTCTGTTTAAATGGCAAATGATGTTATTCTTTCCTTTAGTAAATCTGATCTGTCGATCCTGAGTTTGCTACTCAGCCTATTTAGGACAATTTCCTGCTGATTTCACTGATGAGAGTTTTGCTCAGCTACTGAATAGGAAGTTAATGGCGTCTGAATAGGAAGTTTATGGTGTCTTCAAATTCTGAGTGACTGTGACTTTTTCTTGTGGGCTTCAGAGATCAGATACCCTCATGTACTCAGCACTGGTGAGGCTGCACCTCAAATCCTGTGTTCAGTTCTGGGTCCCTCAGTACAAGATGGACATTGAGCTGCTGGAGCATGTCCAGAGAAGGGCAATGGAGCTAGTGAAGGGTCTGGAGCACAGGTTGGATGAGGAGTGACTGATGGAGCTGGGAGTGTTTAGCCTGGAGAAAAGGAGGCTCAGGAGAGACCTCATGGCTCTCTGCAGTTCCCTGAAAGGAGGCTGTAGCCAGGTGGGAGTGGGTCTCTTCTCTCAAGTAATAAACAATAGGATAAGAGGAAATGGCCTCTGGTTGCACCAGAGGAGGTTTAGATTGGATAACAGGAAAAATTTATTTACTGAGAGGGTGTTCAGGCATTGAAACAGGCTGCACAGGGAAGTGATGGAATAATCATCCCTGAAATAGTTCAAAAAACCATGAGTGAATGTGGCACCTGGGGACATGGTTTGATGGTAACATGGCAGCGCTACATTAACAGTTGGACTCCACGGTCTTGGAGGTCTTTTCTGAACTTAACAGTTCTATGATTCCATAATTGTTTCACATTTCCTGGTATCCAGAAGTCTTTTTGTCCTGTTTGCATGGAAACACTCCCAGTTAATGTTTTTTCAGATTTCAGAATATTGTCAGCTTGTACCCTGCTGTAGGTTTCTGGATCATGAAGAAGAATATTAAAAAAAAATATTCAAAAAACCTTGTGGGGACTGTGGCCTGCTTTTCTTTTGTCTAAGTATTTTTTTCAGATTTGAATCTATCTTAACTGCATAGATGTCCTCAAAAGGTCAGAAGAATGGCCATTTGGAAAGGTAAAAGGCTCTATTTAAGGCTGTATCACTTTTCTTTACATCTTTTTGATCATTTAGGTTTTTTTCTGTGACTGAAGAATTCATAGTTGTCTTAACATTTCCCACACTTAGCTTCATGAAAGAGCTCCACGGCCTGTAATTAATGAGAAATGCTATAAATGTCACCACTTTGCTCGTGAAACCGTTCTATTTTTACTTGATTCTTGACATTCAGATTTGTTAGCATGCTGACGTGTTTAAAACATTTCTTGTTTTACAGCTAACACAGCATCTCAACTGTGCACGCTAAAGGGCAAATACCTGTTCATAGACTGGACAAATGCAACTTTGAAAAACATTCCCTGTGGTCTATCACATTTTCTTTGTTATCAGATTACTGGGACTTTTTTAGTCACTTTGACTGTGAGTTTAAATGCATCCCTCTTCTGGTGTTGCAGTTGCTGGAAATCTGTGACAGAAATCAGACCAGTTCTCCCCAGTTTTGGACATGAGCACAGCAGTGCCTTCTTCTTGCAGGTAAGGGTTGCACAAGGCCCTGTAGCCTCTGGACTTAGAGAACCACAACAGAATTTATAAATCCAGTTTTCAAAACCTTTGGTCTTCTTGGTCCTAGTTGCTAGTGCAGGTGCTTTCATAACAGAATTTGAGAAGTGTTAGTACAGAAATTTAACAGTTTTTGTGTCTTTCAGCATAAAATCGTAATTCTTGGGAAAAAAAAGATCTACGTGTTATGGTCATGGTCTGATGTCTGATGACTAATGAAGGATAAATGCTTAATTATGATAATTAAAGTGTGAAAGAATCTGGATTGGATTTTAAAAATCATTCACATTCAAAATCACTAATTCCTGTGATTTTTTCCTTCTGTTTACTCTGTTTCTCTTGTAGAGGTTTTAAACTCCTGTTGTACCACTTTGCCCACAGACTATATAAAACAGAAAACATACAGCAGTTTTCTGCCACAGTTAATGGTAGATCTTCCCTTTGTCTTGTAAGCCTATTTGCTTTCTAAAGCAAAATTTTTTGGTTTCACATTTTCATTTTGGTGTCCTCTCATTTCACGTGATCAGATAAACTGTGCTGTTTCTCCCCTTACAGATAACTGGAAGAGAAAGATTGCATTTGTATTTGAAATTGTGGCTGAAACAGCTACATTAGCAACTCACCTGGACTAGGGATAATATCTATAACTGGAGTATTATTGCCATCTCATATTTAGAAAAAGGAAGTGTGAGGGAGGTTCCAGTTTCAATGCCTTCCTACAAGCTGATCTGTGGTGGGTTTGTCACAATAATATAACATAGAGAGTCCTTCCAGGTGAGGAGATGGGTGCAAGGCACATAAAAACCAGGACTAGTAGCAGCCCAGAGCAAACAAGACTGTTTCCTGATCAGTATATTTAAAGAGATTTTTTTTTCCAAAAAATCTTGAAGGGGACCACACAAACATCTAAGGTTCTTAAACATGCTGCTTTAGTCTTAAGTTGCTACTCTATGATGAGATAATAGTGCTAGCTCTGAAATGTAGAACATGAATATGCTCTTGATACAGCTATTTTTATAAAGTAGCACATAATTTTTTCCTATTCTAAAAGCATGCATTAAACCCTTCAAAACTGAACATCTTTTAAGATGACATTTTAAACTATTCAATCAGCTGGGAAGTTGTTTTCAGCAGAACTTATTGTTTAAAACACAAGAACAATGCAATGTATTCATAAATAACTTGCTGCCATTGCTTAATCTGGTAGTGATTTACATGCAGAAGGTTTCTCTCTGTTCATGGTGTACGTTTCTAATTCTTTTTCTATTAGAGGAGGAAAAAGAAGCTAAATTTTGACTCAGAAAGTATATAAAATGATCACACAAATCAATATTCTTCTTCCAATTAGTGTTTCTAATTTTGCATCACTTTTATCATCATTTGCTTTTAATGAAAAAGCAAGGATTTCAACAAGAGTGTCGTTATTTACTTAGGTCATTCAAACTAGCCAGAATTTCATGCAGGGACAGTAAATCTGTTAAAATTAGTGTGACTGATATTCCTCCTGGGGGCGGGGGCGCTGGGAGACAGGAACCTGTTTTCCCCCTTCAGATTTTGGCAGTGGGGGGTCTTCTAATACTTTCCATTTTTCTCTCTGTTTTTTTTCTGTTCAGCAAGTGGAATAGAAAATAAACCAAAAAAGCAAGACAAAGCACATGCTCCCTCTGGCCCAGGTGCTGGTGTCTGGGAGGGACCAAGGCAGAACAAGAGTTTGTGTGTGTGTGTGAGGATGTTGAGTAGTGATGGATTTGTGAAGGGCTGAGCAGGGATGCAGGATGCACTTCCATAGGAAACTGGTGTCTTCAAATTCTGCTTCTTTAGAACCAGGTTTCTTCTCTATCTGGCTTGCTCCTACCAGTTCCACAAAAAGTGTAGTGCTGGTTGTTGCCGGCCCCCTGCACCTGCTAAGGAAACAAAAAGTCCTGAGGTACTCGGTAACAATCCTGTTTTATGACAGCTGCAGTTCGGATGTTTAATTTCTGAGAAACTTCATAGATAACAAAATATTTTCCTCCGAAGTCAGCAGGGAATGTTTGTTTCATTTAGGACACCCGCTAGAGGGAGCACTGATAATGTTTTAACGTTGAAGACATTTAAATTGCATTAGTAGCAGTCGTGTAAATCTGGGGGACTAAGTAAAGGTTTGGGTTCCTGCCTCTCTTGCAAGGCCTATTACATACTAAATCAGGAATCAAAGAGTTTCTCAGTGCTCTGGAAACACTCTGGATAAAATGGTTTTGAAGCAAGGCTGATGTTTTCCTTCTAACTCACATAACTGCATTGATGAAAGACTGCACTGAAGAGCATTTTCAATGATAAAATGAGCTTTAATTGCCATCAGGAATGACTTAGGAGTGGACTGTAAAGGCTTTTTTCTTCATGGGTAAGATTTGTATGTCAGAGTGTAGCCCTTCTGATCTCCAGGAGTAATTTTTTTAAGCTGAATTTAGAATTTAAAATTATGCTGCAGTCAGATGTTTGAGGTTTTTCTCTCTGGGGTTAAAATAATTTCTAGTTGGAAGAGGGAAAATAAATGAAATGTTTCTTTTGTTTTGAATTGATTTTTTTCTTTTAAGCACACAGCTTAATATTAATATTCCATGGGTGAAAAAGCAAGGCAGCTTCTGAGGAGCGCCTAGATGCTGAGGGGACTTGGGGACTGCAATGCCTGAGTATTTATGTTTGTAATGTGTGCATCCAGCCCCCAGTGGGAAAGCTGACAATCCAACATGAGATACCTACACTCTGCATGCAGATAGGGGAAGAAGTGATGCATTCAAACAGGAGCTGTAAAAATTTGGGCAGTGAGTAGGAACTGGTTAGCACAGGTTGTCAACTGCACAGTGCTGGTGGGAATGCACAGGAGTAGCTGTGACAATAATTCTTTTTTTCACTTGTTCGAAAACCTTTTACATCTTTGGGAAGAGCTACTTATGTGAATCAATTTTTATTTCACTCCTGCACTTCTTTCCCTTCCCTCCATCCTTTGGTAGTTGTGTGAAATGTGACTTATATGCCCACAGCCCTAATGCATATTTGAGTGTATTCTGTTCTTTCTTTTTCTCTTCTTTTATAATCCTAACCCTATGAAATACAATTTTACTAGTATAATGCTGAGCAATAAGTGTGATAGCAATAGATTATTTCACAAGACAGACTTCTGGTTGGTTTTTCTTGGGGGTTTTTTTTTTTTTGGTTTTTTTTTGGACAATCTTCTACAGCTAGCAGATGGGGGAACAGTGCAATCAGTGATTTCCTACCATGGAACTCTCTTTTTAACCTGCTTGATTTCTCTTCCCCCCCTCCCCAGGCTCTCTTCCTTTCTGAGGATTTCTGTCTCTGGCAGAGTGCAGGCAGGGAGAAGGGGATGTGCTGCTTCTACTTGAGCTGTGCTCAGCCTGGCAGACAAGGTGGGCATTCTGTCACAGTTGGAGAGGGGCCCCAAAGCACCTTACCATACACTGGATTCAGAACAATCCCAACCCCCTGAAATTTGAAGACAGCAGTCAGGAAAGTAGAAGTAAACATGACACAGATTTTCACAGGCTGTGAAAGATGGAAAATAATAAAGTGCTTGTCCTGAATTTTTTATATGAAATTATGTGGTGGTGTGGGTTTTGGATTTTTGATTTTGTCATATATNCAATAAGTGTGATAGCAATAGATTATTTCACAAGACAGACTTCTGGTTGGTTTTTCTTGGGGGTTTTTTTTTTTTTGGTTTTTTTTTGGACAATCTTCTACAGCTAGCAGATGGGGGAACAGTGCAATCAGTGATTTCCTACCATGGAACTCTCTTTTAAACCTGCTTGATTTCTCTTCCCCCCTCCCCAGGCTCTCTTCCTTTCTGAGGATTTCTGTCTCTGGCAGAGTGCAGGCAGGGAGAAGGGGATGTGCTGCTTCTACTTGAGCTGTGCTCAGCCTGGCAGACAAGGTGGGCATTCTGTCACAGTTGGAGAGGGGCCCCAAAGCACCTTACCATACACTGGATTCAGAACAATCCCAACCCCCTGAAATTTGAAGACAGCAGTCAGGAAAGTAGAAGTAAACATGACACAGATTTTCACAGGCTGTGAAAGATGGAAAATAATAAAGTGCTTGTCCTGAATTTTTTATATGNAATACAGGCAGCCCACCCACGACAAAATTCATAAAATATTTTATTTTGAGATATGGAACAACTTTTACATAGTTACTGGTCTATTTTTGACCCTATATCAAAAGTTACTGGTACGGAATTCTGTAGATAACAGCAATAATTATTTCTTCATGCCAAGGACCTTCACCTTCCTGGTTAGAGATGGGAACAGCATCTTCTTGCTTTTGACTCTTGTCTCTTTGCAGAGGTTTAGTCTCTCAGATTTCCATCTGAGAAAACACAGGAACAATGCAATGTATTCATAAATAACTTGCTGCCATTGCTTAATCAGGTAGTGATTTACATGCAGAAGGTTTCTCTCTGTTCATGGTGTACATTTCTAACTCTTTTTCTATTAGAGGAAGAAAAAGAAGCTAAATTTTGACTCAGAAAGTATATAAAATGATCACACCAATCAATACTCTGCTTCATGAACATGGACCAATCAACAGATGTGCATAGCAAGCAGAATCAAGTAAAGCTGAGGCTGGCAGGGACCTCTGGAGATTGTACAGTCCAAACTCCTGTTGAAAGCGGGGCCATAAATTGGGTTATGCAGGTTCCTGTGAAATCTTGCCATTTCCAGCAAGGGAGATCCTATAGGACAACCCATTCTAATGTTTATTTTTTCTCATGTTCTCAATTTTTCCTTATCTTATGCCATTTTTTACAAAATAATTTGCATCCATTGCTTATTTTTTTGTCCCTATGCATCCTTGTGGAAGGAATTTCTGTCTTTCTTCTGTAATTGCATTTCAGGTATTGGAAAAATGTGAATAGATTCTCTCAAGATTTCTCTAGCTTGAACATACCCAGTCCCTTCAATTTTATTTCATCTATCAAGTCCTACTACCCTCTCATCATCTTGGTGGCCCTTCCCTCCCCAAGTTTTTAGTGTCTTTCTTGAAGTGAGGAGTCCAGACCTTGACCTAGTGTTACAAGTGTGCCCTAACAAGTGCCAAATGGACTGGAATAATCACATCCCTCAATTAGCTGATTGTCCCCTTGTTGATGCAACCTGTGACAAGGTTTGCTTTCACTGCTGCGAGGGCACTCTGCTGAAACACATCCAGGTTGCCATCCATCAGAACCACCCAAGCTGTGCCTTCAACTGCTGTGTGGAATTGCTGTATCCCAGGTGCAGCATTTAGCATTTATCTTTGTTAAACTTTGTGCAGGCCTTCTTGGCTTGCTTTTTGTTTCACACTGTCAAGGTGTGTCTATGAGGAGGCTCCTTCCTCTGGCAGATCTGCCTCCTCTCCCACTGTGGTGTTGTTTGTGCACTTTTGTGCATCATAGTGTGATATATGAACGTGTACCCTGGCAGGAGGGGCTCTAGGGTGCTCACAGGTAAGGGTTCTGTTGTCTGAGTGGACAAGCAATACCCAGTTGGGTCAGAGCTATATCATGTGGTACTCAAGTGTGAGTTTAATGCTTAGCTTCACTGAGAACTGGGTGAAGGAAGAGAGCATTTTGATAAAAGCATAAATCACCAAATAGGCTTTTATTTTCAAATCTGATATAAAGTGACTCAATTTTGCAAAACCAAAATACTGTTTGATAGCGCTGTCTTGGAGAATAAAATATATTAGTGTAGCTTTCAAAAAACCTAAAAAAGTATGCCTTTTTCAGCTGCCTTTGTAAATGTACATAACATCCATCTGTTGTCAAAGACTTCTAATCATAAAAAGAGAGAACATGATAGATGGGGAAGACAGCACTTGGGCAAGTTATAATTTGAAGACCAAAGAAAATGTCACCGATATGAATAGATTGTGTGCCCAGAATAGACCAAATAAGTGAAAAACTGAATTTGAAAAAAAAGGATCCCATAACCAACCATATATTTTTTCAACTAAATCTAAGTCTTTGCACAAAAAGTGGAGCATTCTATAGTTAATAGCATAATAGGAATAATAGCATTAGGGGTGTTACTTTTCACATTCTCGTAGAACAGAACAAGAGAAAATGAGCCTGTATGTTCAAGCCTGCTCTTGTCACTAATTGTTTCCTTGTTGTAAATTCAATCTGATCTGAAAGAACTGTAATCTGAGTGTCAGCTCTGCGTTTTGTCAGAATTGCTGTATCTGTTTTTTGAATCCTTGGAGTGCATCTGGTGCGTCCGCATTACAGGCTGAGTGTCCAGCTGAATGAATGGTACATGTACCAAAACCACAGGCTCCAGTTAATGGATGGCATCTTGAGATATTTACTGTTTAAATTGCAGATAGATAGCCTGGCTATTCTCTTTTTAATCTTTTTTTCATTTTTTTTTTTTTTTTTTAACTCTGGATGATGTCTGTGGACAGCAAGCAGGCTGTTGTGTTGCCAGATGGCATCTGACTGCCTACTTCCTTATCACTACAAGAAGACTGTAACTTTGTTAAATGAAAGGAAATGGTTAAAAAAGAAAGAAAATTATTATGCATTTGGAAGAATAAAACAAGGTTAAGTGCAATATGGTCATGTCATAATTATTGAACTAATGATGCAATAAAATCTCTCTGAGAAGTCCTTAGAGTGGGAGAAGGAGTTTCTAGTACATCACAAGTTTAATATGGAGTGAGAAACACTAATACATAGTAATTGTTCTGCAGCCATCTGTGCATAAGCTATATTTTTAAGCATGAATTTATTTGCTGTGGGACTAGTCATGCACGAAAACACTCCCTCTCATCTATTTTCGGAACAAAACCATGAGACTTATCAAATGTTTAACACTGATGCTTTGTGCTTAAACTAAAAATTCCTGCTGTTGTTGCTTTCTTCTTCCCCATCAGATTTCATTGCTGTTTTCTGCTTTTCCTTATGGACGAATGTTATAAAGGTTTTTGATTGCTTTAAGAGACTTGCTGTTCTAACAATGATTTGTTATTCATGGTCTCCTTGAAGTTTTGAATGCCTTTGGATAAAAGTAGATTTGAAGCTGGTATAGGATTAAACACTCTTGCTAAATGTAATAATTTTGATAAAGAAAAAACGCAGTCTGAATTATTGAGTGCTATTAGTGATTGCTCAAGCAATCCAGCAGCTTGTAATTTTTTTTTTCCATTCACCCACACAGACACACAAGTTACTGCTCTTTTTTCTGCCCCAGATTTCCCTGCAGCTCTTCAGAATTCTTCTCTCCATTGGCTGGATGATTGTCAAGACTTCCCAAAGCGTTCCTGCCAGAGCAGCCCTCTGCCCAGCTGGAGGACCTATGTGGCACAGATGCACTGTGGCATCTCTGCTTGGAAATGTGTTAGCACATTTGTCTTTTTCACAGAAATATGTTCTCCACTACACTGCATTTTGTTTTTAGAGGAACATCGTGGGCCTGTTTCTCACCTCATATGAGCTAACAGGTTTAAAATATACCTTTTAAGGCCACTGATCTATCTGTTAGGAGATGAAACTGGAGTTTTGGTTTAAAGAACACAACAGTAAAATTCTTATAAATACTAGATGGCATGTATCAGATATTTTAATTTAAGAATTAAATTAAATTAAATTAAATTAATTCTCAAGTTAGGGCTTAGTAAAATACCCCATAGGCAGTAGTGAAAGGCATAAACTGTGATGAGTATGTTGATGAGATGGGTGGTAAATGTATCTTATTTACATGCTGGATCTTTTTCTCTACCTCTGTCTTCAACAGAACTTTAAATAATTGTAACAAGGTGTCAAAAAAAGATTTTTCCCAGAGAACTACTAAAAATATCTATAGATCTGTCAAATTGCCATTGCCTTTCACACTGAAAGAAGAAATCTCTAAGGAAATAACTCTGAAATATATGAACAGGTATGCTGAAGGAGCACATCTCTCAATGCTGCTTTTCAAGCAGATTTCCTTGTTTCTGGTGGAGGAAGAGGGTGATGACAGGGCTGTCTGTGCTGGGGTTAAAAGTCTTGTACAGTACTGTAGCTCCCACAGATGAATGACATGACCAGAGCAACACTGAGAAAGCTGTTGCAAAGGGTATTGAGAGAAAAAGTAGTGTCTCATCTCTCAGCCCTAGAACAAAGAAAATGTTTATGCAGAAAAATGGATTTTCTACCAGAAAGGCTAATGATCACAAAGTTATGTTCTCAAACTCCTAGTCTCAAAAGGTAAAGTAACTGCGATGTCATTTGCAATTGTGATTTTTTTTAACTTACATATATGTACTACCAATGAGATGAGAATGAGGTGTCCTACAGTCTTTCTTTTCTGCCTGACCCTCTTGCAACGAGTATTAATACATAACACAAGGTAGACATGCATTATTTCTCTGTGCTTACTGGCTATGGCTCAGTTCCTGCTGCTTCACAGAACACTAACCAGAATAAAGGCAGTGCCTTATAAACAGGATTTATATCTGACCAGGTCTAGATGTTTGTTGATTTTTTATTTCTTTTGGGGAGAGTAATAGGCTGGCAAAGCCCCTGAAATGCAGTATAAAAAACCATACTCAAAGCAAAAAAGTCCCTGATCTTTTAAATTGTACAATAGGATACAGGATGTTGCAGGCCATATTATTCAACTTGATGTGTCTGTACACCCTCAAAAGCTAAACAAGAACACTTACCTTTTATCAAAGGCAGTTTGTCTTGTTTAACTTAAAGGGTTTTGATAGTTACCCTTGATAGGTGTGAGTGTTAATTAGAGGATACCTTATACCACAGTTCTTGCTTAAAGTTTTCTATGATCTAGTGATACAAACTCCTGTGCAAATAGAAGTGGAAGCAGAGTGTCTGGCTTTCTGCATTGCACTTGGACACCGGTTTGTTGGAGGCACCAGGATGCCTGACTCACAATCACCCCTTGTGAGGATGTAAGGTACAATTAGCACTGATGGCATTGGAAAGCACAGTTGAATTGTGCAGCACCACGCTGTCCCCAGCTCATTCTGACGTTTAGTTTATGATGGATTACTTGGCTGCAACACCAAATTCAGTTACCTGGGAGGAGTTTGCTTGTGGTAGACAGGGCTAGATCAGTTTATGCCAGATGTGGAGGGTGGGTATTTTATCATTCTTAGGGCTTCCTTGGCTCATCACAGGAGTAGGGAGACATGAATTCTACAAGGTTGTTAATGAGCTCAGACTGAGAGGGGATGGAAAATAAAGATTTTGATTTGTGTAGTTTTAAATGTTAGGAGCAGAGGAATTCTGGAGTCTGTCCAGAAGACTATGTGGCTTTCCAGATACTTAACAGACTACCTACAGTCAGACTGGGGTACTGCCATGTAATGATTGGAAACATAAAAATCTTGTCTCTGTTCACTAAGGTCATCCATTATTGTCATCTTCCCACAACCGTGTCATGAATAAATGAAATCACTATTAAAGGAAGGGAAAAAAAGATTACAGTACTACATGTTCTATTTTTTGTTAGACACCTTTAAGATGGGAAAGATGTTAACAGTTAGATAGGTCAGGGGATGATTTATTTTAGTACAGACCTTTGGCAATTAAAGGAGTGACATGCCTCCTTTCACAGAAAGTGAAGACATGCTCCAGACTTACTCCTCTCTCGCCTGTGAATTTGGGGTTCCCAAAAGTTGCCTGTTAAATATCATGTGGAAGAGCTGCTGTGTTCTGTTGTATGGGAACACAGCTGTTTGTTCCCTGTGTAGAAGACTGAATGAGAATCATGGAGATCTGCTGGATATGGAAGGAAAGGTTTCAGTGTGAGAGCCATGTACTATCCAGGGACTTTATAGCTCCTAGCATTTAGGATTTCTATTAGGAAGGATTATAATATTGTGATGGGACTTAAAAGGCGTTTACAGGCTGGATGGCCCCCTTCACCACTTAAATAGTTGCTCAATGTAGCCATCAAACCATAGGAGAGCCTCTCTCCAGAGCAGAGTGTCAATTTCCTGTCAGCTTAGTTGATTCCTTATTAACAAAAGAAATTTGGAAACCTGTTCTAAGGAGAGGGGCTGAAACTTGATCTCCATTATCAAATCTGACTGGAAAAAATAAAGCAAGGTAAAATCTATTTTATAAAATATTGATGAAATGCCCACAGAAGACCTTTTACCCTCTATTTAAAGGCATCATGAATGAGAATTTTGGAGGCATAAGTTAATTGAAAGAGACCTCTAGTGTAAGCTGTGTCAGAGTCTATACTAATACTTCTAGAACTGCTGGTCATCTCTTATAACCTGAAAGCTTCAGATTTATTTCATAATCAGACACAGATTACAGAGGAAGGAGGATGGTTGCCAGTGCATAGGGATTAGTCCTGGACACTGTAGATGGACTGTGGTACTGTTAAATTCGTAGGAAGGCTTTTGACAGCTATAAGTGGCAAATAGAACTCTCCCAAACAATTCCTGAGCCAGAGGCCAGCTTAGGCCAGGGGCCACTCTCAGTAGGCAATTTAGATGGGACTATCTTGTTTTGGAGGATGGGAGAGATCAAGAATATAAATGCAGATGCTCCTTTGCACATTGGACAAGCTGGTTTTAAAATACTATTAGACCAATTAGTATTTTAAAACTTTCTGCCAAATGTATGTTCACTTTTATCTTGGATAATACTAATACTAACACTAAATACCTACTACCACTAGTACTGCTGCTGCTGCTACTACTACTATTATTATTAATATCATTAATAATTATTAAGCAATAAGAATAAACCATAATGTAAAATTCCATTACATTATGATTCATCCATTTTTCCTCTTACACGTAAGAAATGCTTCAAGAAATGCTATTTCTAGCCACAAACCAGACTACATTCATTTGCTCATTTCTTTTTTCTGACATTACACCTGCACTGCACTCTTTAGGGAATTACTTCCTCCCCTCAAGCAGCTTATTGAAATTCTGCCTTGTGGCACAAAATATTACAGTATTTGGGTAAAAAAATGTATCTTATCAGGAAGTACTTTTGCTACCAGTGGGTTGCTTGTTGTCCTATTCCATGACATCTGGTTTCACAGGGTTAAGAAGTAACATTTCTCTGCATGAACCAATGTTGAGTTTTTTATTTGCTAACAGAGATTGTGAATGCAATTTGAAACATAAAGATAAAGTACAGACTTGGACTACTTTTGTCCTTGGTCTTTCTCAGTGTTTTTTTTTCCATGGTTTTTTCAGCTTTCTCAGGTGTGAAAGCTGCATTCAGTGCTTCTGCAGACAAGAGATGTCAATGATGTGCCCTTCCCATATACTACTGAATCTTTGTGGTATATACTTCTTTTTTATTCCTGGTTTTTTTATTCAGCAGGTAAAAGGTTGATTGAAAGAGGAAATCTAAATGTTTTGAAACTTTGATCAGTTTAAGCATCTCTTGATTCTCTAGATGTCAAAAGATTGTGTGTTTTGTTAAGCTTCAAGCAGCCAAACTTTCTGTAATGTACCAACTTTTCATATCCAGAAATCAATTTAATAGAAGGCACATATAGGATACTCTGCTTGAATTTCCTTTTGACTTCTCAGCAAATTCTTCATTCTTTCAGCCATTTCTTTACTTTTCAAGCAATTTTTTGTTTGTTTGTTTCATCTTTTTCTGGTATTTATGAGTATTAAATGGATTGTAGAATTCCCTCACAATGAAGAAGTCCTGCAGATTTTTATTACTTGGCAGTTAAGGAGGTTATAACTTCTAATCCATCTGTGTAGACCAGTATGCCTGATTGACGAACCTTGGAACAATGTATGATGTAATATTTTTACCTAGTTTCTATGTCTTTTTGCTTTTGGGCAACCTGAGTTATGTCAGAGACAGAAAGAAATAATTACAATATCCAAGCAAAAAGAATACATCTGTTGAATGCATCTTCTTAGGTGGGAAAATGCTGCATATCAATCTTACAGTGTGAGCATTTTTGCCTACAGCTCTCCTTATTGTGACAGCATCCTATAAATTTCTTATTCCTGACTTTTCCTTACATCCATAATCTCAGCTAAACTCTTCTGCCATCACAAAAAAGTGCATCTATTCCTTCCTTTGTTGGTTAGTAATGGGATCCCTGTGATACCTGTAGTGCAACATGCCAAGGGTATAACTCATGGCACTGACAGGGTCCCATGCCACAGGTGATGAGTGGGGTTATTTTCCTGTGTGTCCACAAATACATGAGGCCATTCAGAGTAGATGGAATAAGCAACTACCTCAGAGCATCTCCTGGGCTGTGGGAGCAGCAAGCCCAGCAGCATCTGGCTTTACACAGAAGTTGTATCCTTCAATCATCTACTTGAGTGTTTTATATTATTATCTATGAAGTGGATGATCAGCGCACATAAACGTATAGTCTGAGGAGAAAAACTGTAACTATAATTATTGCTTTCATAGATCTGTAATTTCTGTAAGTGTATATTTAATCTGAAATATAAGAAACCCCAAACTGCAGAAAGTCTGTATCTTTTGGAGATATAGGCATTGAGAGAGGAGGAAAGATGCTGTAGCTGTTGAACTACATTTCCTTCACTTCCATTCACTGCTACTGTAGCCTTTGGGTTTATTTAATGTTATAGAAAAAAACAATTGTACTGGGTGGATTTCCCCCCAAAATTGAGAAATTTGGCCGTTGACAGTACGCTGGCATCTTAAATTGCTCTTCTAGCAATACCAGGTGCACAGCCTACAGTTGACAAGTTGAATGGTTGCCAAGAAATACAGCTGGAAGGTACCTGCTGTCACTATGCTGCATGAGCAAAACCAGATGGGGACATGTGCTTTTGGAAACAAGTGTCTTTGAGCTCACTCGTTATTTTCAGCTAGCCAGTACAGCCAACTTCTGGGTGGCATCTTTCTGTCTGTAAGTCTGACTACTGCCAATTTCACTTTTTTCTTCTCTGCGGTGGTGGCTTGATTGCCTATTTCCTGTCAAATGGGAGTTGAGTAAAGCTAAGCCTTTTTAAGACAGGTTCTTGTCAGAATGGGACTGTTCTGAGAGAGAAAATGTCATCTGTCTATGCTTTGCTATCATTTGACTTTTCCAGAAAGCCCTAAGGCATGTCTGCTTAACACCTGCAAAATACTAATTATAAGGCTTTTGATACTCAGCGACTATTCTAACAGTGCACACATTCACCAAACGTTTAATTAGAACTGTTTTAGTGCAAATCCCTTGGTCGCAGAAAGAATTCTAATGATCCTTGTCAAATTAAAGGAAAAGCTATTATACTGTGCAAATATGATAACATGATTGAAGTCCCTCCTGGAAATGCAAGAGGGAAGGCCCCTCTGTGTTTTATTATGGTATCTACATTTTAACATATAATATTGTTTTACCATAAAATTTTGATTTGAGAAGCTTTTCATAACATGCAGTTTTGCAGGATGTTGGTTTGTGATGCTACCAAGCTTTGAAAACAATTACACAAAGTACAAGTTTATATCTTTCCATTTTACTAATCTTAGACCACATCCAAAAGCAATTTGGATGACAGTTTTGTATGCAAATATTGATTAACTGCTGCAGTTTACTGTGCATTTTACTGTCATTATTGTTTTACTCACATTCACAGTGTTAAAGTACCCGAAACGCTAAACTGAGATTTGGGGGAATAGATGAGGAAACTCCTTGATCTTCATGAAACTACTCTGTGATGCTGCCATTAAACAACAAAAAGTGATGCTACGCAGCCATTTGATAGACAAATCTGAGCTTGTGTAAGTCAGCATTTTTTTCTTTTAATCTAACTGAATTTTGCTTGACCTTCTGCTCCATGCTATGTAGTTATACTACAGTTGTACCACAGCTTGCTTGACGTTCTGTTCCATGCTATGTAGTTATACTATTTTAATTGCTTTAGTAGTCCAGTAAAACATTGTGGGTGAAAACTTGCATTGGATCTGTGGCATGCAGCAAGTTTGACAAAACTTGAACTTGGCACAGAACCATTCTTGGTCAAACAAGCAAACTTTGATCAATCTTTTGTATAACTTTTTGTAGTCGCTTCCACTAGAAAACTGTAGAAAACAAGATGGCAGCTGAGGGTGTTAGTGACCAAATAATTGATGATCCATGGTTGAGATTATAATGGAGACTCAGGATTAACTTCCAAGCATTGTGGGTTAGGCAGATTTGTTACAGAAATATGTCTATCTATAAAGGTATAAAACTGTGTGTAAGTGTGGATACAGATGCCGGTATCCCAGTACCTTTTCCTAGTGCTTACTTTTGTGTCCTCCTATGACACTGTGAACTAAGTATATTCTTCTCCATGCCCACTTAGTGTGGCAGGTGCTTTAGGCAACATAGTGTCCCACGGGAATATCTCGCAGAGGAGGGATTTTCTACAATCATAATCCCACTAGGACAAAAAAGACATAGATGCCAAGTGGAAGCAAGGTTATCAAGGACAGGCTGCTTTTCTCACCTGCCTCTCATGGGGCTATGTAATAGCCATGTCCATTTGCACTCCAGATGGGGAAAGCAGTAATACCCTGCTATACCTCTTGCTCACCCACCAACAGCTATCTCCTTTGGACAGTGTTGCTTTTCTTTGGGATTCATGGCTTCCAAAGCAGACAGGTGTGAGGAAGATTAGCATTGTGTAGGAGGCTGAGATACCAGTGTTGTTTTGAAGACAGAAAGGCCTGGTCCAGGACTAATACCTTTCTAATACCTTTCTGCTGCAGTTCCCCTATTTGAAAAAAAAAGAACAAGGTTTCCTTTTGTTCTTTTATTATTTACTTGGTTTAGGGGAAATTATATATCCTTAAGGAAAGATGTGACTGATTTTAATTATCTGAGAAACAAACAGCTGCCTCTTGCATGTGGTAGAGTTAGTTATATGATTCAGGAGAAATCCCTAAAGTCCCAGTTTTGCTGTTCCATGACTGCACCACATACAACTCACTGCCTTCACTGCTGGGGGCCTTCCAACTACATGGCAAATGGCCCAGAATTTCCTTTACTTTCTGCAGGGCTTTCTGCATGGCAAGGCACATGACAAGCATCCCTCATGGGATGAAGGAGAACCTGCCCCTCGTTTGCCCCCTGTCTTCTCCGACAGGGGCTGTGCAGTCCTGCAAGGTGCCGACAACCTTCTCATCTTCATGAGGCTGATGGAAGCTATGAGCACCTGAGAGCACTAACACATGGCTGGCACTTCATGATGTGCATGAGAAAGAGACCAGCCCATCACAGCTCTGTTCACATAACCTTCAGCTTTGATTGCTACAGATACAGATCAGATTTTTTTTTCTTCACTTTGAATTTCATACTACTTTCCAATTTTCATTGAAAATCAGCACTTCAGGAGAAACTACAAGTTTCTCATGCCTTTGGCATTGGCACAATAACTTGGTATAGGCTTTGAATCCTGTGAAGGGACTCAGAGGAAATTCTAGACTGACATACAGCCAAAGGATTTTGGGAGTGCCAGTCTGCAGACCTAATTTTTGCACAGCAAGTATCAAAATACCACTGTTAGAAAATCGTGTGGAGTAGTCATTACCAGATACTGTGATAAATCACACTCCTTTTGGTAATTTTCATGTAAACTTTTAAATCAGTATGAGTCTAATGGTGACCCTACCACATTGCTAGTGATGTTTAAAATACTACCTTCATCTGCAGTCCTTGCCTGAACCTGTTTTCTATAGCATTTGATTTTGCATGGCGACGTATGGGACTGGAATGCTGGGTTTGACACTTGCCAGTCAAAATCCCGTTGCTGCCATCACCTGTAATGATGCTCCCTGTTAGCCTCTCCTTTCTGTTCTGTTGTCTCTGGTGCAAATTGCAGAACACCCAGCCAGTGCTCACTGGCACAGAATAAACAATAAAATGATCACCACTCTCTGCAGCCAGACTGGCATGTTCCCTGTGCCATAACATTGCAAAGCTATGCCATTTTAAAGAGACAGATTTGTTCCTGGAAGGACCTGAGGAGTGGCAGAGCTCAAGCTGGGGAGGAAGCAGGACCATATGGGCAGGAACAGGAAATGATGCCAAAAAATGTGGATGCAGCATCGTTCTTCTTTGGCAGGAGGAAGCCCCTGTCCTGGCTCTGCTGCCTGCTGAGCCCTGGCCTGCGGGCATGCAGTAAGCACCTGGATCTCTGCAAGGCAGATAGGAGGGCTGCGTAGCCCGAGTGGGAAGGAAAGGCCCTTTCCAGCAGCAGCAATTGTCAGTCTCAATTCATTCAGCTGGTGGTCTTGAACTTACCCCAAATTCTCCCTAGCCTCCAACTATTTCATTCTCTTAAATGAAACAGATCTGCAACAGCTCTGAGCTCAACTCCAATGAGCAGCTCTCTCTGTTTTCCATCACAGGAAATCTGTGTCCCTGCTTCCTAATATGTGTATGTACATAGCACAGACATCTGTCAACTGCGTATTCATTATCTCACTGCGTCACGTCTGTCAGGCAGATTCAATTAAGTGAACATGCCTCCATCTCCAGCGGGACTTTCTGTGCATGCAAAATGCATCAACGCCAAATGAGGCTTTGGTAATCAGAAAAATGAGCAGAATGAACCAGGGGGAAAAGGAGAAGTCAACAGAGCTTGTTACTGTTTCCAGGTGTGATGCCAGAAAGACTGTGTCTCCGGGTTTTTGGAAATGCTCCCAAATACTGGGCTGTACAGTGTTGTGCAAAGAGAGGATGCTGGAGACCAATCAGACAGTTGGAAACATTTCACTGTTTATTATCTGTCATTTCGTTTTTTTGGTAATTCTTAAAAAAAATGCAGTTTAATCTTAGAAGCTTCCTCTGTTAATGACTAAGTGCTGTCCATCCTTTTGAAGCCTGGAGGGCAGTCATAGTTTTGGGTGCACCTGTATTTGATTTTTACACTTAACAGTTCAGTACTCTTGCAAACCATTGTTAATGTATGAGGTTGTGCTCTGCCTTCAGAATCCTTTTCCAGATGACATGAAAATGAAAACAGCCTTTGCTACCTCACAGGGCAATACATTGCAGGAACAAAGCTCCCTCCTCTTGAATCACCTTCAGCTGTAAACATGATATGAGAAAACTTTGGCACCTGGCAGAGCAATAATCACTGCAGAATCACCCAGGGAGTGTGATGGAGACACACCAGCATGCACAAGTTGCCTGTGACGAGCAGCAATGCAGAAGTGTCTCTCTACACCTTCAGCAGTCTCCCTGCTGCTCAGGGTGGCCACTGGTGCTCACCTCAGAGCAAGGCAGAGCAGCCTGGGACTACCCCAGCTTGTATCAGGTAAGCAACGTAATGCCATGATTTCTTACTAAATTAACTTCTGCCTTCAACTCTGAAAAGAGGGAAATGCAGCCCTGAATGTCTGAAGAAGCAAATGAGCTAACAGGAGTCAAATGCTTAGCTCCTAGGTGAATCTTATGTGTTTTGCATACCTGCCTGTAGTCAGTGTAATTGCTTTGGACCTTGAATCCTAGCAGGAAAGAAATTCAGGTAGCAAGCCCTTATTAGGAATGGCCAAGACCTGTAGACAATATGAAGGCAGAAGTTTGTATTAGGAGATTCTGGAAAGGAATTTACATTGTCAAGTCATGGAATAATTTAACTCTGCTGAAGGCCAACAATTCGCATAGGTGCAATAATAACAACATAATTATTATTATTATTATTATTGTAAAGATCAGTCCTAAACTGGCTTATATTCAGGCTGGTTTTAAATACCTTCCTTGGCTTGACTTCTGTGTGAACAAGATAAAGGTGCCACATTTCATTAATTTTTACATTAAATTTACTTGACAAGCCAGTTTTGTGTGTTGAACAGTCTAATTCAAATATGGATGTTCTAAAACTCGTTTGTAAAACTAATTTTAAGATCTAGAACTACCAGGAAGTTTTGGTTTCAGGAAAATAATTTTTGTGGCATCTAATTACAATGCCACCTTGGTATCCTTCTAGGACTAGATAACTATTCAGAGGCTGGCAGTAACTTTAATTAAACAGTTTTTCCCAGTGGATCAGTCATGAAAAGGTTGCCAATATCCAGTAGAAACATTTCTTTTGAAGAGGAGATTTCATCTGGCACATTCTTACCAAGAAGATTCTCCACTCAGCTGGGACTGGGGACTGAAGGACAGAGGGGTCTCCTGCTGCAGCAGCAGTGGTGTGTCAGGAACCCAAGCAGTATAATTTGTGGTGGTCTCTTTTTAAAAATCTTTAGTCCTGTGTTGTTTGGTATAATATTTTACGGTGTTATTTTTAAAGTTCTAGCAGCTTAATTCATGTTATTATGTGAAACTCACAGTCACAGAGGAAGCAAAATGCCTATTTTAAAAATTATGGTGAAATTTGAAGTCTGAAAATGAGACCTAAAATCATTACCTGAACCAGAGACTAACAACTGCACTCCTTTCCAAGACTTTACTATTTTCAAATGTTCACACTTTCTAGAGCTCTGTCAAATTTTATGGAGAAGAAAAAAA